>BSBK01006994.1:192500-792500 GCA_027943335.1 Chamaecyparis obtusa
AGGGACATGTCTCTTCTTGGCTAATTCTCAATATAAATGCAAGAGATTGTTGCATTTGGAAAACACATACAATCAGATAGTGCTATTACATTTGCAATGATCCTAAAACATTAACAATTGACATCACCATTCTTAAAAAGGGGTATTACTAAACTAGTTGTCCAATCTTTAGGAAACCTTTATTGGCTAATATTATTGATGATTTTTGTAATATGTGGTGCAAGTATTTTCATGCCCCACTTGAGATACTCCATTTGAAGCTCAACCAAGTCTTTTGCTCTACCAACACCCAACTTCTTAATACACATCTTGACCTTCTGCACAGTGAAAAGATTTGTCGTATTGTTGACCAAGGGTGTAGGGTCCACCTCACAATCTTGTTCATAAAGCTACTTTGCATAATCAAACCACTAAGTAGCCATGATATTATTTTCAGTTTGTTTCTTTCTTGGTTGAGGTTCCTTCCAAAATAACTTGGGGTTATTTTTACCAAGAAAAAATAACTCTTCCCACCTTGTGATCATATAATCAACTTTTTGCTTCTTTAAAATCTACTTGTAAGCTTTAATGTCAAGCTTTTTGTATTTGACTCTCTTAAATTCCTCTTTTCCATTTTATATTCCTCATCAAATCATGCATTGGTTGGAAAATAATTTGTTTCAAACTTTCTTTTCTTTTCTCTTTTGCACTTTGAAAGAGCCTCATGAATCAAATACATTTTCTCTTCCTTACAAAGCTTCTCAAGCGTAACCTTGAAAGTGTTACCATTTTTTTGAGTCAATACAATTTTGCCTTGTGTAAGTGGTTGAGATCATTGAGTTTTTTCCTCAAGATGCTTCGTTTTTGCCCACAAAAAATTAACATACATCGGTATGTGTTCACCAATTGTGACTTCCTCAATTTTCTCATTAAATTATGTGAACAGATTGCATAATCTACCACGCTTGCCCCATTGTAAGTGTAGCAAGTGCAAATACTCGACTTTGACCATCTAGCTAAACCGTTGCAAATTATTAGATCTAAAGTACCACATAAAGTAAAAAAAAAATTCCCCAAAATGGTTGCAACCTTTAGTGTCTTCTGAGACTCTTTCCCACAAATGTTTTATATCTTCTGTGAGCCAAATAGGATTACAATTTTCTTTATAGCTGAGCATACTAGCTTATTCACTTACAGTCCTCACATTAAAATATCCAATAAGGAGAACATCAGCTTGCTACAAGAACACAACAACATCCTTCTTTAAGGCTACAAATGGGTCTTTGTGGTCTAAACCACACGTTTTACAAGTTTTAGAGATTTGAGGGGCAAGGTAACATGTTGCAATGCTGATAAGGTTACTATTTTATGAGATTTTTAACCATATAAACTATTTATTAGCGTCTTCTTTTTTGAATTGAATAAAACACTATTCTTTTTCTCTTACTAGAATTATTATACCTCCACGACCCCTACCATTACCCATTGCTTTGTTCCACAGTGCCAACTTCAAATATCCTTCAATCAAGGGAGTTTTACATCCTTCATGCTCATGTGTCTCTATGAGACAAATAATGTCTCTACCTTTTGCAATAGGCCCTAACCCAAGTCCACATCTCCAAGGATAACCTCTACAATTCCAACAAACTAAACTTAAGGAAGCCTATGTAGAACTTGATTGCTATTTGTTTCATCCCTACATGTGCAGGTTGACCTTGTTGCATAGTTGCCTACTAAAGGGTTTGCTACCAAATATCTGTTGCTCACTTGTTTCTCTACCTTGGAATTGTGACCAAAATTAGCAATAACAACTCTACCTTTGAACAACCATGCCCTTTTAACTTTATGTCTAGCTTCTATCCTCTTGTTGCCTCATAGTTAAATCTTCCTCTAAGAAGAAATGAGAGCCCCTCAAGAGCTATTTTTTTGGTTAACAAATTTTCCTTGTCATGAATGTTAGACATAACTATTTTTATGGGCCTATCCCTATTTTCAAATAACTTACCAACCCTCCATGCTTAGTAGATTTGGTCTTGCCAAAGCAACACTTCACTTAAGAAGTCTCTTATAAGATCAAAAGTGTGTTCATTTGCTCCATAATATTTTGCTCCTTTTTATAATTATATGTGTTGCTCTTACTTGTCTTTTCTTGATCTCTCTATCTTGGGTATTGTCCACATGAATATTTGCTTCCACATTTGTACGGGCCGAATGTTTACTGATTTTGTCCCAAGTTTTGGTAACTTGTGAAAAAAAAATCCTCTTCAACCTCCATCTTTTCAAGCAATCTTGTCTGATGTAACAATCTCTCCTCATGGTAGAATGCTTTAGCATGTATTGCAACTTTGCTTGTTGTCATTGAAGCTTTCATAGTTATGGTTGTCATCCTTCTTGCTCCACCCTTCAAGTTTCCCAGTTGAGAGCACTTCTTGCAGCAATAAAGTCTTGACTTCTATTTTCTCTCTTAATTGGTTTTCATTTAACTCCATATTGACCATTGCAGATTGGATTTCTTTAATTTGTGGTCATTACTTAATAATTCATTGGATACAAGAAAATGGTTTGCATTGGTATATATAAGGATAAATAATTTAGCTTTCATCTCATGGATTCTATGAATTTGTAATCATACTAGAGAAATTAATATACAAAGAGTAATTGATGTGATTTGGTGTCTCTGTATCTGACAACGAATGTAAAGATGCTAGAAGATTCTTCTAAGAGCATGAGATAAACATTAAAAACATGAAAATTATAAAAGAAAAATTATAAAAAGGAAAATTTTGTGATCTCAAGGATGAAAAATTAATTGCCTTTGGGAAGTACAACCCTACAAGGTTTTGATGGGAATTAAAACAAAGAGAAACTAAATAGAAAATAATATCATGGATCTGCAAAGGTTAGATTATGCAAAACTTCTTAATGACCAAACACAATAGAAAGGAAGCCCTCCCATTATTGACACTACAATCGTGTCATTCTTAGTGGAAGATATCAAAGCATGAGGAAGTCTGCAAGTGGTAAAGCTCATGACACTTCTTGGTATTTGCAAATGGGGTTGCAAGAAAAGTGGGTTTAACCATGGAGGGAACTCCGTAGTTAAGTGCGCTGAAGCTGGAGTAGTAGTGGGATGGGTGACCTCCCGGGAAGTCCCAGTGCTTCACATTTGTGAGCATCACCTAGATCCAATGACTGCTGAGTGTTCCATTCATTCTCATGAGAGATGGGTTTGTGTGAACCACTACTCATGAAACATGGGTCAATGAGTTTGACTCAAAAAACTACATAGTTGAATCCTGATAGCAATATCACAATTTGACTTGCTGTGGAAAATATCTCCTACTTATCAATTGATGAGCTTAAGGGGCTTTCTAATGAGTGGTTCATAAGGCACAACACTTGGTGAAGGTTTTGCAAATGGGGTTGCAAGCAGAGTGGATTTAACCATGGAGAGAACTCTGTAGTTAAGCACGCTCAAGCTGGAGTAGTACTGGGATGGGTGACGTCCCGGGAAGTCTCGATGCTTCACCTCTGTGAGCATCACTTAGATCCAATGAGTGCTAAGTGTTCCATTCATTCTCATGAGAGATGGGTTCGTGTGAACCACTACTCATGAAACATGGGTCAATGAGTTTGACTCAAAAAACTACACAGTTGAATCCTGATAGCAATATCACACTACATGATGAAATTTTAAAATGGGGTGTTGAGACATTGGTGCCACACCTTAAAAGAAGTCCTATTTATTTATTTTGTAGATCAGATTGACTTGTGTCAAGGATATATCAAATACACACATTTCCTCATAATTAAATATTTCTTGATTTTCTAGATTTGTAAATTAAAATCTTCAAGTTGACACAATATTAAGCATGGCAATAATTTTTTTTGTAAATTTGTCTCCAAAGAAGACTTTAGAAATTTGTCCTAGAGAAATTTGCCACAAATCCACCCTTTGGAAGAGTTAGGTTTTTGTTTTACAATTTTGTAGAACTCTTGAAGGTTTTTATCTCTAGAACTCAAAAACCATTACCAAATGCAAAATCATGACTAATACATCATCAAACCACTTTATAAAAATCTATAAGAGCATCCAAAAGATAGGCTGACTCGACATAGTTTAAAAATTGGGGACATTAAAACTTTTGTTGCTTTGTAGATTTAAAAAAAGCTTTTGAGCATTGTCCCTGGAGACAAGTTGTGGAGTAAAATAGAAGAACTTGGAATTCCAAATGACTATAGAATGGCTATCCATAATCTTTATGAGGAAATTAGAGCTATAACTGGAACTAAAGAGGGTATATCTGAGTGCTTTGGTAGTGACATTAAATTCAAACAAAGATGTCCTTTCCCTTCATGTTGTTTGGTTTGTATTTTGATAAAGTAGAAGAATGATTAAACAACAACATGAGAGAGGGTATCCAACTAGCAAGATACATGGCGAAGTTGCTATTATTCTAATTGTAAAACTTGCCCAAGGATTAAAAGAGCATTTGAGGGCTTTTGATGTTTTTTGTTGAAAGGTTGGGATGCAAGTGAACGTAGCAAAGCCAAAGTCATGATATTTTCCTTAAAGAGGAAAAAGAAACAAAGTAGATTTATTTGCAACAAATGTTCTTTGAAGATAGTGGAAGAATACAAGTACCTAGGAGTTGATTTTTACAATAGGCTTAGTTGGGAGTCATGTAGGACAAAAGGAATTCAAGATGGATGGAGAGCTTTTTGCCCTCTTCAGAACAAGTGCACGAAAAAAGACATTTTATTGTTTGTTAGTCATGTTGGTTGTCCTCTATGGGCATGAAGTTTGAGGGAGAAACATATCAAACCACAAGTGGAGGCAATTAGAAATGATTCAAAAACACTTAATTAATATATAAGATCCTTTTATGTGATATGTTTATGATGGAAGTGATCTGAATTATGAAATCATATTACAATACCTGGTGTGATACCTGCAGTATTGTTAAATTCAACATAAAAACTGAGAGAAGATTAACAACAAGATTGCAAGCCAAAAAATGATCCATTCTATTCGAAATTGGAGTTTATACAAATCTGATGGATCCCAAGGGTCACAAGAATCCCTTGGAAATGAAATGAAGAGTCATCATAATGTTTATTACAAATAAACTATTAAAACTATCAAAATTTATCAAAAAACTATATATAAAAAATAGGTCCACTTGGAGAAGGCATAACTTTCTAGTCCTAGCTCCAAATTCTGAACCATTTACTTCGTTGGAAAGGTATTCAATAAATCTCAAATTAAATTTCAGAGGTATCCAAGCCCAGAAATGCTCTGAAGACCTTCAAAAATGCAGTTTACTGAAACATAGAAAAATTTGGAAAATTGGATTTCAGTATTTTCCCAATTTAATCCTGATCATTCCTCCCCCCTTGAGAGGCAATGGACCCCATTGCACTAATCTACTACAACAGGTGATGAAATTATTCTTCAATTTGTTCCTTAGTAAACCATTTGCCTTCATGAGAATGCTGACCAGCTCGAACCACCCGATATATAGGAATGTTCTGATTTCTCAAAGTCTTTAAAATGACTTCAGTAACATGGTCACACTGGACTGGAGTAGTAGTAGATGGATTTAACTTTGCAGCTTGAATGTGTTCAGTAGCTTGGGAAATATCCAACAAAGGAGGAAAATAGGGTCTCAACAATTCCACATTGAAAACTGGATGCAGTCCCAAAAAGGATGGAAAATTAAGTTCAAAAGAATTCTCACCAACTTGTTTCACATTAGTATAGGGGCCATAATGAAGAGGATGAAGCTTCCTATTTGGTCCGTGCAGATGCTCTTTCTGAAGATCTAACCATACCTTGTCACCAATTTGAAACTAATGAGGAGTTCTATGTTTATCGTGTCTTTCCTTATACTTCTGATTACTCTGCTCCAAGATCTCATAAACTTGTCGTAGGTGTCTAATGTTATTAATGAATTTTTCTACTTTATCTACCTCCTTGTCACCATTCAATGGACTATTAGATTGTAGAGATGGTATTGCTACATCCATAGGTGCCAATGGCTGGTACTCAAGGGAAACCTCAAATGGATTGTGCCTAGTAGTACTATGGAGTGCATGGTTGTATATGTGTTGCACATAGGGTAAGCTTTCATCCCATGTGCGAGGATGTTTTGAATGATACATCCGCAAAATATGAATAATCATTCGATTCACCACTTATGTCTGCCCATCTGTTTGGGGATGGAATGTTGTGGACTTTGTCAACTTGGTGTCCATTTTAGTCCATAGTGCAGATCAAAATTTGTTGATGAACCTGCTATCCATATCCGAAATAATGGTTTTTGGTAGACCAAATTGAACCCAAACATGTTAAAAAAATAGCTTGGTAGTCTCTTCTACAGAAATCATCTTCTTACATGCCACCATGATAGCCATTTTAGAAAACCTATCTACCACAACATATACACAATCATGCCCTCACTTGGTAGTTGGAAGCCCATACATAAAATCCATTGAAACAAACTTCCATGGCTTATCAGGAATAGGTAATGGTAAGTATAGACCCAACTTACAGTTTGTTGGCTTTGCAATTGCACAGGTTGCACAAGCTTGTATATGTGAAATGATATCTTGCTTCATTTTTTGCCAATATAAATACTTTTGAAGGATAGTAGTAGTCTTACCAATACCAAAATGTCCTACAACACGACTGTATATAAAAACTATATATAAAAAATAGGTCCACTTGGAGAAGGCATAACTTTCTAGTCCTAGCTCCGAATTGTGAACCATTTACTTCGTTGGAAAGGTATTCAATAAATCTCAAATCAAATTTCAGAGGTATCCAAGCCCAAAAATGCTCTGAAGACCTTCAAAAATGCAGTTTACTGAAACATAGAAAAATTTGAAAAATTGGATTTTAGTATTTTCCCAATTTAATCCTGATCAGGAATTGTTAGTGATAATTTGTTTGCTAAGTTACTTAAAAAAGGTTGAAAGCATGGATGAGCATCATTGGCCCAAAATGGTGGTTTAAGAGGAGCTAAATGGTAGGAAGGACATGTGGAGGAAACAAAAACATGTGTGACATCAATTGGCATGAATGTCCCAATACTAACATTAAAATAAACAAAAATGGTGTTAGAAAAGTTCAAGATTGTCACGTGGACAAAATTAAATGATAGGAAAATAGTGCATTATTTCAAAGAATTCAACCCCATGGGATGTATTATGAGAAAGACTATTTGAGGGTTGTAATAAAAGGGAAAGCTAAAATTTTAATATTGTTGCTAAGGTCACCTTAGATGTGAAATGGGTAGATTTGGAAAGAGCTTGCATCTTTTGTAGCAAAGACATGGTTGAAACTTAGTGACATTTCATTATAGAGTGTGTAACATACAAGGATATCCGTAAGTAGTTTGAAAATATTTTGAAGGTGGATAAGTCTAAAGGAACTGTTTGAGGAGACAAGACTTACATAAGTTAGAAAATTACTTGCTTAAGTTTCATAATAGTAGAAACGACATATAAAGAAATTTTAAAATATGTTAATGTTGTAATTTGTAATCCTTTATACCACTTACACTTGTGAATGCTATTAAAATTCCTTCATTCTTCATTCATTCATTCTTGTTATGCTTAAATATTATAAAAAAAAATCATATACACTTGAACATGGGAGTTTTTGTTATGCTTAAATATTATTAGCCAAAAGCTTATACACTTGAACAAGGGAAGAGAGGATGTGGGAATGTGATTGTGGGACTGGGGATGGCAAGATGACTATTAGAGACAGCTATAAAAAATAAATCCAATGCACGACACCTTTTTCTATTTGGGTTTTTATGGCATATTTTCCTATACAATGCTATTGAAACAAAAACAATGTTGCCTTAACCTCTGGGTACGTGTCCTAATAAAACACTCTTGCATATTAATAAGGATGGAGATGTAATTAATGGTTAAAGATGTATGGGCTTACACATGCTAACCAAAACATATGTATTCATGCTGACCACAAATTTCTTTCCATCTTTTGATTATCAAAATTTGCAAAAACTTTTTGTATTTGGCTTATATATATCGTATGTATACCTACTCTTGGAATTTTTTTCTTTTTGAAAGGTTTAAGATAACCTCTTTTAACACGGTCCATTTTATTTTTTAAACTTGTAAATTTGTGTCAAGAAAGTAGTGGGAGCTTGTGCCTTACACTTGCAACAACTATAGAACAACTATACTATAATTTCAAACAGATAATACTAAATGTTTGCTGAAAGCTCAAAGAATTTGTCCAAATAATATTAACTAATTCTGAATCATCGTTTGCCTTGACCTCCATGGAACATTGGTTGCATGACTGAAGGAATGGATAGGCAATGGTGGTTAAAACCTTTTAATATACATATTATATATTTTATGTATATTGTAATACATAGACATTTGTGAGCATTTGCCTTCCCACATTGTTTTAACTACAGATGCGTATTAATTATATTCCAACTTTTAAAAAATTTCTAAAACATGTTTTGTCTAACTCACACTACACAACATTCAGTAATAGAAGGGAAGAACCAATAATAAGAAGATATAAACTAGATAGTGAAGTGATTCACTAATTCCACACATGAATTGATGGCGATGGAATGTGAAAATTAACTATTTCAATCACTGATTGTTAATCTCCTATCTTGAAAGATTATTTAACTATCAAAAAATAATTCACAGCCAAATATTGAATAACAACCCAATTGCAACTTCACAAAAATAAATGCGGAAATAAATTTGAACACGATGACACAACATTTTCGCACAAAATTGTCCTTGGAAAAACCCTTAAGGGAAAACCAGTTCTACAGATGGAAAATATATTAATCTTCAACAATATAAGAGTTACAAAAGATTCCTTGCCTCTTTTCTAGCAGAACTCTGATAAACTCCTAATATCTCCCGCTGATATCCCCCATTGCTATCCCAACGCTATCACTGCGCCCTTTCTCCCACTGCAAGAATATTTTCTATCACTGCAAATTATTTCTTCACCACTTGATATTTTTGAAATGCCCCATAGCCCCCCTTTTATACTACTGTCGCTGAAAAATCAATGATCGAGATTGATCTCAATTAATAGCTAAGATAAAAAGGCACTCAACAACCAAAACTGAATTGGTTGTCAACAACTACCAATTAAATAAATATTTATTAACCTAAGCATTCTCAGGAAAACAAATATTAATTAATAAGGGAAAATGAAAAGCTTTCTCGCTACAAAACTAACACTCCCTCTTAGAGAGGAAGCTATTCTATATGACACCCAACTTATCTCTAAAGAAGATAAATTTTGCCTTCCCCAATGTCTTCGTCAGAATGTCTGCTACTTGCTCCTCTATAGGTATGTACTGTAGCTGAACAATCCCTCCCTGTACACAATCTCTGATGAAGTGATATTTGATGTCTATATGTTTAGACCTTTCATGAAACACTAGATTCTCAGACAACTTGATGCAACTCTGATTGTCACAGTGTATCACATTATTCTCAACTCTCTGACCAAACAAGGCTACTAATAACTTCCGAAGGAATATAGCTTCACATGTTGCCATGCTAGATGCTATGTATTCTGCTTCTGCTGGACTCAGAGCCACAGACTTCTGCTTCCTACTGAACCAAGAAACAACTCCTGATCCCAAACTGAAACAACACCCTAAAGTGCTCCTTTTGTCTGTTGTACTGCCTGCCCAATCTGCGTCAGTATAGCCTATCAACCTAATACTTTCACTTCAATCATATCTAATCCCATACTCAACTGTACCACACAAGTAACACAAGACATGCTTAGCTACTATCCAATGCACTCTCTTTGGCTCAACCATGAACTGACTAAGAGAGTTTACTGCAAAAGCTATGTCTGGCCTAGTGTTAACTAAATACATAAGATAACCATTCAACTATTTGTATAAGGTGGGATCTACATCTTTTTCCTTTGAAGTGTCTACCTTCCTCCAGTTCATGATCATAGTTGTAGACATGGCTTTGCAATCTTCCATCTTGAATCTCTTCAAGATTTCAATGCAATATTTCCCCTGCCCAAGGAAAATATCTCCATCTGTCTGCCACACCTCCATACCTAGAAAGTAGTGCATAAGTCCCAAATCCTTCATCTTGAACTCAAATGCAAGGTCCCTCTTGTACTCCTCTATGAGCCCTGGTGAACCTGTTAGAAACAAGTCATCCACATATAGAACAAGAATGAGAACCTCACCCCCAACGACCAAGTAGTATAGGTTAGCATCTGCCTCACTCTTCACAAAGTCCATTCCCTGCAAGTATGTATCAATGCACTCATACCAAGCTTTGGGAGCTTGCTTGAGTCTGTACAAAGCTCTCTTCAATCTGCACACATGGGAATCTTTGTTGTGTGCTACAAAGCCTTTTGGTTGCTCTATGTATACCTCCTCCTTCAATTCACCATTAAGGAATGTTGTCTTGACATGCATTTGATGGATTTTCCATCCCATTTGTGCTGCAAATGAGATCACAGCTCAAATAGAACTATACCTGGCGACTAGAGTAAATGTCTCCTCATAGTCTATTCCCTCCTTTTGAGAAAACCCCTTTTCCAGGAACCTTGTCTTGTATTTCTCGATGCTACCATCTGCACCGTGCTTGATCTTGTAGATCTAGTGTGATCCAACCACTTCCCTATTTGTTGGTCTAGGCACTATCTCCCACATATCATTCTGCATTATTGAGGTATATTCCTAAACCATCACATCTTGCCACACCTGATGTTGTGCACCCTCCTAATAATTGGAAGGCTCACTATCTACCAACTGACTGACTAAAGCCACATAATAATTGAACTTATCTAGTTGTCTCCTTTGTCTCATACACTTCCTAGGGGCTCCCACAATCTCCTGAGTATCCCTTTGAGTCTCTTGAACCTCATGGTTTCCACTACCAACTATAGAGGATGGAACATCAACCTCTATGTCTTATTGATGCACATCCTCTTGCACTGATTGCTCCATATTTTGGGAATCTCCACCACCCGAGCCTATGCTCATACTAGTAACTGTACTTGGACTTTGATGCCCTTGACTTGGTGAAGTTATCCTTGGACCTTCTGTTGGCTGCTCACTCTGATCATCTGCTTGCAAATCTCTAAACCTCCTAAATGCCTTGTCCTCCATGAACTTGACATCACGTCTAACTATAATTCTTCTAGTCCCTGGAATAAAAATCCTATATGCCTTTGAGGTTTCACTGTACCCAACAAAGTACCCCCTCTCTGCAGTCTGATCTAACTTGGTATGAGTATCACTTGGAATATAATAATATGCCAAACTAGCAAATATTCTGAAATGACTAACATTAGGCTTCTTAACTATGAAAGATTCCTCTGGTGTCATCTTCCCTAGTACCTTGTGTGGAACTCTATTCTGAATGTAGACTATTGTACTACACACTTTTGCCCATAAGTAGCAGGGCATGTCCTAGTCATGTAACATAGCCCTTGATGCCTCTAATATAGAACGGTTCTTCCTCTCGGCAACTCCATTCTATTGTGGATTGTAAGGAACAGTCCACTCTCTCTTGATTCCTTCTCTAGTACAGAACTCCTGGAATTCATTTCCTTTGTACTCCCTTCCATTGTTTGACTGAAGAACCTTTATCTTCCTTTCTGTCGAGTTCTCCACAAGATCCTTGAATTCTTGGAATTGACTGAAAACCTCATCCTTGGTCTTCAAGAAGTATATCCAAGTCTTCCTGGAGAAATCATCAATAAAAGTAACATAATACTCATAGCCTCTAAGAGATTTTTTCGACATCGGTTCATAAACATCTAAATGTACTAGATCAAGAACACCTTCAGATCTAGTGTCACTCCTTGGAAAAGGTGCTTTCACAAACTTCCCCAACACACATCCCTTACATACATCATCATGTTCTGTGCTCACTTCTGGTACACCTATCATTGTCTCACGAAGCAATTTAAGTGCTCCATGATGAATATGGCCCATCCTCCTATGCCAAAGCTCTCCAAGATCTCTAGGACTATAGTTTCTCATGAGTGCCTTAGGAGTATCAAACTATAGCCTATAAAGGTGACTACTCCTAACTCCAATGTTTATGGGTGATTTCTACTCCTTGTGCTTGATCAACACATGTTCCCCTTTAAAGAGTACATTATACCTGCTATCCTGAAGAAAAAATACAGAAATCAAATTCATAACTAAGCCTGGCACATGCAACACATCGTGAAGGGGAATAATCTTCCCATTCTCCCTCTAAAATTGAATAGTTCCTTTCCCAACTGAATTGAGTTTGGACAAGTTTCCCACAAAAATTTGGGTACTGATGTTCTGCTCCTTATAACTGGAGAAGTACTCTCTAACTCTTGTCATATGAAATAATGCCCCACTATCTATATACCAAACACACTGTGAGGTTGAGTTGACCATGCAAGCTATGAGTGCAAACTCATCTTCTATTCTACTAGAGAGATCTTCAACCATTGCTAAAGCTGTCACTTGCTTCTTTCCCTTCTCATTCTTCTTCCTTTCTGGGAAATCATTGACATAGTGACCATATTCATGACAACCAAAACACTTGATCTTTGAAAGGTCCTTCTTCTTCTTCTCACTTTGGGAATTAGATCCTTTGCTAGACCCCTTCTTGGCTTTCCCTTTTCCCACTAGGGAAACATTTTCTTGTTCCACCTCACTTTGTTGAGTCTTATTGGCCCCATTGACAAGACTTAGTTGAAACTCCTCCTGAGTGAAATCACTCCATAGTCGATCCCAACTAGGTAAGGTGTCTCATCCACTAAAAACTTGAACAAAGACACCCCATTACTTAGTAAACCCATTTAGCGCCATTCTAATAACGTCTATAGACTAGCAGTCTAAGAGATCAAGAGTTGACAAAAAAGGTTAACAATTTTCAAGGTCCCTTTTTATGCCAATTCTTCTATTGTGATTCTTAATCAAGAGGCTAGAGCTTTTGTGAAGCTTCGTCTCCTCAAATAGGCCATTTAGACTACCAACCTCCAAGTCATTTTTATATTGAGCACACATGTCTTCTTATGCAACACATTCAATGAAAAAATATCATTATGTTTCAAATATTCCTCTCTTACAGAAAATACAAATTGTATCTTCCCACTCTTCTTTAAAGAACATCCATCTACCTATCTCACACCAAAGATGGTGGTAACCAGTGTTTAGCCACACATGCTTTCCCTCCAAAAAGAGAACTCTCAAACTCATAGAAAAACTCCAATAAATTTTTCGGAAAAATCTGTGCAAAAAGCCTCTAAATTATTCTAAAACTTTTCCTCCCCCAATCACACAAAAATGAAAATATTTGTCCTCCAACTATGTGGTTGGAGGAGTTGCTTTTATGGGAAGCAACTTCTCCAACTTCCATAATTGGTTGGAAAATTAAACAAAACATTCCCGTAAGCACTTAACAAAGTTTAAATAAATTTAATCAAAAATTGCCTCCAAAGAAACCAATAACAAGAAGGATAAATATTAAGCTTTCAAGGAAAACATAGCGCAATTGGAAAACAACTAGCCTAACTTCTAGGAGGTCTCGAGTTCAACTCCCTCCTATATAGCTAGTTTAACTACAAAGAGTTTCTTTTATTAATTATTAATTATTTTCATTATTTATTTAATACACTTCATTCAATACATTTTATTTAATTCACTTTATTATAAAGAACATACCATTTACATAATCAATAAAATATACAAATATTATTATTTATATAAGCATGGGTATATGCGTGTGCACCCACATATACACTTACCTATATAACATATAATCAATATAACACACACACATATATATATATATATACATATACTAATAAGGATAAATCTAGCTCTCATAAATCACAGAACGAAATCAAATCATAAATCAAAAGACCACATCACATAGTGCATTCAAATGCCCCAACTAGGGTAACCTCCTAAACGGAAATCTAAGTCCATAGGTAACCTTAAGAGTAATCTTGGTAATATCTCCACACAATAATAGTTTGAGTATTTTGAAGGCACGCTTAGACCTGTGTAGCCAGGTGGAGTCGATGCCTGGTACCTACATCCTGCAACACCAACTGACATGCATACATATATAATAAATATATAAACAAACAATGGCAAACAAGGAGGGAGAGTAAGACATTGTGTGGACCTCATGTAGGAGTTACTACAACTGCCTCCCCTCATCCTACACTCACATCAGACAGTGACATCAACAAAACATAATTGGATTAGTATGGTTAGTACCAGAATAATCTCTTTTCCATATTGTATAACAAGAATGCATCATAACATATTCATGTAAATGTAAATCATCTATTAACTTTCACAAACCCATTTAACCATCAGACATGTACTCAAAATGTCCCATTATCAAATCAAGATAAACAAATCATATAACCCTAAATACATTAATCATGTCTAACACCAAGTAACGTTATTAGAGAAGGTAACACATCTAACCCTTAAGTGATTATAATCAATTAACCTAAGGTAAACATACATATTAATAATGAGCATTTCACATAGAAGCATATAAGTCTATCAGGTGATCCTTTTAGCATTAAGGTCCTAAACTATTGCTGACACACAAGAAGATGTATAGGAACATACCTATGCAATATTATTATTTTTGACATTAAAATATGAAGTTATGGTGAGTTGGAAGAGGTTCGGTCTAAGCAACCATCTCAAGAAGGATCATTCTCACATATAGCTCTTCCTAATTTCTAGTGAGCATAACCAGGACTTGATAGGGTTGGAGGGCCATTACATCATCCCTCCCTAAGATTTGACTTACTCTTGGAAGTCGAAAGTTTCTAGCTATTGATCCAACATAAAATAAGAATATACAAACATTTCTACTTTAGTCTATCATTGATATATTAGGTATAATTTTTCACCTTAGGAATTAGGAGTTCTTTTAATAGAAAAAGATATTTAAGGATTCTGAAATGCAATTAAGAATTCAAATTTCATCCTCTAAACTAGATACAGATTGATACAGGGGTTATTTATTCTCAAGATGTTTACATAAGATACTACTACCATACTATTGCTTTGGTAAACATTTTCAAACTAAAAATCATTCGAATATTGAATTGCCACATATAACAACACATAGTTTTATGAGATAAGACAAAAACAATTCTCTTTATGCAACTAATTACTTTTTCTCATAAGGCCTATGGTAAACTTATAGGATAATCACTAATACCAAACTTACATACAAGATGGAATTCACATCCTCTTTAAAGAATGTAACCTAAGATACCTTTTATGATTCCATTATAACAAATTATTAGTGTTGTATTACAACAATACACAAAGATATTCGTAAGAAATTTAACATGATTCATTAAGCTAGAGTTTCATTGACATAACTTACTAACTAGCTATTTAACCAATTCCATATCCTAGAAAATTATAATAAGCTTCTTATGAGTATATATATTTTCCCAACATTAATAAGTTTGTTAGAATTTTTACCATTTTCCAAAATAAAAGTCATAGATTCTTTACTAGAGGGAAAGAAATACATGAGTCCTATGACTACCCTCTTATTCAATCAAAATAATATGTTCAACCCACTAACCTTTTGTACATATATTTCAATAAAAGAACATTTGTGGAGTAACTACAAGTATTTTTTATTCTTATACACATGTTCAATATGACATCCATACCATTACCTAACAATTCACATTCTTCTAATAGTTCCATTTTAGGACAGTTAGAAATTTTTGACTTAACTCTTATTCTAATAGACATATCATTATTCCTTTCATAATAACTCAACATTCCTATTTACTAGCAATGTTGTTAGTTTCAAATTTTATTTCACCCACAAAATTCCAATAAAGTAAATAATTACTACATAATTTTATTTAATATCATATTCTTTCCTTATAGTTGACGATTTTTCATTGGTTCAATTCACACCACTTACGAGGATCATATATAATTCAAAATTCCTACCATATAATCAAACACTTCTCCTTTCAACTAATTATGTATTTTAATCCTATTTATTACAAAACCTTGGGGACATAGGTCCTTTACCCAAGGGTTTCCTCTAGCTAAGCACATTCTCCTTATTGACACATTGATTTTCCCTTATGAAATTTAGCATTTTAAACATATTTCTTGAGAAAGAAGGGAGAGACACATTTGATTCAATAATAGATTTAATTTATTACTTAAGAGGGTATATAAAAGAAAGATGCTTCTCAATCTTTCCATATTTTGAAATATCAAATATTACTTAATTTCAACACGTTATCTCATTTTCAAGAAAATATAAGTTCGTAAGCTTCTAAGTTCTCAAGGAAGGGATAAAAATACATCTAAAAAACATGTTTTACAACCATCCAATATTAAAATCCTTTCCATCCTAGAAACATAATCATCCCTTATTCCCAACCATAAGTACAACATGATTCAAATCTATCTTGAGATTTTATATTACTAGCTTTGAATAACAAATCACAATGTTATCTAACATTTATAGGAAAGTAGAGTATACAAATTTTCAAATCACTTGGAGACTATTTTGGCAGCCATTTATAGTAATCATCATAAGATCAGGAGATAAGATAAATAACTTTCCTTACAATTCTTTAAGATTTTCTTAGAACAGGGGTAAGAATACAACACTCAAGTATCAAGAATTCTTGACCATCTATTTGAACCATATGAATGCAAAACATAAATATTCATTTCAGATAATCCTTTCTTTCGAGATATTATGGTAGAAATATAGAAAACATACCTTTTATGTTCAGTGCTCAAGTTTGTTAACACAAAGAAAACTTAAAAAGAAGACACAATGTATTCAAGTTTGGTAGTCCAGAAGAAAACATCAAATGGGGAAACACAATAGACTCAAGTATTGCGAGTAGGCCAAGTATGATTCTGAAGGTTCTTAGTAGAACAACCTAGGGCTTATATTCTATCCCTATCATAATGGTCAGAATAAGTTGCCTCCTCAGGGCTAACTTTGCTTTCGATGGGTTCTAGCTTTAGCCAAATCAGTCACTAGAGTTGTCTTATTTAAGACTCCTCTGAGTCATAATTCATGTTTCAATTCCTCACATCCTCTACATGGAAATTTCATGTTGAGATGATGAGGGAGAATATTAATCTCTCTCCTAAGATCCTCTATGGTGTTGGAAAGCATCTAGGAAGAATGTTACAACATAAGTATAGCCATTGAGTTGACATAACTTAATAATAAGAAGAAACTAAATTAAGCGCAAATAGACCCTAGAGCTCCCAATGTAGCAACCTAGGGCTCTGATACCAAATTTAATGTCCCCGCTAGGGAACTCATAAGGAATCAGGTCTATGACCTAAAATTACAACTAACAAATTTTTTTCTAACATTCATATCATCATTACCATTCACAAGTACATTCCTTAAGGTTCCCTTAATGAATTCATTTACTATTTTCAATTATTTTGTTTTATTACTTAATCTAAAAAATTCTATTTCCATTTCAACTTCAATTTACATTGAGACATTGATCCCATTTCACATCAAAACCAATTACATTAATGAGCTAGTTGAATTAATTTTCTTTACCAAACTAACATGTAATTTACTTTTAGAAGTGAAACAAGCACACATTACTTATCTTATCCACTAAGTATATTTATCTTTTCCTAATGGTTTACTCCTTAACCATATCTATGCACATATCGATTGCATACATAAATAAGCTTTCCATTAAAAGTTCTTACTTTCCATTTTTTATTTAAAATCAAAATAGAAAGAGTGTAAAGTACTTAACGATCTATTTCTAACCAATCATAAACCATTCTTTGAATCATCTTTATCACAAGTTTAACTATCACAAATTATCATCTATATCATTGTATATATCCATTTAAGAATTGAGATTAAAACCTAGTTTAAATAACCTTACATCATACACATTGAACTTATACATTTAAGGATCACATCTTATTACTACTTCCAATACCATACATGTTTCTTACCCTTATTATTTCACCTAGAAATACCCTTAAACCCTTAGCATATCTTTTCACTATTCCACATATCAAAATGACTATTCCTTAAGAAGTTTACAACTATAAGTTCTTTGCAAAAGCTTACATAGAATCATTACTTTCAATTTTATTTAAAACTCAAGAGAGATAGGGTAGGAATTACTTAAACATAATTCATGCTTGATTTACCAACATTCAATTCCTTTTTTTGAGATTCCTAAATACTACCCTTACCCATATACATAGCTTCCTTCTTACAATTTCCATTTACAACACAATTAGAATTACAGTTACTACACATTTCCCAAAGGCATATAGAAAGATAATTACATCAAGTTTCCCAAAGGATTACATTACATCTTGACACCTTGATTTTAAAAGATAGAGATACATGATACAAGAACATAAACTTCACCATTGAACAAATCAAAATCCAAGTCACAACTCAAACCACAAACAATACCTCGAAAGAGGTTTTCCACCCAACCATGTGAAATTGGTAAAGTTCCGCCCCCCATGCTAGGAGATAGAACCAAGGTACTCTCAAGACCTTAAGGAAATCTAAGTCTCAAATACCAATAAATCCAAGACTCAAAAGAAAAATAATAAAGCACATAAAATATCATCATAATATAACACCGAGGTTAAGGTTCTAGGAGACAACCTAAGTGAGTGTCATCACACAACCTGTGTATTGGGATCCACCTTGGCAACCATGTAACCCCAATCCCCCCTTTATGAATAGGGATCCACCCTAGAAGTTATCCCTGGTCCTAGTACTCCAATCAGGTCTGTGTGGCCATTATTATGTTTTCTTTCATTATCTTTTGAATCCCCCCTTCCCAGGTTAATTTTTAAGGTTATCACTTTTTACAAACCCACCCATAGGATCATCTGGCAACCACTTTAGGGTTCCCACCTATGGTGAGCCACTCACATAGGTTTCCTATTCACTTACCCCATCACAAGCCAAAAGATACAAAATAACACTTCCATGTCCTGATTCATAGGTTTATCAAACTCCCCTACGCACTCAGGCCCTCAGAGTGAGTCCTAACCATATCCATATACATAACAAGAACCATTGGAAGAATGTCTATCACAAGAAATCTCAAAGAAAAACATAAAACTTTCCACATGTATACGTACAACTTTCCAAGGCTCATTTATAGGTCTAAGGAACCCTCCCGTGCCCCCAGGCCACCAAGACAAGTCCTAGCCTCATAAACTAAGCTCAAGTATACGCCAAGTGCAAAAACATCATAAGTACACCATATAACCTCAACAAAACAAGTAACAAACATACATAGGTGATACAAAATTCCACATGCATTACAAAAACATTCCAACTATGGAAATCTCATGTGCCTGAAATTTGGCTAAGTCTGATTTTTTTAGAAATCTCCAAAATCTAGAATCTGCATCTTAACTCCTATGAGGCGGAACCCTATCTCAAACATCCTGGAATGTATTTAATTTCTTTATACAAATATAACTTAAAGGATTTGATTTTTAACCCATATGAAAATGTATGCATTCCCATATGACATTTGACCAAGTGTTGTATGAGTATGAATACAATATTGTACGACACTACATGACACTTTTATGAAATTAATCCAAAATTGTCCGAAAAGGCCAAAAAATGACTTTTTAAGGCATGTAGAGTGCCTAGGAAAGGTTCCCTGAGGTCAACCTGATGTAGGGACCTCAATACCACATCCATGACACATCCTCAACACTACCTAAGCATCAGACAAAATAAAACAAACATAAAACAATAATTCATAGAGAAGCCTGCAAGAGAAATAGAGAAGGAAAAGGGACTGCATCTCATTCCTAAACCATCCTAACCCTTCCTATTTCTTCCTAAACTTTCCTATTTCATACAATAATAGTGAAACACACCCTCCCACATGATCACAAGAATTCTTAACTTCCCAGGAAGATTTCACAACAACAAATATACAAATATTTATAAAAATTACTTCTCGGAACATATTTAAAATACACAGAAAATAAAACATATATATAAGTTTCCCTTTTCAATACAAAGTAAACAATCATATTTGCATCTAGTAACATTTCATACACAATCATACACATAGGAATAATGGAGATTCATCCCTGTTTAGACCCTACCTAGGGTCTTGTAGAGAATCCTCTTCCAAAGGCTGGAGTACTCTCTAAAAATTTCCAAGCCTTAAGTTGGTATCCTCCTGGATATCTTCCTCTAGCATCCAATCTTCCAAAAATCCACACATGCTTTCCCTCCAAAAAGAGAACTCTCAAACTCACAGAAAAACTCCAATAAATTTTCCAGAAAAATCTATGCAAAAAGCCTCTAAATTATTCTAAAACTTTTCCTCCCCAATCACACAAAAATGCAAATATTTATCCTCCAACTATGTGGTTGGAGGAGTTGCTTTTACAGGAAGCAACTTCTCCAACTTCCATAGTTGGTTGGAAAATTAAACAAAACATTCCCATAAGCACTTAACAAAGTTTAAATAAATTTAATCAAAAATTGCCTCCAAAGAAACCAATAACAAGAAGGATAAATATTAAGCTTTCAAGGAAAACACATAGCACAATTGGAAAAAAACTAGCCTAACTTCTAGGAGGTCTCGAGTTCAACTCCCTCCTAGATAGCTAGTTTTACTACAAAGATTTTCTTTTATTAATTATTTATTATTTTCATTATTTATTTAATACAATTCATTTAATATATTTTATCTAATTCACTTTATTATAAAGAACATACCATTTACATAATCAATAAAATATACAAATATTATTATTTATATAAGCATGGGTATATGCGTGTGCACCCACATATACACTTACCTATATAACATATAATCAATATAAAACACATATATATACATATACTAATAAGGATAAATCTAACTCTCATAAATCATAGAATGACGTCAAATCATAAATCACAAGACCACATCACATAGTGCATTCAAATCCCCCCACTAGGGTAACCTCCTAAACGGAAATCTAAGTCCACAGGTAACCTTGAGAGTAATCTTGGTAATATCTCCACACAAAAACAATTCAAGGATTTTGAAGGCACGCTTAGACCTATGTAGCCAGGTTGAGTTAATGCTTGGTACCTACATCCTGCAACACCAACTGACATGCATACATATATAATAAATATATAAACAAACAATGGCAAACAAGGAGGGAGAGTGCAACATCATGTGGACCTCCTGTAGGAGTAACTACAACTACCTCCCCTCATCCTACACTCACATCAGACAATGACATCAGCAAAGCATAATTGGATTAGTATGGTTAGTACCAGAATAATCTCTTTTCCATATTGTATAACAAGAATGCATCATAACATATTCATGTAAATGTAAATCATCTATTAACTTTCACAAACCCATTTAACCATCAAACATGTACTCAAAATATCCCATTATCAAATCAAAATAAAAAAATCATATAACCCTAAATACATTAATCATGTCTAACACCAAGTAACGTTATTAGAGAAGGTAACACATCTAACCCTTAAGTGATTATAATCAATTAACCTAAGGTAAACATACATATTAATAATGATCATTTCACATAGAAGCATATAAGTCTATCAGGTGATCCTTTTAGCATTAAGGTCCTAAACTATCGCTGACACACAAGAAGATGTATAGGAACATACCTATGCAATATTATTATTTCTCACATTAAAATATGAAGTTATGGTGAGTTGGAAGAGGTTCGATTTAAGCAACCATCTCAAGAAGGATCATTCTCACATATGGCTCTTCCTAATTTCTAGTGAGCATAACCAGGACTTGATAGGGTTGGAGGGGCATTACATCACGTGTCATCTCACACAAAAATCAATTAGTAATATTTAAATTTTGTTTTTCATACAACAAGAATCAATATGATAAAAAAATGTAAAATGATTTTATTATCAAATGAGATAAGTAGAAGATGCTAGAGGTGATTTTTGTTTTTCTTGATAGAAAATATTAAATTAAATTCTCATTTTCAAATGGATAATATTTATGGGGACTATTGTTAAGCGAAAAGTGATCACCAACTTGTAATAGCAACACAATGCAAGACAAGATAATTGAATATTGAAAGAATTTGCATCTAGCTCTGTACTATGTAAGAGTTTGCCTAAGGCAATATACCAAGATCTAGAAGCCCAATGAATAGCACAAAAAGAGAAATAACATGATCAAATGGATCAATAATAATGAATTGCATTCAGTTAACTAAGATGAATTAACTAAACTCATTAATATACAATTTAGATGTGCATGCTTATATAGGAAAAGCAATAAGAGACCATGACAAGGAGAAGATAGGCTACCACCCACACAAGGTGGAATCACATGTTCATCGAAGGTGGATCATCCTCCATTATGCAATGAAGTATGTGCAACATGTGGAGGGTGGATAATATGATAAATGCACTAAATATGGACAACACATAAAGTGGAATGTGATAATAACTATCACCACCTAAAGTGGAGTTTCTCCTACACCATGTGCTAAAATAAGATGCAAACTCATAACTGTCTCTTATGAAAACTACTATGCAATGTATTATCCCAAGTAAGCTTAAGTAAAGTGTAATTAGTGAATATTTAATTACACAAACAAATATATCTTACAAAGTTATTAAATCTCTTTAGTGTTAAATGAGATAATATAATATACAACTTTTGAGGTTTATTAGGGGGTTTGGAATGAGAAATTTACAAGGTGTCCTAAGTGAATAAGAAGATATCTCAATGTTTTTTTTGTTTATGAATTTGAAGCTTGTTAGATTTTTTATTATAAAAGTAGCACAACAAGGGTGCTGACCCTTACAAAGACATGCTAGAAAGCCCACTTACAACTAGCTAGTCAAGAATATGCCACTAATAACAAAGGTCAGAATAGACCACTTACAACACATTAGGAAAGTTGTTAAAAACCTACATCAACGGTGGGTAGAAAACTCACCCACAACATAGGGAAAATAATGGGAAGAGGAGGAAGAACAATATGTCCTCCTTTGATGAACAACAACTTAGGTATTACTATTATTAAGAACACCATCACAAGGGGGAGAAAGAGAGGAAATCCCCTTAGCAAGATTGTCAATGAAAGGAATGGAGTATTGATTAGGAAACATGCCATCTACCAAAAGTTGGTGCAAAACAAGAGAAATAGATGGAGAAGTCCACGCAACTAGAGGGGACTACAATAGTATTGAGAGGTGGAGTAGGATCCACTAGGCATGAAGAAGCCATACTAGTAGAAAGAGGCAAAACATCATCTTGGGATAAATCATCATTAGCATGTGAAGATTCATTGGAGGAAGAATTAGAAGCCATGAAAATAAGGTGATCACCATTAGCATCCTTCCACCAAGTAGTAGCACCCTTACAACACAAGAGAGATAAAATCATGGCTAAGTGACTAGTAGAATAGCACCAACAACATCAAAAGTGGAGACCCTTATAATCCAACAAATGAGTCAATGGCCTATCTTTAACCATGAGAACCACATCTATAGGATGAGGTATGGAGATGCAAATATCAACTAAAATGTGTGTGAAAGTAGAAAGACCCTTTGAGCAAGTGGTATCATCCACCTTCAAGAAGTAGCTAATAGAGTTTTTAGTAGCCTAAAAATAAGAATTTTCACAAGAATGAAGGGGAAGATTAGGAAGATGAATCGACAGTGGACACATGCTGAGTAGTTCAATAAGAGGGTTGAAGGAAATTGTCCAAGGTTTGATTGAGAGAGAGTGCACATACAATGCATACTCAAAGCCCACAACTTCCTTATCACTAAATCACAATCATAAGGAGCAATAAAAAAATCCTTAGCACAAGGAAAAAGCTAAATGTTACTAGAAACTGAGGGCTTCCAAAAATCCATCACTTATTGATGAAGATCTGGTAGAGAAGGCAAAAAATGAGCAATCTACAAACTAGCCCATAATGTTGTTAGAAAGCCACATTATCCACCACATCATAACCACAAACCACAATATGGGAGGTCTTGGCACAAGCAAGAGGACACAATTTTCCCTTGTAAGGAAGAACAACAACACAAGAAAATGTTTTCTCATAAATAACAAAAAGAGGCTTTAGGGGGTGGAGATCCCAATACTTATATCACTAAAAGACCTAGAAGTAGGTGTATTGACTAACCTAAGCTTATCCCCAAAACCATCTACCAACAAAAACCCAGTAGCACTATTAGGAGCCAAGGTACCAATACCCAACCCCAAGGTAGTAATGCCTACTCTTGCACTACCTACACCAAGAAGAGAATCATTGGATGAAACTCAAAAGGCCAAAAACACAGGAGGCAGGAGTGTCATTTCAAAATGTTATTTGTGCAATAATTAGTATTTATTTTGTTTGATATTGATTTTGTGAGATTTTAATTAAAAGGAAATATGGTTTATTAAATTTTTAACTATGTTTAAGAAAATATGAAAAATAAGGTAATCTTCAAGGATTGAATATTATAAAAAGTTCATTACAATAGGAATCATTTTTGAACTAATGTGAAAATATTAACCAACACATTTAAGAAACAAATGCAATGTTATAAGTAAATTTGAATATGCAAAACTGAAGAAAAAGATGTTACATATAGATTTAGAGTATTCATCTCATATATAATGTAACAAAGGAATTAACTAGATCATTGGAATTAATTTGAATAATAAACAATTGTATACTAACCCTTTTGACATAGAGTGGGAATATCACTTCTAAACACAAAAATTTAGTACCATAATGATCAAGGTCATTCATACCACTACTTTTGATTATAGAACTAATCAAATGTTTAAAACCATGACAAGAAGCTTAACTTTCATCAATTAATAAAAGTTTATATGATAGTATTTTTTTCTTAATAGTATTAGAAATATATCAATACACATGTGTATGATCACAACTATTGATTAAATAGGCTACTATATTTTTTTAATTATTAAACTACAACAATATGGGGTTGCACCTTGATATTGATTCAAAAAAATAAGTACATCCAAGGTCTATATGCTCATTATTATCCCAAATTTTTCCATACCACAAAAAAACTCCTTGCTATGGAGTCATTCTATCTATTACCTACTACCTACTCCAATATCAACCCAGTTGCTAAAAAACTACATAAAATTATGTATCCATAAAATGGGGATGATTCCTGACTACAGTACTATCTTATATGCCTATGAAAAAACCATATAATAGAAAAAACCATCATAGTCAAAAGACTACAGTTGATCATGTTGGCAGAAGAGAGAAGTCAACACCATATCCACTATGTTTGGCATGTCTAGAAACCATTTCTTCCGCTACAATCTCAAGAGAAAACACTTCTTCCTTAGTAGCATTCTCCACTTTAGCTTCCTTAGCAAACAAACCATCTACCACCAAGTAGATTTGGAGCCATCCTGGGCCTCTTTCAATAAATAGGTCCACTAGTTTCTTCAGGAAGAGGACATTCCTCTCCACTATCATTCTCCTCTAGTCTATGATTGCACTCCCTATACTTAATTTAGGGGGACTTTGGCATGTAATTTATCCTTCTATGTAGAAAAAAAAAGTCTTGGGGGAGAAGAATTTGTTCACCATCATCCACATTGTCCAAAACTTCATCTAATTCCCCCATAAAAGACTTCTTCATTACTTTCCTATACAAGGTATCTACCACCGCTTTCTCCTCATCAACATACATTAGATTCTCCACAAGTATCACTAAAATATCTATGTTAACTCTATATCTATTCTCAAATGTCAAGAAATCCTCACCCAACATTCTCTATATAAAATGCAGAACCCAATTATGGTTTGCAAAGAAAAAAATGTAGCATTTTATCTGAAATCACACAAAGGAAGGATATTTATCTCTTTCTACAGTTCAATTTCACTTGAGTGTCCATGATAGAAATGCATCAAATCCACCACCACAACACCAATTTGTAAACTCTATTTCACATACTAGGCAAGCAAGGAGCAAAACATCTTCACACATCAATTGTATAGATGTCACAAGTCCTGCTATCTTTTCATAAATGATAGAAAATAATAACCCACATGAGCATTAATACTATGCCAACCTTGAAACTTGTAGGAAAGTCTCATCTCCCCGAGTTCACACACATAAATTAGGAAAAATACGTCCCATAATAGCATGTGTTTCCATCATCATTTACCAACAATTGCCCCATGCCATCATTAAATCTCTCAACAACTTTCCTCAAAAAGTAATTATTATCATGTTCATTATGAAATCATCCTCTATGCATCATGGTAAAATACACCATCAATCACCCTATCACCAAATGATAACTCCAAGAAACTCTCACATTGCCTTCGCTACGTCATTTGACCGTCCCCACATTGACTGCTAGCTTTTCCAAGCTATTAGCTTCTTGATTCCCTTCATGGTAAATATGATATACCTCGAACTCCTTGAATTTTTGAATGGAACTTTGAATGGGTCCCAACAACTTATCCAACTTCCTATTAGGAATCAAACTTATCCAAACTGCATTCACAATCAATAGGGAGTTTCCCTCCAAGTGATTTTTTTAGCACCCAAGTCACGCCCACACCTCAACCCCATCAATTACAACTAAAATTCAGCTTCATTATTACTACAGATACCAAAACCTTTCAATTTATGACAAATAATTCTTCCCTCATAATCCCTGACAATACACCCAATCCCGCTAGGCCATGAGTTGTCCCTAGAAACTCCATCAATTTTTTCCTTGATCCAACCAATCTCAGGTCTCATCCATACAACATCCTCATAAGATTGTAGTAGATAATAACCTTCCCAATCCCATTAATGAGAGTAAATAGGTTTCTATATTGTTACAATATATGATTTCTCAAACATTGAAATTAGAAGATAATAAAGTTTATATGTGAAATTCTCATGCTTTATTAACTGAAAATAATTATGATATTTATTTTGCAAGAGGTATTTACATGACATTATATTTAATCTATATAAAAAATGGAATGATGGGATACATGTTAATCTACATGGTGACACAAAAGTTTGTTTAGTGAGAGGTATTGTACATGGAATCATTGTGAGCCTATATTAAGAGAGGAATTATATGATGCATATTAATCTCCATTGTCACCCTCAAATCCTATGTTATTTAGCTCATAAACGGATATAAATGTTGATGTTCCATTATTATTTAATGGTAGGGTCTTGTATTAAAGTAGGTTATGTGCACCAAGATGGTGTGCAAGAAGTGGGGTATAAGTGGCCACTTTTTTTTTTATGAAATCAAGTAAACTTGAACTTGGAAGAGAAATTTGAGAGTCATGCACTCAAAATTAGAAGATGTGCAAAGAACAAGAATTTTAGTAATATGAATCTAGTTTTTAAACTACTAAAGTTTTTAAGAAATGGATAAGATTAAGAGGGTCAAATATGTTGCACATGAAAAATTGTTCTTGATTTTTTCAAGAAAATATAACATAGTGTTTGGCGTGCATATAAAAAAAGATATAAGTTTGATTTAGTATTTTAAAAAATCCTTTGGTAAAAATATAGGTAAGAGTGAGAGCTAGAAGTTGTGTATTTTTTTGTAATATTTTGTTGAATTTTTTCTTTTAATGATTTTTTTGAAGTGGACACATCCTAAAAATCAAGTGTTTTTTTGTGTTCTATATATAACTTGCATCAAAATAATCGAAAAAGCATTTAAAAAAAAGTATAGAATCAAGTGTAGAAAAATAATATGTAATTTTTTAAAAATTTGGTCAAGTAGATCCAAAGTTATTAAGAAAATGGTACACATATGTCTCTGAGAACTATGGAGACACGGATAGAGAAAATTAAACTTTAATATGCTAATTTTGTCCAAAAATAGAAAAAAATTATATGGTTCGAAAGCTGAAAAGACATATAACATTATGGTGGTAACTTTACAAATACTCAATTGATGATGCATAAATGTGATGATGAGGAATTTGAGGAACCATCCTATAAGAAAAAAAGATGTGAAAAATGAGAGAAATGGAGGCAAATAAATCTCCCAAGCCTCAAGGTCTCTCTCTCTCTCTCTCTCTCTCTCTCTCTCTCTCTCTCTCGACTCATTATTTTTGTCTACCACATATCCCTCCCCTCTCCCCTAGCTTCGTTTTCCCTTCTCACTTAAATTCACCAACATCCTCGTGACTATCATCTTCACTGAATTCAGTTAACTAGTTGTTTATCCATCAACTGCTAAATCTAAGAAGACTTTACAACCAGACTCTATCATGTCTATCTCCCCCAGGGTAAAATAAAATGATAGTTTGAATGACGTAGAAGATGACATTTAGGACAATTTCTAGTATTTTCCAGTCTCCACCATAGTAATTTCTAAAGACACAGATCGATATGACTCAGCTTTAGGAGATATGCCCAAATAGGAAACTGGTTTCCCAACTAAAGATTGGGATGATTTTCAATCTTTTTCCAAAACTCAGTTGGTTATAGGTTCAAGTATCATCAGGGAAAACATAGAAGATAGGTAGGTAAATTCTCTCTCTGGAGTTCTTGAAGAGGATTTATCAGAACAAAAGTGAATTATATAGAAAGAGAATCTCCACGAAGATAATTTAAATAAATTCAATGAAGATGATAGTCACGAGGATGATGGTGAATTTTAATAGAAGAAAAACCTAAAAAATCACAATCTTTCCATCTCAAGCTTTTCAATATTTTCACAAACTTGGGGATCTAGGATTCCTAACATAAAAAATAGAGGAAAATCATGGATATGTTTTAGAACATTTTGATTAGTAATATTTGTGGCTGAGAAGTCAGATTAATCACAATATTAGTCATGCTTTGATAAAACAAATTCCTTACAAAAAAAACTAAACATAAATGGTGCACCAGAAAGGATGGACAAATGAGGTATCATCATGTAACTCTAACTAATATAATTTCAACATTTGCAAAATTGTATCAAGTATGGCTTTCCCACTAATATGCCGGATTGAATTAAGTGGTGAGGAGAACTTTAGGATTGGGAAACTCCTCTGAAGTGGCATGTGAGGACATGTATGATAGAGTAGTTACAAAATGAAGAGCTATGGGAATTGTTTGATATGGTGATGATACAATAGAGGGCAGCATGACAGATAAATTTGTAATCATTATGAAATTTGTTGTCATTCTTAATCGAAGTCCAAGCCCTATTTTTTTAAACCTCTATATATATGCTACTATTAATTGATATAATTTGCACACTCATTTATTTATTTATAATTAAGTTGCGGATGAAGTCTCAATAGTAGTGCATTTCATCAATATTCATAGATTTCAATATAAATCTTCATAGAAGTTGGCTAAATGTGTATGAAAATGATAATTTCTGGGGTTTATATTATGAAAAAAAAAACACAATGTCTCCTTTTCAATAGACATCCATTAGTTTTATTTTTGTCCAAAGTATCTATGGCTTTGAACAACCATAAAATATGACTTCCTTTTTAATTTTGGATACAATTCACTTTAATGAAAAATTTGTTTATGACGTACAACATATATTATATATGAAAGTTATCTTAGAGGAGTACCTACCATGAAACATATACATTAAATGATGGTCAATGAATTTTTTTTATAAAGTTAGGCACATAGTTAGTCCTTGGTTATTGTTGGTGATTGTAATGTATGTGACCTATATTATTTTTTTATAATTCTCAATTTCCACATCCATTATGTTTGCATTATATTTATGACTTTGTTTTGAATAGAGATGTAGTGCCTCTCTGGTTTTCTTTCTTCATTTCTACATGACATCCTTATGGATGTAGTCCAGACATTATGTTGTGGTGGTGCCTCCATGTAATTTGATGAGATCTCTTTGTGATGCCTTGTTTTGATTTTGGATGCTTTATTGTTTCCTTATGTGATTGATTGAGTTCATCTTATGTTTCAACGGATATATACTTGTATTTTATGATCACGTTAGACCCAATTAGACCTATGAGGATATGACTATGAGGTATGTGGACTCATTGTGCTCTTGGTTAGTTGGATCTGAGATTAATTCATTTATGATGTCCTCTGATTGTTCTCATGTTATGATTTTATATTTGCATTGTGAGATGCATTTGAGTATAGTACATTTTGTGTTTATTTTTAGTATCACAACTAATGTTATGATGGTATTTGGTTATTTTACATATGAGGATATCTTGATTATCAAAATGTTATTATTGGTTCCTGTGCATGTGAAATTGTACCTAGCTGTGGACACAACACTTCAGTAAAACATTAGAGGTTAGCAAATCTAGAAATCTACAAATAAGACAAATATTACTAACTAGGTGATTTACTACCTTCTAGTAGATGCGAGTTTGATATTCTTAGAATAGACCGAGACCAGTGACAATGCAACACCTAAACGAAGGATTTAATGATGAAAAATGAATGGAAATTGAATGCAGATTAAGCTATATTTTTTATTTTTCTATGCAATATGGATGAAAAACTGTATGAAATTGATCTAGAAACTGAATGAAAATGAATGCAATCTAATCTAACAATGATATGAATTACTATGAAAAATGAATGAAATGATAACAGGAATCTCAAGAAATTAGCACAATCTCACAAAATCGCCAGATTGCATGAGCAAGATTCTCTAGATTCGCAAGAGGGTGATCGTTTGTGAAGGACTGAGCCAAAAATCTCTCCCTGATCAACTCAGATTGATTGTTGAGTTATTAGAAAATCAGAACTAGTTAACTCATAAAATCATTCAAAAATAGCTTTTTAACTCAAATTAGGACTTTTGAGTTTGAAAAGTTAAGAAATTGAATTGATTTGTTGATTTAGTGTTTAACTGCTTTTCTGAATGTGCAAGGATAATTATGAATTTATTTAATAATTCAAGTGATTTATTCTCAACTTAACTAATTTTTGAATAAAAATAACTGATTTATGGGTTAATCAATTATTTAATCAAACTTTATCCCAAAACTATATCATTAATTTTGACAATTTGATTTAATCAATTAAATACATGTTTAATTGATTATTTTTCAGAATTTTGATTTATTGTCAAATAAAAATAATATTAATTAGGAATGAATGTAATTAAATCTAATCAAATAATTAAGTGGTAGATTTAAGTTTAATTAATCAAATATTTGACATATTTAATTAATTAACTTTAGGATAAACAACTTCATTTATCGCCAAATAATATTTAATTAAAGATAATTAGGCTAAATTTAGGAATATTTGGGAATATTCCACGATGCATAATTGAGATAGGATCGATTAGGGTTTTGATAATTCAATGTGCATATGTGCCTTCAGTTAGGGCTTTTATGTCGATTTTGATCGATATGTTGATGTAGGAGGTCAATGGTCCTGAAGCCCATTTTTGGGGTATTACATTTTGCCCCTCTTTGAATTACTATGTGAAGCGCAGTGGTTCAAAGATTAATCTATTTCTGATGATGATATAGACTCAGTTATGTGGTGGAAAAATTGATCCTAAAAGATTAACCGATTCCGAGACAAAAATCAATTGAAAGATTTGAAGATGTTGATTCAGGTCTCGATTAACCAAAGAATCGAGATGATGTTAATGATATCAACAATGAACTGGTGATTATGAAGAAGTGTCAAAATGCCTGATGCTGAACCTATGATTATGAGGAAGTGACTGTCCTGAATCTAGACCTGATTGTCTGAAGGAATCTAAAGGATGCCAAATCTGAACCCTTCAGTTACAAAGAATCAGGTAAATAACACAACTGAGCCGATGGTTATGAAGAGCTAATATAGTTGACAATTTTTTATGAGAGGATGCCAGATTGATATGAATCTTGATGAATCTGATATGCCCCAAGTGATGTGCCCCAAGCGACGAGGACTTTTGATGAATTAGTAACTAGACATGGTTGTTGTTTTGATTACTGAAGGAAATTTTGGTTTGACAAATTTAATTAATGATGTGTAATACCATGGCCCCTTCGGGATGAAAATCAAAATATGGCAAGAAAGCCAGCGTGAATTGGTTTAGAGGTGATGTAATCAATTTTAGAAGTGGTTATGTAAGTCTGAAGACGTGTTCTGCATCGTTTGGAGGTCCTGTTGACCAATTTTGACTAGTTTTGACCATGATTGACCAAGTTGAAATTTAAAGAGTTTGATGTATGATAATCAATTAAGTTGAATACTAGGTTTATGTGATGTTATGAAGGTCAATTATGCAAGCAATCGGCTGTCCTGGGTTTGAAAATTTTAAATCACAATTTTGACAATATAAATGATCTCAGATTTCAATTTTGATCATGAAAATGGGTTTAGAACGTCAAAATTAGCTAGGGGTGCAATTTTCACGCAAAATAGAGCACTTTGAAAAATTATGTCAAAACCTATATAAGGCCCAAAAGGGTCATTTTCAATTCATTTTAACGTTTGACTTTTATAAACCTTGTGGAGCCCTTTGAGAGCAAAAATGCAAGTTCTTGTGACATCTCACCATTTTGAGCACAACCAATGATATCTGAGACCTTGACAATATAGTAATCCGGTAAGTGGACCTCTGTGCCTCTTTGTGAATTCAAATTTGTAGCATTTTTATGCTTTTTTAGGATTTTTAGGATGAGTTTAGGTTTTTTGAATTTTTGCACCATGAAAACTCATACGACAGTCTGTTTGGGCTCGTACGAGTTTCCAATCCAATTTAGAATGTCATGCTTATTTTAGTAGTAACTCGTATGGGGGGACCCATTTGTTGTATGACATTTCATCGAGTCCCTCAAGTGTCGTGCGAGAACATATATATTATCGTATACTCATGAAGTCTCGTATGGGACGATGTATATTGTCGTACGAGTTTCCATGCCAATCTGAATTGTCGTATGGAAAATAGAGACCGTTTTTGAAGTCCTTAGGTCAAATTTTAAAACTTTTTAATTTCATAGCTGATTTTGATAGCATTTAATGCATCTTCTGAAGTATTCAATTTTTCATTTTATGAACTTATAGCCTAGTTTTTTATCCAATTTATGATATTCATCCCTATTTTTGTGATGTGTAGGTCTTGTACCTGAATGTTCATGTCTGCATATCACATCCTATGATGTAGAGACTATGTCTGGCCTTACCTGATCCTATGAGAGTGCACCTTTCCACATGGGGATTTGAGTATCTGATCTGGTTGCCTGATATTCAGGTAAACCACGGTTTGATCGTTGCACTTGTCGAGCGGTTCCACTCGGAGACCCAGACCTTTCACCTCCCTACATGGGAGATTACAGTCACACCAGAGGATGTTTATAGGATCCTCTGTATTCCATTCCATGGACCTCGCTTGGACTACATTAGTGTGGGTAACATAGGTCTAGCAACATTCCATTCTTTATTTGATGCAGAGGAGCAGATCTCTCAGTAGATCTCATGGGAGACACTTGTACAATGGTATGGGCAGACCCATAGATTAGAGTGTATCATTGCAGGGATGATCAGAGGGATCATCATGTCCAACTGTCAGTAGAATGGTCTTCTTATGGGGTGGGCTCCGATGATCCACCTGTCAGAGGAGGAGTTGCACCTGATGTAGAGGACCAGGAAGATAGTTGATACCTGATGTTCCTCATTTTTGTCATTTTGATCATTCTTGATAGCTCATTGTAGCTCATTCTTTGTATCCAGTACCATTACTGCACCCCATTGTACTATTTTGACATATATATATATATATATATATATATATATATATATATATATATATATATATATATATATATATATATATATATATATATATATATATATATATATATATATATATATATATATATATATATATATATATATATATATATATATATATATACACACACACACACACACACACACATGAGATTGGATTTTTGGTTGTGACTTCATCTGCACTTGTCAGTTTAGTTTATGAAGTAATATCATGTGATGCAAGTGTATGAAATGTTTCTTTTATTGTGGAATGTATGAATATGAAATGCAATGATAGATAATAGATGAATGAATGTAAATGTATGTTTTGATGGATGCACATGTATGTATGCAACGGATTTATGAAATGAAAATGTAGCGATACACATGATATGGTTTTGTAGGTATATGAAGAAGACAAGTGCTCAGTCATTGTCAAAATGGACTTGTGATCTAGGATGGTGACTGCTTGTTGATTAGTTAAGGGGACCTTCATACAATGTTCAGTCCTTGCATTGTGTTTGGTGCGAATTAGGAGAATTCAATCATTGATTGGTACTTAAGTCATGAGAAATGTAACCATTCAAAGTGCAAAATGCAAAATGAAATGCAGACCTAGGACTTTGTCACTGATCATGTGTCAGTCTTTATCATCATAGAATTTATTAGGTAACCAGATGGTCGATACAATGTCCACTGGCTAGACAACCATAGACATATGAATATTGAATTTTAGTCAAAAATGTTGGATTAGATATAAGCACCAAGGCACAAAAGCCAGGATGACCTGAATATCATGTCCATTTTGATATTGCAATTTGTATAAGCATCAGAACATAAAAATTGTGATGACCCGAATACACCTTGCATACAAACACACCAAGCAGTAGGGAGATCAATCTAATTCCAATGTGAATTACCTACAGTGACCCTTGATCGTTCAAATCCTTGGGTAGAATTCCATTTCACAGTAGGAGTAAGAAATCACTCAAAAGACAATAGTTAGATCAGACTTCCATGAAGCATCCGAGTATTGATGGTCGAGGTACACATGGCCATCCAATTCATAATGGAGGCACTTATAGTGGACAGCAATTCAATCCAAAATTTCTGAAGTTGTTAGATTTTCACTTGCAAATAGAAGACAAAGAAAAGATTATGCCCCCAGTCATCACTCTCTAAATCCTATAAAGGACATCATCAAAGAGCTCGAGGGGATAGAATATGCAAAAATATCAATGTGAATCAATTAGCATACAAGGAGATAAAAAGCGTTAGTGCAAAGATTTGTTTTATTTGTTTGTAGTTTGTTTGGTGTGCAAAATCCTTTTCTGGTAGGGAGACAGACAACTAACTCGAATATGGTTTTTGAAGGATTTTGACTTGGATATGACTCGTCGAAGGTATACTGAGGATCATAGGATATGACATTGGTTTCTCCCAAGGTTGAAACATTGATAGGATGCAGGCACTTTGGCTTTGGTGCACAGACCAACTTTATTGAAAAGAGGATGTGAAAGCAAACCAGGAGATATGTACAAACTAAAGTAGTACTGAAAGCTGGGAAAGGCCAAGATTGCATTGATAGATGGAGCATTTTGATACAAGTGGCACCCATTTTCCATGTTTTCACCATCTTGGCTGAGATTCTATTTTTGCTACCAAGGCGCCTGTTTACCAGGTTTTCACCAAGGCACTTTTTTCTTTTTCTTCTTTTTTTGTATTTTTCCTCTTTTCAATTTTTTTGTATTTTTTCATTTTTTTGTGAACCATCAATGCACCTATTGCTAGGTTTTCAACAACATGATCATTTTTTTAGGACTTTTTTCTAATTTTTATGATTTTATTTCAGGACATTTTCACAGACTAAATGCCTTAGCCCTAGAATTTCTTTAGATGGAGAAAGTTGATTGGTTCTCGGAGCTATTCTCCATCAGTCATTGAGAGTTGATAGGCTCCAGAGCCAAAAGTAGCAGTGATAACAAAGGGACCTAGCTAGTTGGGTTCAAACTTCCCCTTGCATTCTCAATGGGATTGATTTTTAATATTTTCTCTCAAGACCAAATCACCCACCTGAAATTCTCTATGTGTGACTTTCTTGTTGTAGCCTCTAGACATTCATTTCTGATATACTCTGAGATGATCATATGCAGCTTGTCTACGCTCATCTAGTAGTTCAAGTTCTTATAACCTAAACACTTTGTAGTCATTGTCAGTTACCAAACCATGCATTCTGATTCATAGTGATGGGATTTTAACCTCAATAGGTAGTACCGCTTCAAACCCATAAACTAAAGTGGAAGGAGTATCCCTAGTGAGCATTCTGATACTTGTTCTATAGGCCCAAAGAGCTGGATTTATCATCAGGTGACAGTCTCTTCCTGTCTTGTTGACTGTTTGATGCAATATTTTCAATAAGTTCTTATTGGATGCTTCAATTTGTCTATTCCCTTGAGGATAGTAAATAGATGACCAATGTTGAGTGATCTTGAATTTAGAGTGTAAGGAATCTAAGTCCTTGTTCTTGAATTAGCCTCCATTGTTTGTGATGATGGAGTGTGGTATACCATATCTACAAATGATGTAGTTTAGTATGAACATTGATATTTGTTTTCCTGTGGCCTGTGTTAAAGGAACTGCTTCAACCCATTTCATGAAATAATATGTTGTAGTGATTATATGGGTGTGACCATTAGAAGAATGAGGGTAGATAGCCCCTATGAGATCAAATTCTCATTGTTGGAAAGGCCATTGTGTTTTAAAGGGAATCAAGTCTCTCCTGGTGCATGAATCAAGTTACCATGGACCTGACACTTCTGACAATTCTTAGCATATTTGATGACCTCTTTTTCCATGTCTAGCCAATAGTACCCAACCCTAATGAGTTTTTGACCTAGTATTAGACCATTGGAATGTGATCCACAAATACCTTCATGGACTTATTCTAATGTGCATTTTGACTCTTCACATTCTAAACACCTAAGAAGTATACCATCCAGACTTCATTTGTATAAATCATTAACAATGATGACATATTGTGATGCGTTTCAAATTAGGTAACATTTTTCATGGCGGTTAAAGGTATCAGGAATGATTTGGTCTTGAAGGTAGGAGTATATGTCTTTGTAGCAGGAGGAATCATGACCAACAACATTGCAGATCATTCGGGTTTCTGGACAATCATAGGCAGGGAATGACAGTGCTTCCACCAAGAACTCATAGCATAGCTCATGTTTGAGTTGTTGTAGTAAAGATGATGGTGTTGACATAGAATCATAAGCCTTGTTCTCCATTCTAGGAATCTGTTCGAATGTGATAGATATGAAATATTTCTTTAGGTCATCTACCATGCATTTGTATGGAATAAGTTTCTCATATTTTGTTTGATACACATCATTGATTTGGTGTATGACCAGTTGTGAGTCTCCATGAATGTGTAGTTTTGTTACTCTCCATTCAAGTGCCATTTTCATACCATTTAGTAAAGCTTCATACTCAACTATGTTGTTGGTACAAGGGAATTTGATTATGAATTCCTTTAGAATAAAGTAACCCTATGTTGTGATGAACAATATGCCTGCTCTAGATCCATTTTGTGTGTAGGATCCATCAAAGAATAATTTCCATGTTCTTGAAGATATATGCATGATAGAAGAATCAGGGAACTCCATTTGCATTGGTTGATCATCAAAAATTGGAGCATCAGCCAACTGATCTATAATTACTTGTCCTTTTATATCTTTTCTTTCAACATACTCTATGTCAAATTCACTCAATAGCATGACCCATTTAGCTAGTCTACCTGTGAGGGAAGCTTTGCTCAATAAGTACTTAAGTGGATCAATTTTAGCTATCAATTGCATAGTATGAGCTAACATGTAGTGTTGTAGATTTTGTGATGCAAAGATGATATCTAGACACACTTTTTCTATCATGGAATAGTTCTTTCCGTAAGCTACCAATGTTCCACTAATGTAGTAGATAACTCTCTCCTTGTTTTCATCATGTTGCGCTAGTAATACCCCCAGAAAAGTATCTGTAGAAGAGACATACAATATCAAAGGCTTCCCTTGTATAGGAGGCATGAGAATAGGTGGATTTTCCAAATATTGCTTGATATGGTTGAAGTTCTTTTCACATTCCTCATTCCATGAGAAGGTCACACCTTTATGTAATGTATTTGTGAAAGGTTGTGATATATCTGCTAGTTGAGATATGAAATGCCTGATTGATTGTACTCTTCCTTGTAAGGTCCTCATTTGACTGATATTTTTAGGAGGTCACATCTCCATGATTTCTTTGACCTTTGTTGGATCTACTTTAATTCCTTTCTTTGAAACAATGTACCCTAGAAGCTTTCCTGAAGTGACACCAAAAGTACATTTCTTAGGATTCAGTCAGAGACTAAACTTTTCCATTCTATCTAGTATTTTTCTTTAATCAGCTAGATGTTTAGATTGTGTCATTGATTTAGCCAGGGTGTCATCAACATAATCCTCCATAGTTCGATACATCATATCATAAAAAATTGATGTCATAGCTTGTTGATATGTAGCACTAGTATTTTTAAGACTGAATGACATGATGTTCCTGTAGAAAGTACCCCATGCATAGGTGAAAGTTGTCTTCTCTTGATCTTCTGGAGTGATCTTGATTTGGTTGTATCTAGAGAAACTATCCATTAAAGAATACATTTCAAAGCCCACAGTCATGTCCACTATCATATTGATGTTTGGTAGTGGGAAGTCATCCTTAGGGCATGCTTTATTTATGTCTTTGAAGTCTATGTATACTCTTATAGATTTGTTTGGTTTTGAAACTGGAACTATGTCAGAGATCCACTCAACATAATCTATAACTCGGATAAATCCATCCTTTAGTAGTTTCTCTAATTCATCTTTGACAAGGAGTGCCACATGAGGATGCATTTTACGCAACTTCTATTTGATTGGTTTGACTCCTGGAGTGATAGTGAGATGATGCATGATGAGATCAGGATCTAACCCAGGAATATCTGAATATTTCCATGCAAAGTTGATCTTCCTTTTGTTAGGAATTTTGTAAATGCTTGTTTTTATTCATCTGATAGAGATTGTGCTACATGAATCAACTATGGTTCTTTTTTTGTGCCCAAATTGATAGAATGAGTTGGTTCTATCAATATCGGAGATCAATCTTGTAAATAACTCAGAAGGACATCAAATATCTCATCCTTAGGCACCTCAGAGAGGTTTTCACCTTCGGATACGTCTTTTATTTTTACTATTTTAGGTTCTGAGACTGCCACATAGTGGTTTTCACCCTCAGAACTCCCTTTCTTTTTATTTTTGTTCTTTTGAATGAGATATTTGATATCTGACTCTATCATGTTGATGCTAGTTTTGTTGATGGAAGTCATCATGGGCTCTACTGCATTCAGGTAGTAGGCAAGAGCATAGTCTAATTGGAAGGTATGGATGTCTTGGCTTGGATCAGTAGATGTTTGGTCAACAAGCTTGGGATGTTGAATAGTAAGCATGGGAAAGGATTGAGTAACTATATTTACGCATACAATATTATCATCATTGGGTCTAATCTCAAATTCAAGGATGATATTACTACTCAGAATGTTCAGTTTGTTAAGTGTCTCAGTGTCATCATTGGATTTTATGTTAGTGATAAGTGAATTAGACTCACGAGATTCGCCATTTCATTCTAGACTCATTTCAGACATAGGTGCATATTGATGAATGACATCTATATGTTTTTCTATTATCAGCTCATCTTATTTTGGAACAATTCCCCATTCATAGTCATTTGATTCTTCATTCGGATCTTTGGGAAAATTAAGAACATGTGTGAAGTCAGAACAGATTCCCTAAGCAGGATTACCTTCAGAGTCTGAGAGGAATTCATATTCATGGGAGTCTATCTCAAAATCACTATGGTGTCCCAATTGCTTAGCTATTGTGATAGTTTCACCTTCTTCTTGTGGCTTGTCTTTAGGATCAACCAGTTCTTGTGTGGTGACTATCTCTTGTTTAGTAGTAGGTTCTTGTGTTTCTACTACATTAATTCTTTTAGGTTCTTTTTCATTTTCAAGAAGGTCTAATATATGTTGAGGTATACTTTCATAGGGAAAAACATCAGTTTCATCTGAATCATCACTATTTGGGTGTTGGGGTTCTTCCTTCTGCTAAATATTTGTCTTCGGTTCTATTTGTTCTAGGACATGTGTGGAACTTCCACCTAGATGGAAATATTTCTTGTCATAGCCCAAACCGGTAGTATCTTTTGTTATTCTCCCACAATGTTCAATGGGATTTATGATGCCTTTGCCTCTTATTCCTAGAGGTCTTTTTCCTGAATATCCCATTTTAGATATTAACTTGTGACCCAGCCCATATGATTTTACAAGAATTTTTGGTGTTTTAGAATCACATTTTTGAACTACCTATGATTAAGATTCATCTTTGTATATCCATGCTAGTATAGCTTCTTCCTCATATGATTCTTGTTTTGATACTTGCTCTGTGACAAAACTCCCATCAAATATGACCTTGGATTCTTTAGATGTCATTTTCACCTTTTTTGAAGGTTGTCCATAGGATTTAGGTGAAAGTGGGAGAGATGTGAGAGATAGGATTGGTTCCATTGTGTATTCTCCCATTACGGTGTCTTTGATCTTGACTCCTTTTGATAGGTCTTCTATTTTAGATGTAGAAGCTATGTCTATTTGTTTAGTAGGAGACTCTCTATTGTGTGGAACAAGTTTATCTGCACTTTCCTTCAAAGCGTTGCAAGATGGCGATGTGTCTGCTGGTATAGTGACCTCTACTCCATCATAGGGAAATTTTAGACATTGATGATAGGTTGATGTTATAGCTTGCATGTCATGTATCTAGGGTCTTCCTAGAAGAATTTTATAGGCTAGGGGAAGATCCAGTACTTGACAGGTGATATATTTGATGATAGGCCCTGTTCTAATAGGTAGCATGATGACTCCTTTGGAATTTCTTTCTTGTTTGTCATATTCTTTTATGGTTATCTTCTTTTTAGGAACAATAGCCTCTTCTGACAATCCTAGTTGTGTAACAATTTGTAAGAGCATATATTTAGACCAACACCTCCATCTATCAACACATGTTTGACATGATGGTTTTCAATTAAGACTTCAATATGTAAGGGCTGGTTATGTGGGTGACTTAGTGAGTTGTCATCTTCTTCTGAAAATGATATATACTGAGGGGATGTCAAGTGACCCACCATTGTTTGGAATCTATCAAGATCAAGATCTTCAAGAACATTAGAGCTAATCAGAGCTTTATCTAGGATTGCACAATGAGCAGGAGAGATGCGAAGCAACTCGAATATAGAGATTTTGGCATTAGTGTGTTGCAGTTGTTGGATGATACTATATAATATCTCTTTGGACTCTTTAGAATTGGAATATTTGGAAGTAGTCCTTTGTTTAGATGTTGATGCAAGATTGAATGGGACCTTTGGGGTATTTGATGAACCCAAGTTTTGTCCTTGGAGATTTTCTTGAGCTTGAGATTGAGTAACTGCATTAGTTGTTTGGTTATCTCTATCCTTTTTGACAATAGTGATGACATTACAGTGTTCAGATAAGCATGGTTTGACCATGTTGATGACATCATTGTTACCAGAGTAAGTGTAATTGACTTTGGCACCCATATTAGGTTTAGAAGATGAATCTCCTTGATTGTGCTTTGGAAAAGGTTCTGTGAATGCCATATGATCATTATTGGATTTAAGGTTATCAATCACAATTTCCCCATCATCAATTTTGTCGTGAATGAGATGTTTTAGACACATGCATTTATTGGTTTTATGACCCTTATTTTGATGGATATCATAGAAATCGGTCTCTTTCCACCATTTAGGTTTGACTTTGGGGTCACATGGTTTGATTTCAAGAAATGTGATGATATTATTTGCCAATAGAGTTTTCATGGAAGATTCCAAGGACTCTCCCAGAGGAGTGAACTCACACTTTGGTTTTGTAACCCAAGGTTTGTAGTCAGTTGAATTTTTAGCTAGTTCAGTTGCTTTCATCTCAGAATCTTTTATGGCTTGGGTGCCAATGGTGAGATTGAATGCTGGTGCTTTAGATGGAGCACTGATATGATTGACAATACCATCTGTAACAATGTTTTTGTTCTTGTTCCAGATTTTGCCTTTGTCTTTGTTGGAACTAGATCCTGATTCGTACTTATTTTCATTATGAAGTGATATGTCTCCCTTTTGAACAAGCACATTTTTTATCTTGATAGAATTCTCTACCATTTTATCAAAGGATGTATGATTTTGCATTTGTAGATGATAATATTGGAGATTTTCCAACAGGCCAGTACTGACTATATGTTTGTCATTGATGACAACATATGGAAAGTAGCATGTGTGGAAGTCTTATGTAGTAAGATTTTAGTATATGTAGCATGGACATGATATCAGCATGATATCATGGGCATAGAGGTTAACTATTAGTACAGATAGTTATATAGCAGTTGGTGTCAGTAGTGTTTCTGACAGAGTAATAGATAGTGTTCTGTGTATGGTTGTCAGTATAGTTATCTTGGAGCCTTCCATGCTTGGATATGTGTTGAAGACATGTTAGTGATGTTTCAGTTATGGATGCATAGTCTATTGATGAGTAAAAGTGAAGTTATGCAGTCGTTATTCACCAGCAACAGTTTCCTGTGTTTGTTCAAAAGAGCCGACAAAGATTTTATTGGTTCTTGAGTTGCGCTTATCTTGAGGGTATGTGCCCTTGGATTTAATCTTAGAGGAGAGTTATTGATGTTTTGTTAAGAGTGCATGAGTTAATTCAGCTTGAGGAGGAAGATCTAGTTGTTTTGGTAGAGTCGACAGTGTGTAGCATGCGTCTACAATTATCTTATTGAACAGGTCCCACAATGTGTTGCATGCATAGTAGAGCTGATAGAATGTTTATTGGAGCTTTTTATGGTTTCTCTAATATGATTTCAAGGTGGTTCTAATAGGCCAACTTGATTATATCATTTAGAGGAAAGATATTTATAGGCAATCATTTGTGATTGCTGAAGTGTGGTTCATGGTTGATTAAGTACAACCGAGCAGAGTGTGTGAATTTTTGAGCCATTAGAAGAAGGTCTATGTGACTAGGTAAAGTACTTGTGCTATTCATTAGAACTGATCCAAATAGCAGGTCAAAGCATAGTTCACCAAGATCCAGATATAGTGTGTATCTGTTATTCAGAAGGTTTTAGCCTTCGCCCATTTGAGCAGTGAGCTCTCGAACAGTGCATCCTCTCCCCTAACAGGGTCCAACCTTTGACCAGGTCTACTGTACTTAATATATTGTAAAGCTACTCCTAATAGGGTAAAGGATCTTCTAACAAGGATCATTATACACCAGTACATAATATTAGTGGGTATCAAGTCCCACTGGGGTTTTTACTTATTTGGGTTTCCTCGTAACCAAAATATTGGTGTTGTGTTCATGTGTTCTTTCATTGTGTTTATGCTTTATGTTTAAGTATACTTAATTGGATAAAGAATTGAATCTAGTAGATAACTGATTCACCCCCCCTCTCAGTTATCTCTTGGGACTATTCCTAACAATTGGTATCAGAGCCAAGTGCCTTAGAGAGGAAGTTTAACAACTTGAGGTTGATTAGATGGAATACTTCAAGAAAGAGAGTCCTAAGTTTGATGGAGAGAATTATCTTGATTGGAAGAACAAGATGGTGACTCATTTGCAGTGCATTTCTTTTGAAGTTTTAAATGTGACTATTAAAGCAGCCAAGATTCCTACTTTAGAAGACCTTGCAAAAGATGATGCTACTAACACACAAAAGGAATTGTTTCATCAAAATGCTATTGTTAAAGAAGCCCTTATCAGCGCCCTATCTGATGGTGAATTTTAAGAAGTAAAAAAGGTAGATACAACCCATAAAATATGGAAGCACCTAGAAGACACATTTGAAGGAGACAAACAAGAAAAGGATGCACATAGAAAGACATGGAAGAAAAGATACAATGCATTAGAGATGCTGCTTGAAGAAAACATCAGAGCTTACAAATGAAGGATCAATGAAGCAGTTGCTGGAATTAGGAACAATGGTGGAGAGATTTCAAAGGAGGACATTATGGACAAGTTAATGACTACTCTTACTCTAGAATATGAAAGCAAGATCAACATCCTTGATGAGACCATGTAGCTTACATCTAATTTCAAGAGAGAGACCTTGATCAGAAAAATCTTAGCTTTTGAGATTTCAAGATTGAAGGCTGAACCAAAGAGTGAGACAACTTTCAAAGCAATAGTTCATGGTAAGAAATCTGCAAACACTTCTAGTAATTTTGATGATGATGATGAAGAGAAAACATTAGATGATTTTATTGCTATGATTTCCAAAAGAGGAAAGAGAGGAAAAGGAAAATATGAAGGTCAATTACCATTTAAGTGCTTTTCATGTAATAAGATCGGTCACTTTGCATCTAAGTGTCCTACAAGAGCTAGAAAGTTCAAAAAGGATTACAAGCCTAAGTATTCTAAGGAATGCTACTATGCTGGAGATGGAGTTTCAGATGAAGAATCTGGTGAAGAATAAATTGGATTCATTGCTATTATAGACAAGATGAATAACAAGACAGTTCATGAAGATAAGAAAGAGAATCAAGAGCTAGCATTGATTTCACAAGCTGACATAAGGACAAATTGGATTATAGATAGTGGTTGTTCACATCACATGATAGGTGATAATGGTAGGTTTGTTCATTTGGACAAATAAAATGGAGGTATGGTCAGATTTGGAGACAACACTCCTAAACCTATAGTTGGTAGAGGATCCATCACTTTGGATGGAAAGAACAGTACTGATGATGTTCTTTATGTTGATGGTTTGAAACATAACCTTCTCAGTGTTGGACAGTTACTTGGAAAAGGATATCAGTTGGAGTTCAAAGATGACAAATGTATCATTAACAACAAAGATGGTGTTATGATTGCATCAGGATCAAAGATAAGAGGTAATGTTTTTCAACTCAATTTAGAAGCAAGTTGTTTTGTTGCTAAAGTTGATGACAATTGGTTGTGGCATAAAAGACTATGTCATATCAATTTTGATAACATAGTAAAGATAAGCAATGTTAAGGCAGTAAGAGATCTACCTAACATAGCAAAGCCAATTGATACTATATGTAGGGAATGTGTGATGGGGAAACATGAGAGATATTCATTCAGAAGCAAATAGAATTCAGCAAAAAACAAGTCCGATCTGATTCATATAGACCTATGTGGTCCAACTCAAACAAGATCATACTATGGTGAAAGGTATATCATTTTGTTTGTTGATGATTATACTAGGATGATGTGGGTTGCATTATTGAAAGATAAGTCATAAGCATTTGAGAAATTCAAAATATTCAAAGCTAAGGTTGAGAATGAATCTAGACTAAAGATAAATTTTTTGAGATCAGATAGAGGAGGATAAATCACCTCTGATAGATTCTATGAGTACTGCGAAGAACATGGCATAAAGAGATAGTTAAGTGCACCTAGAACCCCTTAGCACAATGGAATTGTCGAGAGAAGGAATAGGATCATTCTTGATACAACACGCACCATTATGATAGAAGGAAAAGTTGCACACACCTATTGGAGAGATGCAGTCAATACAACAGTCTATACCATCAATAGAATTCAATTGAGGCTAGGCGCTGACAAAACACCATATGAGCTATGGTTTGGTAATGTTCCCATAGTAAAATACTTTAGAATCTTTGGAAGCAAGTGCTACATCAAGAGGGATGAAGCAGTAGGCAAGTTTGATGCAAGAAGTGATGAAGATATTTTTCTTGGTTACTCTACTAAAAGTAAAGCTTATAGATGTTTCAATTTAAGATTGAAAAAGATCATTAAAAGTGCTCATGTAAAGATCGATGAAAAGTTTATGATTCAAAAAAGATATCATGGTTACTCACCCATGATTGAAGAAGAACCTAGACCCTTCACTAGTGAGACAATTATTAGGGAAATGTGTGATAGTATTGATGTGTTATTCAATGACCCTAAGACAAGTGAAGAAAATACTCCTAAGGCTGATGAGTCAGCATCACCTAAAGTTCCAAAGTTTACATCAATAAATCATTCCAAGGCAGACATCATTGGAGATCAAAGTGGCAAAGTCTTAACAAGATCACAAGCAAAGAACTTAGCTAGTAGTGAAGTGGTATGTTTACTATCTCAAATTGATCCTTTAAGTGTTGAAGATGCTTGTAATGATTCAGATTGGCATGATGCTATGAAAGAAGAAATTGATTAGATTATTAAGAATGACACTTGGGAGCTGGTCCCAAGACCTAGTGATAAGAATGTGATTGGAACAAAGTGGATATTCAGAAATAAGATGAATGAAGATGGTACAGTAGTAAGAAATAAAGCAAGATTAGTATGTAAGGGATATGTGCAAAGAGAAGGCATTGATTATTCAGACACATTAGCACCTGTGAGCAGATTAGAAGATATTAAGTTGTTTCTAGCCTATGCTATAGTCAAAAACTTCAAAGTTTATCAGATGGATGTCAAGTCAGCATTCCTGAATGGAGACTTGAAAGAAGAAGTATACATTGAGCATCCAGAAGGATTCACCTTATCAGATAGACCTGATATGGTATGCAGATTGAAGAAGGCCCTCTATGGACTTAAGCAAGCCCCTAGAGCATGGTATGAGAGACTAGATGGATACTTAACAAAGATTGGATTCAAGAAAGGAGCAGAAAATTGTAATCTATTCATTAGAAAGACATCTGAAGGTTTACTACTTGTAGCTATATTTGTTGATGACATTATCTTTGGAGGTAATGGCAAACTCAGTGTTGAATTTGCCAAAGAAATGCAGAATGAGTTTGAGATGAGTATGATTGGTCCTATCAAGTACTTTTTGGGACTAAATGTGTAGCAGAAAAAAAAAAAAAAAAAAGGAATTTTCATTAATCAATCAAAGTATGTGAAAGAGATACTGAAGAAATTCAAGATGGATGATTGCAAGCTAGTAGGAACCCCTATGATCACTGGATGCAAGCTTACAAAAGAAGATGACTCACCAGCAGTAGATATAACATTGTACAAGTCTATGATTGGTAAATTCATATATCTTACTCAGACTAGACCTGATATTTCCAATGCAGTTGGCATAGTTGGAAGATTTGCAGCAGAGCCTAAACAAAGTCACCTCATGGTAGTAAAAAAGAATATTCAGATACTTGCAGGGCACTATAGATTATGGTCTATGGTATCATAATTCAAAAAATGTTGAGCTTCATGTGTACACTGATGCAGATTGGGTAGGATGTGTTGATGACAGAAAGAGTACATCAGGTGGAGCAGTGTTTCTTGGTGATAGACTTGTCACTTGGACAAGCAAGAAACAAAATTTTATTTCTCAATCAACAACAGAAGCGAAGTAAGTTGCAGTAGCCTTGAATTGTTCTACAATTATTTGGATCAAGTAGATGATAAAGGATTTTGGAATTCAGATTGATTATCCTATTGTTATTCACTGTGATAACACTAGCACTATCAATATGTCAAAGAACCCTGTGATGCATGCAAATAAAAAGCACATAGAGATCAAGTATCACTTCTTAAGAGAGAAAGTGGTAGAGAAAGAAGTCAAGTTGGACTATGTGAGTACTAAAGATTAGTTGGCAGATATATAAACAAAGCCCTTGCCTAAGGATACTTTTGAGTATCTCAGGGAGAAGTTGGGAGTCATTCCCTTCCCTGATTCTTCTTAGAAGAAAGAAGGAAAAACATCAGTCCTCAGGGACTGGTGGAAGGTTGACTACTCTACCTCAGGAGTAGTACCAGTGCTTAAAATGAATGGTGCCCTTTTCCATTGATGTCAAAGGGGGAGTAATATATAGAGTCGTGAAAAATAGAAGTAAAAGGAGGAGTAATATACTAAGGGGGAGCAACACTTAGTTATGATAGCAGTATAGTTGAGGAAATGGAGAATATTAGAAAATATTGTAGCAGATGGAGGATTCATCTTTGTGGGAGTTTTGAAGAGGAAATGGAGAATGCTATAAAAGAAATGGTCTTTTGGGTTGGTGGTGGTTTTTCATTCCACATGTTGCCATCAATGCCAAAGGGGGAGATTGTTGGAGATTTGCCAGAAGGCCAGTACTGACTATATGTTTGTCATTGATGAAAACATATGGAAAGTAGCATGCATGTAAGTCTTATGTAGTAAGCTTTTAGTATATGTAGCATGGACATGATATCAGCATGATATCATGGGTGCAGAGGTTAACTATTAGTATAGATAGTTATATAGCAGCTGGTGTCACCAGTGTTCCTGACAGAGTAACAAGTAGTGTTCTATGTATGTTTGTTAGTACAGTTATGTTGCAGCCTTGCGCACTTGGATATGTGTTGAAGACATGTTACTGATGTTTTAGTTATGGATGCATAGTCTGTTGATGAGTAGAAGTGAATTTATGTAGTCACTATTCACCAGTAGCAGTTTCCTATGTTTGTTTAGAAGAATCGACAAAGATTTTATTGGTTCTTGAGTTTCGCCTATCTTGAGGGTATGCACCCTAGGATTTAAGCTTAGAGGAGAGTTATTGATGTTTTGTTAAGAGTGCATGAGTTAATTCATCTTGAGGAGGAAGATCCAGTTATTTTGGTAGAGCCAACAATGTGTAGCGTGTGTCTACAATTATCTTATTGAACAGGTCCCAGAATGTGTTGCGCGCATATTAGAGCCAAAAAAATGTTAATTAGAGTTTGTTATGGTTTCTCTAATATGATTTCAAGGTGGTTCTAATAGGCTGACTTGATTATATCATTTAGAGGAAAGATATTTGTAGGTAGTCATTTGTGATTGCTGAAGTGTGGTTCATGGTTGATTAAGTACAACAGAGCAGAGTGTGCGAAGTGTTGACCCATCAAAAGAAGGTCTATGTGACCAAGTAAAGTACTTGTGCTATTCATTGGAACTAATCCAGATAGTAGGTCAAAGTGCAGTTCACCAAGATCTAGATATAGTGTGTATCTATTCTTTAGAAGGTTGTAGCCTTCGCCCATTTGAGCAGTGAGCTCTCAGATAGTGCGTCCTCTCCCCTAATAGGGATAGTTGTAAAAGACTCCTAACAGGGTCCAACCTTTGACCAGGTCTACTATACTTAATATATTGTAAAGCTACTCCTAATAGGGTAAAGGATCTTCTAACAAGGATCATTATACACTAGTATAGAATATTAGTGGGTATCAAGTCCCACTGGGGTTTTTACCTATTTTGGTTTCCCCATAACCAAATATTGGTGTTGTGTTCATGTGTTCTTTCATTGTGTTTATGATTTATGTTTAAGTATACTTAATTGGAAAAATAATTGAATCTAGTAGATAACTGATTCACCCCCCCCCCCCCCCCCCTCTCAGTTATCTCTTGGGACTATTCCTAATAGATAATTGATTTCTGGAATCAGATTATTGATAAAGATTTCCAGTTTCTCATTCTCCGGGATTGGTCGGGCATAGAGTGAAAATTTCTTCCTCCATTGTTTGAGGAAGGTCAGGAAGGGTTCTCCTAAGTTTTGTTTTAGATTACAGATGTCAATCATGGTGACCAGATGTTGGATGTTGTAGGAGTATTGCTGATAAAATAGTTTGATTAGTTCCTCAAAGGATTTGATAGTTGGAGTCATTTTAGAGAACCAATTGATGGTTGGCCCTCCCAAAGATCAAGGGAAGAGACACATTAAGTATGTAGGCTCATGCATAAACTCCATGGATAGAGTACAAAATTCTCTAACATGATCTTGAGGATTAGAATTTCCATCATATTTGTCATATTTGAGGAGCTCCACTCTTTTTGGAAAGGGTGGGATGTATAAATTATGATCGAATGGAAATGGACATAAGGCTTCCATAGAGAATTCTTTAGGTTCTTTCTCCTTTTCTAGCTTGTTAAGTTTGATTTGCATGGCATGCATCTATTTCATCATAGCTGTTATGGGAGTTTCTTCCTCGTGTGATGATGTCTTCAACATTGAAGTTGGTAGGAAGTTTGGATCCTTGTCTTGCCAATTCAAGGAAGTATGTCTCTTTGTCTTCTTGTAAGAAGTGTCTCATTAGTCTTCTAAAGAGATCATCCTCATGAAACCATTTGATTTCAGTTGGTGTGGGTTCTAGATCTCCACCATGATTGGATTGGTGACCTTGGGAGCCTTGGTTTGCTCCTCTTTGAGACATATTGGTGTTTTGATTTTCCTCTGGGATTGAATGAGGAGGATTAGAGAAACCTTGTCTTAGATGTAGATTTCCTAGGGTGTCTTCTTCATAATGAGTGGTATCGTTTGGCTAATGAATGGTCTGAACAATCAGAGAAGATGATGCTGACATTTTAGGTTCTTCTCTTGGTTTTATGTGTGAGGAAGCTCTAGTTTCCACCATTAACCTTGGGTGAATTGGAAGAGAAAGATAAGACAACTGATAGATGATATGATTTAGGAAAAATCAAAAGATGTAACCTTGTCAAGATTTGGTGAGAAGACTAATTGGATGTAAGTGCAAGATACTATGCCCTAGGTGTATGGGTAGATGCCCAAGAGATGATGAAAAAAAGCTCACAACACTTAGCCATTTTGAGGATAGATTTCAAGATTATTTTGACAAGGTTTTGACATTAGATGAGATGAGATTTAGATCAATGAACTAGAAGGCAAAATTGAGCTAAAAGGACCACTTTGGGAAAATGATTTGGATTCTCTGTTGATTCTGCTTTGTTTCTAACACATGAGATTTTTTGACAGAATCTAAATGATGACTACAAATGGTTAATTTTTTGACAAAACAAGGATCTTCTGACAATTTTTGGTCAAATCTCATATGACTTTATCTAGGCTTGTATGACACAGAATCAGGGCTGGCACGACAATTGCAGAAGCTCGCACAACAAATGACTCCAGGGTATTTTTTTTCTTAGGGTTTCTGACAAGACTCATATGAAATAGTACTAGTTCTCATATGATTTTTTGGGGGTTCTAATATGACAACTAAAATTCACAACAAGACTCATACAATAAATGAATTTCCAGGATGACTGTTTATAGCAGAAAAGGATTTTCTCTCAAATTTTGAAAGTTTTTCGATTGTTGGGTGTTTTCAGTATCAAGTTGTTTGCAAATTTCTCTGTCCAAATTTTCAAAAATCTGTGTAATTGATTGTCTTAGGTTTTTTAGTATAGCAGTAGGCTCATGATCACAAAAAATAGAGGGAACTAACTCAATGAATCAATCACACCTATCTTACCCTAGCTAGGAGAAGAGATGTATTACTTGCTCACTGACTTAGGAACACACTCATAGACTCCTCAAAATATGTAGGTCCAACAACACACAATGGATGTTGAAGCTCATATGAGCCAAGTTCAAGTGTCGAAGAGGGCTCGATATGATGAGTTTCTTGGGGTGATTACTATTCACCTCACACAAGCACTACAAATACTTCGAGGGTGGATCAGTGGAAAGAATAGCTTAGGATTTTAATCAAGGCACCCATTCACAAATGTCTCCCATAGTCCCACAAGAAGGATTTAGGCTATTAACCCTATGATCACTCTGATCAGTGTAGTCTCACAAGAAAGATTTAAGCAGCTCCGCTCTACACAAAATCAAAGTGTGTTCATGGAATGAGTCCAAGGAACAAACACAACTATGTCTTTCGAGGCTTTAACCTCAAGGAAGTGTCAAATTTTATAGTGGGGTGGAAAAGTCGGTGTAAGACTTGTCCCCACTTGGGTTGTTCCCGAGAGCTTTTTACCTCTTTGGCAGGCCCTCTAAAGGTTTAAAGAAAATGTGAGGTTGGGGACCACTAGATCTAGGTTTCTGATTCTCTGAAAGAGAAGAGCATAATTCCCTAACCTTGTCCTTTTCCCTATCTAAGACATACCAAGCAGATTAATCCAGAGACAGTATGCAAACTGGCACCAAGGAAGACACCTTCCAAGTTTCTGATTCTCCTAAGAAGGAGAAGAGCATAATCCCCTCAGTATTTTCCCCAATGGAAATAAACATACGTACCTATTTAGATAAGTGCCTATGAAATGAAATTTAAGAAAAAACAATATTTTCTTGAATAATATTAGGCAACCTGCAAAACCACCTGTCAGAAATTTTGTTGATTTCAAGCATCTTTGACCAACGTTTTTATAAAAAATGGGGTTATCTAAAAAAGATAGGCTTAGAAGTCAAGAAAAGAAGAGGCTAAAGAAGTGTTTTTATGCTCAGTCTTCATCTCTCATCCTACACAAATGCAATAGGCTATTTAAAAATGATCAGGAACCAGCAAGCATCAATTGTTAGGGTTAGCTATTAATCAAAATCTGAAATCCACATATCAAAGACTGCTCAAAAATTTGATACGACAATGCAATATTGGAGTCAAAACTCATATGAGAATATACCTATTCCCGTATGACAATTCAAGTACGATACGATAGTGGGTTCCTACACACATGACACTTCAGCTCTCATATGACAATACTGATACAACCGACATGACAATTCAGATTGTCATCTATCGTATGATAGACAGAGTATTCTGGTATGACAATCTACATAATATCGTATGAGATTGTACAGAACAAAAAAATAAAAATCAAAGCTTGAAATGAAAATGTCAGAAAAATGATAAAATCAAAATGGAAACCCACTATTAGGCCCTGCTGTGGGCACCAAAAATGTGCATGTGAAATTGTACCTAGCTATGGACATAACACTTCAGTAAAACATTAGAGGTTAGCAAACATAGAAATATGTAAATAAGATAACTATTACTAACCAGGTGATTTACTGCCTTCTAGGAGATGTGAGTTTGATATTCTCAGAATAGCTCGAGACCAGTGACAATGCAACACCTAAACGAAGGATTTAATGATGAAAAATGAATGGAAATTAAATGCAGATTAAGCAATATTTTTTATTTTTCTATGCAATATGGATGAAAAACTGTATGAAATTGATCTAGAAATTGAATGAAAATGAATGCAATCTAATCTAACAATGATATGTATTGCTATGAAAAATGAATGAAATGATAACAAGAATCTTAAGAAATTGGTACAATCTCACAAAATTGCCAGATTGCACGAGAAAGATTCTCCAGATTCGCAAGAGGGTGATTGTTTGTGAAGGAATGAGCCTTGTTTATATAGAAATCTAGGTTCTATGAGAACTCATGGAAAGCCAAAAATCTCTCCTTGATCAACTCAAATTGATTGTTGAGTTATCAGAAAATCAGAACTAGTTAACTCATAAAATCATGCAAAAATAACTTTTTAACTCAAATTAGGAGTTCATATCACTTTTTCAACTCAATCACATGTTGAGTTTGAAAAATTAACTAATTGAATTGATTTGTTGATTTAGATTTTAACTTCTTTTCTAAATGTGCATGGATAATTATGAATTTATTTAATAATTCAAGTGATTTATTCTCAACTTAACTAATTTTTAATAAAAATAACCGATTTATGGGTTAATCAATTATTTAATCAAACTTTATCCCAAAACTATATCATTGTATCTTCTTAAAATGGAAGCACTTCCATGTTAAGAGAATTTAGCCCTCCAAGTGAGTGGTCTAGGGTCATGTTAAGTGCCTTGATCAGGTCTTTGCATGTATCTAGTTGTTTCCCCCTGTTCTGCTTCTCCCCTCCTTATTTCTAGCCTTTTCTAGATAGTTTTCTCTGAGAATCTGGCGTTTCTGACTGTCTGGGTCAAAGATGACCTAGACCCCAACCTAGGTTAGGGATGACCTCAACCCTAACCTAGGGTGGTGTCTACCTCATCCCTGACCCTGGGTCTAATTTTTAGATTCTGGGAGTTCCGAGATATCGAGTTTCAGAAAGATTTCTTTTCTCGCTTCCAGGTCATCCATTTCGGGTTTCAGAATGGTAAATCTTTAAATTACATTTAATTTGGGTCCATTTATAGGGGTTGAGGTTAATTTGGATTTAATTCTCTAATGTTATCCTTCTCTAGAGGTTTGTGCCCTAGATCACTATAAAAGGAAGCCTTCCTCTCTCATTTTCTCCATCAAGTTTTGCAATCAAGTTTGAGCAATCAATTCACATCCGATTTTCATGATAATTTTCAATCAAGAAAGAAAGAAGGAGAAGAAAAGAAAGAAATAATGCATTCATCTTCAAGCCTAGCATTCAAGTGTTCAATTATTCAAGCATTCATCAAGGAGATCCATTGTTAGCTATTGAAGGATTCAATCTCTTTGGAGCCCCCTTGAAGATTTCTCCTTCCACATTCATCCAAGCCTCTTCCTATGCAAAGATCCATTCAAGATTGGTGTTGAAGATCTAATTCCATTGATTTGAGACATCCTACATACTTCTACATTCATTTGGAGTATCCCTACTTATGGATTCAAGGATTTGAATCCTCTACAAGGACTTCAACATAAGCAAGGTGAATAGTTCCATTTACTTTGTTTATATATTACAATTTCAATTCAATTTTAAGATTAATTCTTAAATTGAGGTTTGACCAAGGCAAACCCCCCATCCAAACAATAAAAACCCTCTTTTTCTTGCAGGTATAGGTATAGGACTGCGAATTAGAGCTTAGATCTGGATACCCTTTTCGGTGAATTTCTGAGATCTGTGAATAGATTTTATGTCAAAGTTGTTTTGGGTCAAGGATGACCTTTAGTAGGAGATAGGATCCTACCCTAGGGTAAGACCTTGCCCCACTATCTGGGTCAAGGATGGCTTGCTTCCCGAAAGACAAAAGTTTTATGGGTTTTCTCTGTCTCGACATTTCCAGTCTAAAACAGGTTGCAGAATTTCCTGAAACTATGCACAGACATCATAAATCATCATTTTCCAGATCTTCCCTATTTTAAGGTTAGTATTTGTCTTCTATTTATTTTAGATTTCAAGTTGTAAGGAAACTCAGGTGCGGAAATAGCTTCCTACGCTAATCTCTATAGGAGAGTATTGTGAAAATTCTTATAAATCCTTACAATTTTAGATTTGTTAACTACTTTAACAAAGATATTGCAACCACATACAATGCATACAGAAAAATAGAGAATGACACAATGATATACCCTGGGGAAAACCTTTCGGTAAAAAACCCCAGCACTCCAAAACTTGCACAATGTATTATCTTCAACACAAAGATTACAATACACTTGCAATGCAAGTTCTTTCAGGAAATGAGAGACAAAGCCAACAAGACTTAAATTTATGTTATATCTCTGCCATAGGAGCAGCATCATATATATAGACTCCTCTGGACCCAAAAATAGGCACAACCACCAAGACCCATGCACAAAGCCACATGTACACAGTTGTTACATGCAATCCCAAGAATAGGCATCCATCCCTAGAATAGACTATGACAGCTTGTCATAGAATCCACCAAAAATAATGGTTACAAGAGAAGTGTAAGAGAATCTATCATACCAACCTATTTTTGGCATATTCTCTTACACACACCAACCACTTCTTCTTGGGCGCCCAAATAGGCCCAAGTCATAAGATGCTCTTACACCTGTCATAACACATTCCTTAAATAGTTCTTACGTGTCATAGGAATCCATCATGATTGTTTCAGTCATGATCTCCTTATGCACAAGATGCTGACACATCAAGTGGAGTGACACATCAACATGCCAACTAGACATGTACACTCACACTTAATTACATTATTTGCAAAAAATACATTTATAAAACAAATAATAAGAATAGGAATTATCCAAGGTTGAGACACCTTATTCCTAACACAAGTATATACTTTTTATACTAGATTATAGGATTTTCCCCTTACTTCATATTCTCCATTGTTTGATTCTTTTGTGCATTGATCACTTCTTTGTGATTAATCCATTTGGATCTTTCCTTTTGATAATATGGATTGAGGAGATGTCCTATATTCTACCCCCTTCATAAAGGTGATTCACATTTAACCCTATTCATTTTGGTGAACTACTATTTCATATCATTCAATCATTAATTTTGACAATTTGATTTAATCAATTAAATACATGTTTAATTGATTATTTTTAGAATTTTGATTTATTGTCAACTGTTAGATCATCATAAAAAAATTTATCTTTTACCTCGGAATCATAAGAAATTGTCTAGCTCATCAATTCAGTTAGTTGTTATAAAATTTATTATTTCTCTCACTTGGTCAATACAGAATGTGTCGATGATAACTAACTCCATTATTATTGTTACTCGATATACACTACAATAGCTTGGTGTATACTAAAATCTTTAATTATCGACCACATAAACTTATTCAGTTTTGATCTTCAATACATAACAGATTCATGCAATACAATCAAGTCAACAATATGATGTCATAGACTCATCAATAAGTTACCCAATGTATACCTTAGTCATATCTTCCACATCCATCTTATCTTCATGTAGATATCTCATTCCTTTACCATTTTTCTTCTTCAGATATTTGTAATTATCATGATAAGTACAATTAAAACTAGTTGACATCAATGAAAATACATTGATTGATTTAATTTCCTTACATATCACTTTAGTAGCTCGGTGATCTCTAATCACTTTCTTTCACTTGTCCATTCATTTCATCAAGATATTCAATTAGTTGTAGGTTATCAATCTCTCCCTTTGGCATTGATGGCAAACCAAATATGAAATATGCCATAGAATACCAAACATCTGTACTACAAATCAATAGGTAAATGTTGTAGCTCAGTAAGCCCTCCCTAGCTTGTACATTTTATATGTTTAATCACTACACAACATTTCATGTAGACTCGGAGTTACGAATTTGATCTTTTGCTTCTTTGATTCTTCTCTCCCTTTTGTATTCCTTCTCTCCCACTAGATAGATATTTCATTCATTCATTCTCTCCCTTTGACAACAATGCCAAAAAAGAGTAAACAACTCTGTAGTCACCAAAATATTATCTCTGGTGTTCAATTAAGATCAAGTACCTTCATGTACCAATATACAATGTTCTCTATTCCATCTCTCATAATCTTTAGGAAACCTAAAGTGTGAACAATATGCATCAACATCATTTGATTTTTTAATAAAGTATAGGTTGATGCAACCTCCTAATCAGCTTAGTGATTGATAGATAGGGGATGGACCCCTAGTCTAGTCCTTAAGTACTCAATTGTATCCTTCGGTAAGGGTTTGGTAAATATGTCTGCAAGTTGTTCTTTTGATTTGACAAACTCCAGTTTCACTTTCTTTTCTTGTACTTGTTCCCTCAAGTAGTGATACTTAATAGATATGTGCTTTGTCTTTTCATGCATCACTGGATTCTTGGAAATGTTTATAGCACTTGTGTTGTCACAATATATAATCACTGGATCAGTGATCTCTTCATTCATTCCTTCCAAAAGTTGTTTTATCCATGCAATATTTGAACAATTAGCAATAGTAGAAACATATTTTGCTTCAATAGTAGACTGAGTAATACATGCTTGTTTCTTGCTTATCCAAGTAACTAGTCTTTCACCCAAAAAGAATGCTCCACTGGTAGTGCTTTTCTAGTCATCAATATTTCTAGCCCAATTTGCATCTGTGTAAACTTGTAGTTCAAAATTACCCTCTTTCTTGTACCATAAATCACAATTTTCTATGTTTTTCAAGTATCTTAGAATCCTCTTAACATTAGTCAAATTTGATTCCTTAGGATTAGCAGAAAATCTTGCTACAATCCCAACAACATGTGCAAATATCCAGTCTACTATGCACAACATACATCATTTTATAATCATTGATCTATATAGTGTTTGATTTACCTCAGTTGACTGATCATCCTTTTTCAATTTGTATTCTGTGACCATCGATGTACCTAGCAGTTTTGAATCTTCCATTCCAAAGGTCTTCAACACTTCTTTGATATACTTTGATTGTGTAATGAATATCCCTTCACTTTGTTGTAGAATTTTCAAACCTAGAAATAATTTAATCTCTCCAAACATTGACATTTCAAATTCCTTTCTCATTTCATTAGTAAATGATTTGCATAGATTATCACATCCTCCAAATATGATATCATCAAAAAAAATTTCAGCAATAATAATCTTTTCATCAGTTTATCCTTTCAAATATAAATTTTTATTGTCACTTATTCTAACAAATCCAATATTGATAAGATATGGATACAGTCTTTCATACCATGCTCTCGATGCTTGTTTTAGTCCATACAGTGCTTTGTGCAACTTACATAGCATGTTTTTCTGATTCAGATCAAAAAAACCTTTAGGTTGTTCAATGTAAACCTCTTCCTCAAGTATCCCATTCAAAAATGCAGATTTAACATCCATTTGATATACTTTGAATCCTTTGTAGGTAGCATATGCAAGTAATATTCTAACTCCTTCAAGTCTAGCAACTAGTGCAAAAGTCTCACCATAGTCAATACCTTCTTCTTGTGCATATCCTTTACATAAAAGTCTCACTTTGTTCCTAGTGACTTGACCATTCTCATTAAACTTGTTTCTGAATATCCATTTGGTTCCAATAACATTTTTATCACTCGGTCTCGGTACCAATGGCCATGTTTTGTTCTTTAGTATTTTCTCAATTTACTCATTCACTGTTTTAATCCATTCATCATTTTCAAGTGCATCTCTAACATTTTTAGGTTCAAATTCATAAAATAAACATGTGGTGTTTCTCAACTTACTTCATGTCATCATGCCAGCTACTTGTCACCAATAATTTGATTCTATGGATGGTGTCTTCTCACAAATTTTTATAACACTTGTTCTCTTCTTTGTTCATCAGTTGGTGTAGGATCAATTTATTCCTCGGTACCTACTTCTTGATTCTCGATATCTATAGGCTGATGCTTGGTGTCTTTATCCCGTTGCTCGGTATCTTCAACCTATATCTTGGGTAGAATGTTAGGTTTCTCAATGAATGTATATCTACCATAGTCTTCTGGTTCCTTTTTTTTGTCTTCATCATTTTTCTCAGCAAACTCATCAACTCTCACATTTGCACTTTCAATCATTTTGTTAGAAACCTTATTCAAACATTTTTAAGATTTAATTTTAGTAGAATATCCTAAGAATATTCCTTCATCACCTTTAGAATCAAATTTTCCATTTTTATCATCTTTCAGAATGTAACATCTACTTCCAAAAATTATAAAATAACTTACATTAGGTGTGTACCCAAACCATTTAACTCATAAGTTGTCTTGTTTGAATCTTTCTTTAGTTGTACTCGGTTCAATGTGTATACAACAGTGCTAACATCCTCTCTCCAATACATTTGTGTGACATCTTTCTCAATCATCAGTGTTCTATCACAAACAACTATGGATCTATTCCTCATTTCATCAATTCCATTATGCTGTGGTGTTCTCGGTGCAAAAACTTGTCTTTTAATTCCATGCTCATTACAAAAGTTAGTGAAATTATCATAAATAAACTCACCTCCTCTATCAAATCTTAAGCATTTTAATTCTTTTCCACTTTATTTTTCCACTTTAGCTTTATACCATTTAAACATTTTGAAGGCTTCAGATTTCTCTTTCAAAAACATAACTGTCATCATCCTAGAGTAGTCATCAACAAATAAAATAAAATATATATCACCATAATAACTCTGAGTTCTCATAGGACAACATAAGTCAATGTGAACCAACTCCAAAATAGCTTTATATGAATAGGTCTTGCTCTTGAAACTAGAATTTTACATTTTTCCCATTTGACATTGTTTGCACATGACATGGTCAGGTTTAGATAAGCTCAGTAAGCCTCTAACTTTTCTTTTCTTACTAATCTTAACCATGTTTTCAAAATGCACATGACATAATATTTTGTGCCACAACCACACATCTTCAGTTCTATCCAATAAACAAGAAGTTTCAACATTTTCAAGATAAAATAGATTACCTTTTGATTGTTCACCAATATCGACCAAATTTCTAGTCTCATCATAGATTTTTACCTTTCTATTTTCAAATGCAACTCAGTGACCTGATTTATTTAGTTGTTCTACACTTAAAAAATTATAGTTAAGTCCCTTCACCCAATATGGATTCTCATATATAATCTTATTGTTCAATAATATAGATCCTTTTCCTTTTACTAGACAAGGTGTATCATTTCTCATTTTAATAGATCCTCCATTATAATGTTCAAGGTGTTCAAATTTGTCTTCATCACTAGTCATATGATGAGTACAACCACTATCAATAATCCATGTATCATTCTTGCTAAGTTTTAAAATAAGTGTTGTTTCAACATACCTTTCTTCTTCTTCTAAATCTTCTTTCAGAGATATGAATACCACCTCAATGTCTTCATTAGTGTCGATGTCGGTGTCATTATCATCTTCAACAAGGTAACATGATTTCTTGCCTTTGTCTTTGTAGTCTCAGTTATTTATTCTATCATACTGTCGGATGCCTCTGCAATCTCGGTTATCTCTTCTATCATACTTTCTATCACCAGATAGTTCATTGTCTTTTTCATCATATTTTTGGTTAGGACATCTAGTTGCAATGTGACTGATCTCTTTAGAGTTAAAAGATACCCAAGGTAATTTCCCTTTGTATCTTCCTTTACCTTTTTTCTGTCTCCTAGCCATTAGTACTTCAAGTTCATCAAGTTCATCCTCATCATTGTCACTTTCATTTCTTATCATGTGTTTATTGCTTGATTTTCCAATTTTAAAAGATGACAAAAATGCAGACTCAACATTTGGTACAATACTATTATCATAGTTATTCAGCTCAAAAGTAGTCAATTTACTGACTAGGCTATCAAGTGTAAGAGTGTTACCCGGGGTAGATCTCATTTCATGAATTGCAGAAATTCTAATAGCATAGATAGGAAGCAAGGTTATAATAATTTTACTCACAATAATGTCTTCATCAATAACACCTCCTACTCCTCAGATAGCATTAACAATCTCCTTGATTTGGTTACTGTACTGTGAAATGTTCTCACCTTCTTTCATCTTCATATCATTAAAATTTCTTCTAAGACTCTCAACTCTTTCTCTCATCACATTTTCATCTCCTCCATGAACTAGTGTAAGTTTGTCCCACATTGCTTTGGTAGATGTACATGTCTTGATATCTTCAAATTCAACATCTGTTAAGGCGGCAACAATCTCTATCATTTTTGAAGGATGAAAGGGAAAATGAAGAAGAAAAGGGGGAAGAAGAGGAAGAGAAAAGGAAGAATAATTTAAACAAGAGGAAAACAAAGAGGAAGCTAGTGATAAGGATGAGTCAAAGGATCAGTCTAGCCAAGGGGGTGGGGAAAGTCATAATGAGGCTATTGTCGGTCTTGACTTAGATGATAGAGTTCCAGAGGAGGTTAAAAGAAAGGATGATCATGGCATTAACCAGGAGATGCAAGAAATGAAGTGTCACCTAGTGAAGGCTATGGAGAATAATATGGAACCCCTTATAGCTAAGCTGGAAAAGCTGGAAATGGAGTTTTTGATGAAGGTAAAAAGTAATAAAGAGAATGAGGAAAAGATAGCAGAAATCAAAGCTATGGTGGATGACAAGCTGAAGGACCTGACAAAGAAAATTATCCACAATAAGCATATTGTCAATGAAGTTCTTAAGCATAGAAATGAGGGTCTTATTACCTTTGTGATGAATGTTAAGGCCCTATACAACCATCTGGAGAATAATATGCTGGAGAACACAACCATTACGTTGGATGGTGATGCTGGGAGCTCTGGGCCAGGAACTAGAACCAGAAGTGGCCTTAGAAGGAAACTTCCTGATACCCCTAAGGAGTTGAAAGGTCTCAAAGACTCCATTCAAAAGATGGAGGATCTACAAAAATAGGTAGAGAAGGCAATGAAAAAGATTAAGTAGTTTTTGTTGGTTGGTTGTTGGGTGGTCACTGGTTTTTGTGCCAAATTTTGTCTTTTTGTTCGCTACTTGTTGTTTCTTTTTTGGTATCTTTTTGGGTTGGTTAGGGTCCTATTGTCTGTTGTTTAGCAGGTGTTCAAATTTTATTTGGGCTGATTTGAAATTTTTTAGAACTATGCTATAAATGGTTTCGGGTTCCATTCAAAACCTATTTTTACCTTTATCAAAAACAATATCTATCATTGTCATGTTATGTTCATGTCTATCCTCAATTGATCAATAGTCAAAGGTCCAGTCAGTTGAATGTAAGCATTTCTCAAATAAAATACTATAGATCCTCCAATTCTAGATATGTGCAACTTCATTCTACTTTGCCATGTCGAGAAATTATCTTTGTTCATCTTTGCCACCTCTCTCTTATACATCTTGTGATCTTTAGCTTAAGTCCTTTAAAATTTCCTTCCAAGCAACCAATATGCTCTGATACCAATTGTTAGAAAACTAAGAGGGGGGGGTGAATCAGTTAGTTCTAGTTTTCCTACAGTCCCAAATCTCCTAGATGTATATATTTAAAATTTTCAAATAAATTATCAACTCAGTAAGCTATCAACAATAAATTTCTCTTCATCTACCGATTGCCAGTCAATTCAATACTGTGTTTACCGATTTGACTAAATATGAAATGTGTAAATGAAAATAACAATCTAATCATATCAAATACACATTACACATATATTTTTAATGTGGAAACCCTGTTAGGGGAAAAGCCACCTGGGACCGGTAAGCCAAAATAATTCACTCTTCTGAAGTGAGCTCGGTTAGGATCCAACCTTATCAAAGGTTACAAAACACACTGTGAGGTGTGACCTGGTTAGAATATTTATCACTAACAGTTCTCTCTTGACTAGCTTTCACTATGGGGTCAACAAGAAAACCAACAACATTCATTGAATGTCATATTGAAATACAAAAAGACTGTTAAGTCCACTCGGTTAGAGATTTTGCTGTAACAATGGCTAAACTGACACAGTAATGATCTGATTCAAATACAACTAATATTTGTAGATTTTTAGATCTATGCTAAGCTCAAAATACCTCCTCTGATCAATATTCAATTCAATCCTTCATATCCTTCATGTTCAACTCAGTGAATAATACCCTGATGCTCGATAATGCCTATAGCTCAACTCGATTCTATCTGTAACTAGTTTGATTAGTGGTACATGAAAATAGTCCTTTCACACAAATTCTCCTGTAGTGTCAATAAGCTCCAGACTCAATAATGAATCTCATGTCTCTTTAAATAGACTTCATAAACCATTTTCTTATCATCTGTTAGATTTTGCCTCTTAATCTCCATCGTTCCTTTTGTTGCTTCAAGCTTCCTCGACAGATGTGTCTATAACACATTTCAATATTCTCCATTTAATCAATCTTGAATTTTTTTAGCTATTAGATCATCATAACAAACTTTATCTTTTACCTTGAAATCATAAGAAATTGTATAGCTCATCAATTTAGTCAGTTGTTATAAATTTTATTATTTCTCTCACTCGGTCAATACAGAATGTGTCGGTGATAACTAACTTCATTATTATTGTTACTCGATATACACTACAATAGCTCGGTGTATACTGAAATCTTTAATTACCGACCACATAAACTTGTTCAGTTTTGATCTTCAATACATAACAGATTCATGCAATACAATCAAGTCAACAATATGATGCCATAGACTCATCAATAAGTTACCCAATGTATACCTTAGTCCTATCTTCCACATCCATCTTATCTTCATGTAGATATCTCATTCCTTTACCATTTTTCTTCTTCACATGTTTGTAACTATCATGATAAGTATAGTCAAAACTAGTTGACATATGTGACAATACATCAACTGATTTAATTGACTTACATATCACTTTAGTAGCTCGATGATCTCTAATCACTGTCTTTCACGTGTCCATTCATTTCATCAAGATATTCAATCAGTTGTAGGTTATTAGGAGATAGTTGTATTGGTTGTTCATAACTTAGTCAATATCGTCTTTATATGGATGGTGTATCTGTAATTGATATAGTGTACCTTTAGTGCCATGTGGGTAAAATTAGGACTTCATTTGTATTATTGTGATTATATTAGTGATTGTCTATTCATTTTAATTAACCACAATTATCACAACAAATTAAGAATTTAATATTGGTTTTAGTCCCTTTTGGTTGATTTTCCAACAATTTATCATTGTGCTCCTTTGTTTGTTGATAAGAGTTGCGTTAATTCGATCCTTGTAGCAATTGTATTATTTTATTTATTTTTTCTTAAGTGGTTTTTTAAGCGTTTTCTTTTTCTATTTTGGCCAAAAATGACTTTATAATGAAGAATTAGACTTCATTTGTCACTTATGCATTTTAGAAAGAAAAAATTATTCCAACCATCTAGTTGAGCAATTCATGTTTTGGTTGTGGGAATGACTCATGCATGAGATATTTGTGGATTTGACTCGTTGGATTTGGGTTGTGATTTCTCCACTTTGTATGAAAGATTATATGGTTTTGTAGAGTGTGCAATTTATTCCATTTGTTTATGTGTTTTCACCATTTTGTTAGGTAGGGCTTTCGATATCTTTTGTTTTACTTCATTTTTTTCTTTGAAGTAAATTGTTTTTAGTCTATGGGATGAGAATTAATATCACCCCACATTTTTTTCATTCATTTTCCCATTTGGACTTGTACAAAATCATTTCCAAATTGAATGGATTATGTAGGGTTATGCTGCTTAATTTTTTATGAATGTTTTAAAATTGAATTCTATTGCATCCTTGTCTTGTTGCACATATTTAGAGCCAAAGGGTATCTTCAAAATTTTCATTTTTTGAATTTTGAATTTTGAAGCTTTTTCCATAGCTTCAATGATAATTTTGACCTTTGACATAGATATGGTACTAATTGTGATTTTGTAGAAATGAGAATCTCCTTGTTCTGATGATGAATTATTTTGTGGAATGATGATATTAGTGTATGAAATTTCTATTTCGAGAGGAGTTGTGGTCGTTTCCTCAATTTTTGAGTCACGTGAGCATGTGCTCAGGCTTAACCTATCAACTTTGCTTTATGGCCCATCCTTTTATTTGATGAACCTACAATCTTAATTTTATTAGATTGTTGGGATGTTACGTATGTGAGAACCAATGGGTTCTCCTAGAATCATAAGATTTTACTTTTGATTTTTGGTCATTTTCATGAGCACCTCGATTTGTGCACTCTCTAGTTTTGAATTATTGTCATCTTGGTGTATTTTTGGTTGTATCATGTTATTATGAAGGGACCATGTAGTAAAAATAAATAGAGAACATTTTAGTTAATTAATATCACGATCCAAACTTCTACTTTTATTGTTAATTTTATGGTCGTCCACCAAGTCGATTAATAGATAGGAATTGAGGCTTTTGGGTATTTTGGGCTTTGATAGCCATCCTTGTGCTATAGAGAGATGTATGTCAAATGACATTGGGATTCATGCTCTCAATGATGAGGCCAATAGAGCCAGCTTTTGCTTTATTCAATTGTCTTAATTTATTGGCTTTTCTTGAATGGTGGAGTTGTCATCTTGATTTTATTGATATGTGTGTTTGAGACCCCATTCTCAGGATTAATATTTATGTTTATTTTTATAGGATATTGAGAGATCTTCACTCTTATATGATTCCTAATTGAGTTCTCCTCAATTCTCAACAAGATAAAATAGATTGTTTATTGCATAGCTTTATGTTTATTGTGTTTCTTTTTTCCTTTTGTATTGGTATACTTTGTGTTGGAGTTGATCTCGCATTAGATTTACAGATGTATGGTGTTTGAGACTTCAATCTTAGCATAATAGAGTTATGCTCATTGACAGGATCTAAGTGACTCATGCTCTTGGTTTTAGACCAATATAGCTTACCATGTTTCATTATGATTTTATGACTTTCGAGTCTTTCTTGCTTCATGCATTGTTACATTGTCTTGCATTGTGCCTTGTGAGACACAAAGGGATCCTAGAGTAACCCTTAGTAGAGGTTTTAATAAGAACTGATAACTTCAATAAATGGGGTAAAACATAATAAGATTTAATGTGACTACCATGGTGTCATTTGAGGAGGTTGATATAGTATTTCCTTTCCTTTTCGTCTATGGATGTTGATATGGAATAGTACCTTGTCGATTCTGAGGATATTGATATGGTATAATTTAACCTTGTCATCTACAAACGTTGATATGGCACAACCACATGAGTCTTCATGGGTCATGTGATGACACTCCATTCTTGATTCTCACCACCATACCCTATTTAAATATGAGTAGTGAGCTTGGTGTACTTGCATTATGATATATGTGTTGAGTATGCATTGGGATACTTGTTTTATTTCTTTGGTTGTTTCATTTTTATGTCGTGTGTGTTATCCTACTTTTTGTATGTGCATTATGTGTTCTTGGGTCGTGTGACTATCTTTATGAGCATGGTGGGGTGGGTGCAAGGGTACCACATGGCTAGGTGGCATTACATATCACTATTGGGAATTGGTGCATAGGTGACAGACTACTTGTAGTGGTAGAGTTATGTGCATGATGTTCTTTTCTCTATTTGTTTGTATCGTCATATTTGTTACGCTTGTATTATTCTTTGCTCTCGTAGTCAGTTGTTTTGTTTAGGTAAATGTCTTAGTCAAAGTTGAATTTGAACCTTCCTAAGTTCAAGTTCAAGTTCAACTCTTGTTAGGAATTTTAAATGGATCATAGTCTTTAAGTCATCGGTCTTTTAATTAGTCATATATGAAAACCAAACTTGAACCTTGAACCTTCCTAAGTTCAAGTTCAAGTTCAAGTTTAAAGGTCTAATTGATGGAATATTCTAGCCAAATAACTAACTCCCTATAGGTAAATTATTTTTAAAGTTATCAGACCCAAGATTTTAGAGGGGTTTTATATAAATTCCAAAAGCTTTCACATTTGATGAGACAACGCATACATACCATGACATGATGAAAGACAGCTGGCAGCTTGCAGTACTATATGGGTCATCATTATAAAAAGTGTGGTAATCAGGGGAGGTAATTGAAAGATGGGAAAAATGTGTTGATTTGATAGGGGAGTTAATAGAAAGATCGTAATAAATCATATCATAAACCCTCTCGCACAAGCAAATTCATTATCACGTTCTACTTGAATCTTCCTGTAATCTTCTCTAACTTTGATCATAAATAGTAGTCTTTTCAGTATCAATTATTTATTAGCTATTCTGGAGAGCGGAAGCAGTGAAAATTTGGTAAGGGATTGCAGAAGTGTTATGCACAGTAAATCTATGATTTTATCCTTTTCTCTTATAACTTTCAATTTGTAGTTTCCCTAAAGGAAGTTTGGTTACTGCATGTTGTGGATTTTCTTTTATTTTTCCTAAAATGTCTATGTTTTGGCCTAAGCTCCCCAAAGTTGAAAAGGGAACCCATTTTCTCATCTCCCTTCTTGAAATTTGTGATACCTCACTAGTGAATGTAAGCTTGACGAAATTGCACGAAAGAGTCAAAAATGCTCTGGATGGGTCTTTTTTCTAAAAAGTTAGTCAACAATGGATTGTTGGAGGTTGTATCTTTTCCGCCTACCCTAGCATGCCTTGAATTAGTGTTAGAATGTGCTAATAGATACTATGCCAGAAATAGGTGTATCATAAATGCTTCAGGAGAGATTATGGTAAAGGTTAGTAGGGAGAAAATCATAGCAACCCTGAAAATTCCTCATAAGGGACACTACGAACCCTGGACCTTTGAAGAAGTAACCCATAGATATGATGAGGAAAGGAAGAAATAAAACTCCCTCATTGAACAAAGTTGGTTACTAAGACTATAAAGAGGAGGCTCATAGTTACCAAAGCCCCTAACCATTGAAAATTTCATGAAAGAGATAGAAGATATAGTTTTTCTCTTGAACAAGGTAAAGGGAAATGAGCATGCCTTTTATTGGGAGGATTGGATGTATTGTTTTATCCAAAAAATACTGGGAGGTGAGAAATTTATTGATTGGGCTGAGATGATAGCTGAAAAATTGCACAGGGAACTGTTGAATTTGACCAATCTAACCCCTTTCTATATGACCTCATATATTTTCTACATCTTAGCTTGTTGCAAGGATTGGGAGGGATTACTCCATGAACCCTAGATTGAAGATATGAGAATTTATGAATACTGTAGACACTTGTAAAGTGAGAAGTTTGTCAAAGAATTTAGAAGGGTCAATGATGTGTTCTTGGGAAGGTTAGTCTTTGAGCTTAGAGGTAAAGAAAGTAGTAGGCTTACTGAAGAGGCTATGCAAGTAATTAATATCTATGGAAAGATGTTATTTTGTTCAATTTCCAAAATTCACCTACATTAGAGTTGGAGCATTTGATGAGGATCCTCTAAAGATACCACAGTATTGTTTAGATAATGTTTTTCTAATGGAGATATGTAGGTAGTTAGTTTTTGTTGAACAAAAATCAAGAAGCTCTAAGAATTCATCTAAAGTCTTATTTCCTATAGATCTTGGTCACTACAGATGTAGAAGTTTGCAGGATGCTATAGCAATGGAAGGTGAGCTTCAAAATCTAAATTTGAAACCTTACACCTCAAGGAATAATTTTGACTACAGAGGGTTTGCTAAAGCTAATCTTAATGTCGCATCCACATTAATGCATATACCAGAGCTAGAACACTATTGGGATAATTGTTCAGATGATTTTTAAGTCAGAAGAAGGCTATGGTCCAGAATGACCCTAAAATAGATAGTCACCTTTAAGGTATATTTGAACATAGATGAGATTGAAGAAGATGAGAATGAATATGTGTTAGACCCTCAGTATCTTGAACAAATTGAAGGACTCCCCATTCCATAAGTTGATTGGACCAAAAGGGAAGAGGACACCTTACAATCCAGAACAACCAACATGATTAAAAGAATAGAGAGTTGGTTGTAGGAGAATAAATCTCTCAAGATAGTTCTTCAAGTCTTAGAACAGCAAGTGAAAGCAAAGAAAAAGAGATCTTCAAGGAAAGTCTCTATTTCCACTAACCATATTGTTAATGATTCTACTGCAAGTAATTCTGAACCTAAAGCTGAACCGAGCTCACCAAAGGTTCAAGTTCAATGCCAAGTAGAATCTAGTGTATGGGTAACCCACTCGAGCAACAGGAAAAAGAAGAAAGAGAAGGAGCCTATAGTAAGCCATAAAGTGTTGGTAGACTTGGACCCTTTGGAGGCAGAGAAAGAAGAAAAATATGTCCCTAATTCCAGTCTTCCTGACATGGGTAATAATCAACAAGTCCAAGGTGATGGAAATAATACTTCAATGGATTCTCTCACTTTTCTCAGTGGCCATGAAACACCAAAAAAGACTCCAATAGATCCAAATAGCTTGATACTTCCATAGCCAAAAAGTGCAGTGTTGTGTCGCTGTCATTACCCATCAAAGATGTAGTGAGAAAATGTTTGGGTAAAACACCCAAGATTAAAACACCAGTCAATGATAAATATAATAATGATTTTACTACACAGGATTACCATATATCAAAGGTGGACCTAGGGAAAGATGGTAGGGCATTTGACATGAAAATATTTGAGGTATCTAACAAGAAAATTGCCAAAAGAGTATGGAAAGATGCTAAGGACAAGAAAGAGATGAAGGAGACTATGAAGAATATGGCACAATATATCTATGCCATCCAACATCCTGAGCCTTTTCCCCTAAGTGAAATGCCTGCCTCAATTGACATAAAATCCCTGGTTAATCCAAAGTTCTTGGACCAAGTGTAGAGGAATAGAGCAATAGCCAAATAATTTGGAGAATGGATGGAGCATGTCAAGATCGAGGCAATCAAACATATCAACTATTTGAATAAAGTTTATAAAGAAGCCATTAGTGTAACCAAAAAATTTGAGTCAAACATAGATTCTTAGGAAAATGAAAAAGACAACTGGACCAAAGAGGTCTTATGGATGGAAGAAGTGTAGAAGTATGGCTTGTAGAAGTTTATTGAAGAATGAGTAGTCATGGGGTTGGATGACGAAGTTCTCTATGTCTTAGGAGGATGTATTGAATGGAGAAATGAGGTTATTGCTCAAGGGATTTTTGAGATCAAAGATTTACTTAAAGAATTAGAAATCATAAAGGATATTATTCAAGGGGACATGAAATGGATTGACAAGCAATGTGCTACAGCAAAAGAAAAGCCAGTCAGGATGGGTGAAGAAATTGTTAAATACTTGCAGGAGAAATTTGACAAGCTGAAGGAGGCAAAAATGCTAGTTGTACAAGACTTCTCCAAGATTGCTCATGTAGTACCCTGCCCCTAGTCCAATTTTATAAATGTTAGGATTATTTTAGGATGATAGATTATATGTTAGGAAATCATTGATGCTTATGATTTTACTAACCCCATACTTGCATGTGTATGGTTGATGTGTTTGTTTTACATTTCTATTGGACGTGCCTAATGTGGTTGAGGGACATAGTCATAGTTACTTGCTTGTGAGATCCACATGATCGGCCGATCCCCACCATTGTCTGTTATATATTTATGTATGTATGTACATGTGGGTGTTGTATGCAAGTTTGTAGGTACCAGCCATCAACTTCCCTAAATTGTCAGGATGAGCGTGCCCTATCACAATATCTCAAATGGTAAGAGAGGGGAGATAATACACAGATCCAAAACCCTAACCTAAGCCTAATTGTCCTAGGGTTGGACAAGTATCAGTTTGACTACCCTACCCAAATTCATCTAGGTGACAGGAATTCATGGATCCCTATTTGTTGTTACTTGGTTTTACTTTGATTTTACTTCGTTTGGTTTCAGTTGATTTATGTCTTATGTGGGTGATTTTATGTGATTATTAATGTTATGAGTATAGTTGAAATTTAATATTAGTTATGTTCCTAAGTTGATTTATGAAAATTAATCTAAAGCCAATTATTTGATTAGTCGGATTAAATTGATTATTTAATTGGTAATTAGATTTAATTATGCTTGTGTACTTTATTAAATAATTAAATATTTAATTGCATGGACTTAGGATGCTTTAAATATTTAATCTATTTTATTATTAACATGTGCATTAATTGAAAATTGAATTGTTTTCAAAAGTAATCAACTTGTTTTCAAAAGTCAAAGTTGAGTTGTGCATGAAAAGTGTTTTTAATTATTAATTAGATTTTCTTTCAATTTCTGATTTGGAGTTGAAGTGGGAGTTAGCTATTGAGTTATCTCTAGGGTTGCATGAAATGTGGAATTGAATCCCTATTAGGGGGAATTTGCACTCATTTGAAGGGGAGACATGTTTTGGAGCAAATTGGACAGGCAGGTTGAGAGATCTTGGTTGAGGATTTGATATTGGAAAACTTTGTTGTTTTGGGATTTATCTTCGGATCTGGTCTTCGTTCAGATATTTCCTCCAGTTTTGAGGTAGGCTTTGATTTTCCTTATGAGTATGTTATTTTTGTGAATTTTGGAAAGATTGTCTTCTTCGTGCCTGGTTCTCTCTCTCTCTCTCTCTCTCTCTTTATATATATATATATATATATATATATATATATATATATATATATATATATATATATATATATATATATATATATATATATATATATATATATATATATTCTTGAGTTGTATTTATGAAAAACCATGCTACATGCATTCGTTTCAATTTCATTAGAAGATTAAATTGAATTTAAATCAATCGAGGGAACATGTGTGGTTGTGGCATAGTTAATTTCTAGAGTTGTTATTCTAGGAAATGTATAAATATATATACATGTTTTCAATAAATTAATTTTGTAAATTTTGAGAATGTATCCTTAATTAAATATAAATATATTATATATATATATATATATATATGACAATATATATATAAATATATTTACTGGTTTCTTTTACTAAATTAGATACTTATAAATTTAAATAAAGTTATTCAAATTAAAAATGGAAATTAAATAAAGTTTAAATTAAAAAAAAAGGGAAATTAAAAAAAAAATCAAATTATAATATGGGCTCACCTTTCGGCAAACCCCATGCAGGGCATGTTGTGCGTAGTACCTGCGCGGTACTGATGCATGACAGTCCACAAGGGGGCTGTTGTGCGGCAGTACCGTAGGGTACTGACGCACGTCAGTACCCTGCAGTGTACCATGCGGGACCCCCCCTCCCCTTTTGTGTTTTGCCTTTTTGGTTTTTTTTAATTGTTTCTTAGTAAGTTTTTTTATTATCATTTATTAACAAATATTATAATTTATGATAATATTTGTTAATTAAATTTTTAAATGTTTAATTTAAATATTAAGAATGTCTTGTTAGTTTAGTTATTTGGTTTATTAGAAATACATTATAACTAAAATATGCTTGGTAAATATGATTATTACTTGGTAATTTTTAAATGGCTTTTATAAGTATCATCTATTTGATTTTTTTTAAAAGGGCACCTTCATTTTTACTTTTAGGAGTATTTTTTATCAAATTTAGTAAATGGAGGATTTATTAAAATGCATGGTTTTGTTTTGAAATATGGTTATTAAAGATAGGTACTATGATTATGAAGTTAATTAATAATTTGTCTTTGCATGTTGTTTAATCATTTTTGCATGTGGTTAAATAGGGAAATGTTTATAACTTGGATCTTAATTGTGTATGTTTATGCCATTTGACTTTTAAGACAATCTGTTTAATTAAATTTGAGGGGTTAGAATTGTCAACTAGTGGGTGTGAAATCCAAAGGCGGGATTTAGGTATTTTTATCATGTTTGTTTGCCTTGCATATTATGTTGTGTCAGTTAACTTGTTCTATGATGAGTTTGGTGTTTCATGTTTTCTGTCATCGTTGGAACTAGTTATTGAGATTTATGAGTTGTGTTAACTTGGAGTTATACTTGATCTTGTGAAACCCTAGGGTAGGTTATCTGAGTGTATAGCGGGAAGTGGCTACCAGGATATCCTATTACAAGTAGCTTAATAAGTGATAATTAATGACATTGAGAGTTTAAAATGAACCTAATAAGATATTATGTGCCTCGCCCATGCCTAAGTTCCTGATTGAGTTTTGTACTAGGATGGGAGTGAGAAGATGCTTGTCACCTACGTGGATTGGATATGACATAGTTAGTACCTTGTCTTCACAAGGGCTTATTGATATCACATAGAGTCACTAGGGTGACGGGGTCTGAAGAGACTACCAGGATAACCTTAGAGTTGGCTCGTCTGATGACACTTCCTTTATGAATCTTAGGTTTCCTATGTGTGTTGGTTGCCTCTAGTTGTGTATGTTGTACCTTTTGAGTTAGAAGCTTTCAGGATCACTTCCTTAGTTTGTTAAGTTGTTATTTGTTATCTGAATGGGATCTGATGTTATCTCCTCAGCACGGTGGGAGGGGACCATTTAGGTTCACGAGGTCAGGAGGTAGTGATTCTTTTACCATTTGAGATTTTGATGTTCATGTACCAGTGTTGGATGATCCCTGTGGCAGTTGATTCTTCTTGTTCTTCTTTGGTGGAGATGTGATCTTCTTCTTCCTTTTTGTGATCTTGTATCATTGTATCAGTTCTGCAAAGTTATCATGTCGTACTTCTTTTTCAGTTATTGTATTCGCATACCCTGTGACATGTGCAGTGGATGTAAGTTATTATGGTTACCTTATGGTACCAGTTGTATCTATGTTATCTTTTATGTGATGTTGCATTTGTCTTTCATTTGTTTATATGAGTTTGTAATTATGTCTAATGTAAATTAATTAATTTTATATTCACGTAATCTTTGTCATGGAATCCTTGAGAGTTGTAACCTATGTGAGTTGTTCATTTCATTGTATTGCTTCCGCATTGTAAAACTTTGATGTTGTTGAATGTTAACACTTTTTTTTAAAAAAATTACTCCACAAACTTAGATGCATGTTTAGGTTAAGTTCTCATGGGTTCCCTGGTGGGGCATTACAGCTCGCATGGAATCTATGCTGATGTATAGGATAAAATATGGATGGGCCCTAGAACAATGGTTTGCACATAAAAGAGACCCCAAAGCCAATATTTTACACATACATTTGAATTGTAAGGGATAGAATGTAAATCTAGAAATACTTGAAATCAGATAAAATAAGATACATACCTCATAATGAAATTAATTTGGAAATACCTATTTTCTGGTGCTTGTGTACAATTTCAGGCAATTTTTCAACCTCTTCTTAACTAGAAATGTCGAGACAGAGAAAACCCAGAAAACTTTTGTCTTTCTGGAAGTAGGTAGTCTTTGACCCAGATAAAAGGTTAAATACTACCTCGAGATTTTGAATGTTGACTTTGACTTTGTTCCTAGATCTTAGAAGTTCGACAAAAAGGGTATCCAGATCTGCACTTTAATTCACCGTCCTGCACCTATACCTGTAAGAAAAATAGTTTTTTTTGTTGGGGGAGGGATTTGCCTTAGTCAAACCCCGGTTTGGAATCAACCTTAATAATGGAATTGAAATAGAGAATGCTAGCAAGTAGTAGAAGTAGATCTAATAACGAAGCTATGATATTCAATAGATATACAATTGTATTTGAAATGTAAACAAATATGTTTCTATGAAAGCTTGTAAATCAAAACCTCCATGATTGGATGCTTGGAATCCACCTTGAGGAAAGAATGAAAGGATCTTGAAGATGAACAAAGGATCTTGAAGGAAGATCACACCACCGTATGGCTAGATCTAGGGTTTTGAATGATGAATCTTGAATGCTTGAGCCAAATCCCTTCAAAGGCTTGAATACTTGAATGGATGATTTCTTGAGAATGGATTCTTTCTTGATCGCCAATGTCTCCTTGAGAGTGTTTGAGAGATGAGATTGCAAAACTTGATGGAGAAAATGAGAGAGGAAGGATTCCTTTTATAGTGATCTAGAGCACAATCCTCTAGAGGGGCCACCTTGGGGAACTAAATTCCAATTAGGCCTCAAACCTTTAGGAATGGACCTAAATTAAATATAATTTAATATTTTACTATTTTGGAGACCAAAACAGCTGACCTAGAAGTGGGAAAACAATTCTTTCCGAAACCCAACATCTGGAGATCACGAGACTTTGAAACTTGAACCCAAGGTCAAAGACAAGGTTTACCCTGACCTAGGTTAGGGACGAGGTCATCCTTGACCCTCAAGGTCATCCTTGAACCCTTAAGGTCATCCTTGACCTTGAGGTCACAGATCTTAGGGTCTCAATCCAGAATGCTAGGAAAATACAGCCAGAAAGTGGAAAAAGGGGCAGAATCAGGGCAGAGTGTCAGGAAGAGGCACAAAATCCTATGATGAACATGATAAAGGCTAGGAGGACCTATTTGTAAGTCCTACCTAGAAAATAGAGCCATAGAAGAGGGGAATTAAGTCAAATCCGTGGGATCCTAACCCTAATTTCACCTAGAATGAAGGAATCAAGTGTAGAAAAGAAGTGGAAAATGGGGAAAAGCCAGATCTAAGAAAAGACCAATTCAAGGCATTCGACATGACCCTAAACCACTTACTCAGAGGGATAAATGCTCTTAACATGGAAGTGCTTCCATTTTAAGATGATACATTAAGCCCCCACTTTAGCAAGAGTATGGACTCGATGCAAACTCTTGGTAAAGGAGAAGAAAGAGGAGATCTAAGTGGATTCACAATGAGATAAAATAACACTTAGCTAAGGACACCAGCCCCCAGACTAAGGATTCTAACTCAACATACATGCATGAGGGTGCGAAAAGAGAAAACCAAAAGAATAGGGATTAGTACTAAACAACCCAAATCAATTAGCATAAGAAACCTTGCTAAGAAATATTTCTCATACTAATATCATATTTGGAAAGATATCATAAAAGCATAAATGATTACATAAGAAAGACAAGAGCAACACTATAAATAACATAGCTTCATGATATAGTCCTACCAGCATGAAAGCGAAAAGATGGAAAGGAGAAAGTGATTACCTTGTCCAGTGAGATGCCCACCTTACCGTGAATCACCCTGGAGGGAGAGCCCAACAAGTTCACCCATAAACTGTGCTTGCAATTGTAATGTGTCTTCTGATGGCTTTTAGAATACCCATAGATCCACCTTCTTGTATCACTATGAATATGAAATGTGTGTCTCCTTAGGATTTAGCAACTTATGTGTGTTACCACCAGAATATTTAGCATATTGGAAATGTGTGTCTCTTCAGTATTTAGCAACTTATGTGCGTTACCTTTAGAGGATTTAGCATATTTGAAATTGGAAATGTGTGTCCCTTCAGGATTTAGCAACTTATGTGTGTTACCTTCCAAGATTTAGCATATTGAAAATTGAAAAATGTGTGTCTCTTCAAGATTAAGAAATTTATGTGTGTTACCTTCTAAGATTTAGCATGCTACAAAAAAAGGTTAGAAAAAATGCAAAATTTAAAATGAGGGAGGCTGTATATATGCCCCCCTCCTTAAGATGGCAAAAACATACTATTTTGACATGTTAAGGAAATAAAAGAACAAGGATAAAACCTTCTTCAACATCAAGACAATATCCATAGACAACACCCAGTCCAAGCCAAGAAGGTCACAACTCCTATGAGGCCATGGAAGGGACAAATGCAAAGAGATATCATGCAAGAAGTGAAAAAGTAAGCCTTGTGAGGGATAGCACACTATTCATTTTCCAAGGTGAGAGATATATCAACCATGGAAACCTATTGTCAAACAACAAAATATGTTGTGATCAAGGACAAAGATCCTTAATGCAAACCAAAATTTTCATGTATGATTGGATATCACATAATAGATAAATACTGCTTAATCAAGGAAAGAGGAGAATCATGGGAAGATAGAGAAGAAGGAGATGACATCCTTGCCCCCCAAGTGTAGGAACAAAGATGGAAGGGGACCTATTATATCACTCACAACACTATGCAAGACAACGAGCCCCCAAGAATTAGGCTAACATTGTTTACATAATGTGGAGCTCTATAATAGGAACATGAATGTTATATAGAGAAAACATGATTGAAATACAACTCATTGCCACATGATATATAAATAACATTACTATCAATGAGCTGCCTAATCTTATAATGTAAAGATTGACATTCATTAGTAGAGTAATCATGAAATCTATGATATAAACAAAATGGAAGAGTCTTCAAGTGTGGACTACGTTTCTTTTTGCATTTAGGTCTAGTAATCATCTTAGCACGAAGGAGTTTAGGCAAAAGAAATTCTTGGTCAAAGTCCTTCATAGGTTCATCATGTTTTGAAGTGTTATTTGAGATGTTGTTAACATTGATTTTTTGTTGAGGACTAAATCCCAATCCATAAGAATGCTCATGCCCCCTAGTATGTAAGGGCATTTGAATTCCCTATTTATGCTTACCACATCCTTGACCTTTAAATCCTTGTTTAACTAGGAAATGATAACCAAGACCATAACTAGAAGCCATATCAAAAGGAGTCAATGGAACTTCAGTAGTCACTATGTCATCATTAGTAGGTTTGATAGATTCATTGTGGGTAGAAGCAACGACAAAGTTATTATGAAGGGTTTTAGAAGTAAAAACTCATTGTTCAAACTCTCTTTGTTTCTTCATAAAATCAAGATCATTAACCTTATACTCTCCAATAAAGGTAGGAGTAAAATCCAAGGATCCTCAATCATCACCAAGAAGAGAATTAGAAGAAGAAGGATTACTATTGGGAATAGGAGTAGTGTGGGTTTGAATATTCAGAAAAGGATTAGGTACAACATCCACATGAAGTGTATACATCCCGTTGTTATGTATAAACTTGAATTTACGGTGAAGGGTGGAAGGAACGACATGCATCTCATGCAACCAAGGTCTACCCAAAAGAAGGTTATAATTGAGAGGTCCAGGCATAACATGAACAGGAGTATTCAAGATAATCGGTCCTACTTTGATAGGTAAGGTAATAATTCCTAAGGTGTTTTTAGAAATGTTATCAAAACCACGTATAGGAACATTGTCAGGTTGAATAGTTGAAAGATCAGCTTTAATCACTTTGAGCATGTCCATGCTACAAACATTAAGCCCAGATCCATTATCAATCAAGGTCCTACGAATGATACTTTTATTGATAGAAACAACAACCATAAGAGCATCATATTGATTTTGAACTTCTTTAGAAGGTAAATCCTTTTGAGTAAATACAATGTCAGGAGGACCCAGGGTAGCATGCATGTATTGTAAGAAGTTATTAATGTTCTCTTGATTAGGAGGTGGAGTAGGAAGAGATGCTAGAGATTTTTACAAGGCTTCATAGTAGGTAGGTGAATTTTGAAGAAGCTCCCATAAAGAAATTTTGGCAGGAGTATTTTGTAATTGGTTTATCAAATTATACTCCTTGCTAGGAAGACGAGGTGGAGGAGGAAGAATGGGTTGAGAAGGTGGCAAAGAAGTAGAAACCACCGGATTAGGTTGAGGGTTATTCTTTGTACGATAAGTGTGAGCTATCAAATCTTGGTCATTGAAAGACTCTAAACACTCCATAGGTTTACCTTTGATAGTAATGCAAGGACAACCTTTGACAGTCAACAAGGGTTTGGGATAAACCATGTTAGTTGTCTCAACACTACAAATATATTCACAAAAAGGAAGAAAAGAAGACATCCTAGGAGGAGATGAGGTAAGATCTTGATTCTCCATAAGATCATCACTAAAAGAGAAAGTATTGAGGGAATTCATATCATTCTCTGCTAATGCTTCATCACTAGAAGGAATCCCAAATGGAGGTAAAGCATCTATATTGTCATCTTTTTTCACTAAAATGTCTACATGTGTTTTAGAAAAAGAGTTATCATCATGTATGAATATGTCATCCATTAATAAATCCCTCTTTTGTATCAAAGATTCTTCATGAGGAGGGGATAAATCAATGTATTTATCCGAGGGATCATCCAAACTGGTTTCATGAGGAAGAGAGTAATCAACATCCAAATCCAAAGGTTCATTGCAAATAGGAGGATTATCATCCCTATCAATAAAGCACATTTTAGGATCATCAAAACTCACTAAATCTTTATCCCTAAAGGGGAAAGAAGGTAAATTATACTCTAAAGTAGGCTCATAGAAAAGACATATATTAGGAGAAGAATTAACATCAATCCCTAACTCATCTTTGTAAAGGTTAATTGAAGAGGTTGTGGAGGAGGGTGAAATAGGAATAGGATCAATGGAGCTCTCATTCAAACAACTTCCATGTACCTCATTAAGGGATCTATCATCTTTTGTAAGAAAGACATCATCAAAGTATTCAAAACAAAATTCATACATGTTGAACACAAAGTAATACTACAAGCATGAAAAATGTAAATATTTTTGTATTTTGAAATAAATTTTGTAATTTTTTAATATTTTTTAAATATAAATGTAAGAACATAAAATCTAATGTTAAACAAAGGATCTAACACCAAAAAGAAAGAGTTCTCTATCACGGGTTCACCAAAATGTATAGAATAAAGGTGAACACACAAGATAATATAACAAACACAATAGGGCATCTAAATCCACAAAATAAAGGGGTAAGTATGTTGGGTTCACCAAAATGTATAGGATAAAATATGGATGGGGCCCTAGAACAATGGTTTGCACATAAAAGAGACCCCAAAGCTAATATTTTACACATACATTTGAATTGTAAGGGATAGAATGTAAATATGGAAATACTTGAAATCAGATAAAATAAGACACATACCTCATGATGAAATTAATTTGGAAATACCTATTTTCTGGTGCCTGTGTATAGTTTTGGGCAATTTTGCAACCTGTTTTGGACTAGAAATGCCGAGACAGAGAAAACCCAAAAAAATTTTGTCTTTTTGGAAGTAGGTAGTCTTTGACCCAGATAAAAGGTTAAATACTACCTCAAGATTTTTAAGGTCGACTTTGACTTTGTTCGCGGATCTCGAAAGTTTGACGAAAAGGGTATCTAGATCTACACTTTAATTTGTTGTCCAACACCTGTACCTGCAAGAAAAATGGTTTTGTTTGTTGGGGGAGGGGTTTGCCTTAGTCAAACCCCAATTTGGAATCAACCTTAATAATGGAATTGAAATAGAGAATGCTAGCAAGTAGTAGAAATATATCTAATAACGAAGCTATGATATTCAATAGATATGCAATTGTATTTGAAATGTAAACAAATATGTTGCTATAAAAGCTTGTAAATCAAAACCTTGATGATTGTATGCTTAGAATCCACCTTGAGGGAAGAATGAATGGATCTTGAAGATGAAAAAAGGATCTTGAAGGAAGATCACACCACCATGATGGGTAGATCTAGGGTTTTGAATGATGAATCTTGAATGCTTGAGCCAAATCCCTTCAAAGGCTTGAATGCTTGAATCCTTGATCTTCAATGGAGAACTTGAATTCTTGAATGGATGATTTCTTGAGAATGGATTCTTTCTTAATCACCAATGTCTCCTTGAGAGTGCTTGAGAGATGAGATTACAAAATTTGATGGAGAAAATGAGAGAGGAAGGCTTCCTTTTATAGTGATCTAGGGCACAATCCTCTAGAGGGGCCACCTTGGGGAACTAAATTCCAATTAGGCCTCAAACCTTTAGGAATGGACCTAAATTAAATATAATTTAAGATTTTACTATTCAGAGACCAAAACAGGCAACCCAGAAGTGGGAAAACAATTCTTTCCGAAACCCAACATCCGGAGATCACGAGACTTTGAAACTTGAACCCAAGGTCAAAGATAAGGTTTACCCTGACCTAGGTCAGGAACAAGGTCATCCTTGACCCTCAAGGTCATCCTTGAACCCTTAAGGTCATCCTTGACCTTGAGGTCATAGATCTCAGGGTCTCAGCCCAGAATGCTAGGAAAATGCAGCCAGAAAGTGGAAAAAGGGGCAAAATCAGGGCAGAGTGCCAGGAAGAGGCACAAAATCTTATGATGAACATGATAAAGGCTAGGAGGACCTATTTTTAAGTCCTACCTAGAAAATAGAGCCACAGAAGAGGGAAATTAAGTCGAATCCTCAGGATCGTAACCCTAATTTCACCTAGAATGAAGGAATCAAGTGCAGAAAAGAAGTGGAAAATAGGGAAAAGCCAAATCCAAGTAAAGACCAATTCAAGGCATTCGACATGACCCCAAACCACTTACTCAGAGATCTAAACGCTCTTAACATGGAAGTGCTTCCATTTTAAGACGATATAGCTGATAATTAATCATAAACACTTGGAGATGCATGATGAAAAGATCACGCAGATTCGTAAAGATAAAGAGGTATGGAAATAGAGGATCATGTACCTTGGGTTGCCACATTAGAAGATCATCTCTGCATTTACCTCCACTTACAAAAATTGGAAGGTCGCTCTGCTGATCTCTATCCCATTAGAGAAATCTTAGGGGTCATGGACACCTGGAAGAACTTAGTGGGCATCGGGCACCATAGTTTAGTTCCTTTTTCTATTACGCTTTGAGTAGTTTAGTTGGTTATGATAACTAAAAAACTATTTACTCCTAGTAGAGTAATTTTCACTATGGTTAATTCTAGCCCTGTGTGGCTATTTATGTGGAAACTTGAAACTGATTTAGGATCGGCTCTCTGTGATACCAGAAACTAATTTTTGATATCTATGATTTTGTTTTGATAAACTTATATGATGAAATATATGTAGAATCATGCGGTTTTATATACAAAGCTATATGAGTGGTGAATATTATTGTTCATTAATGCATATCATTTATTTTCCTACGGAAGTAGATTATGTGTGAAGGTGCTTTATTTTATCATATGGGTTTCTTTTATATCTGAAGCAACAGAGAGGAGTCATTAAATAATCTTAGGTATAATCATGTGGTTGATTATTGTCATAAGATTTGAATAGTTTTTAAGATTGCACATTCTATTCATAGTAATGAATTGAGTGTTATTCCTTTGTATTTTCTGGTTTAAAATACCCTTGAATTACATTCTTTTGTAATAAGATTGGATTGAATAACTTCTAGCAAGGTAGTTGCACCTTGAAATACTGAAGAGAGTTTGTTGTCATAGAAACTCAATTGTTAGTGCTGTAATTATTTTTTCATATTTGTGAGAATCAGCTAAATTAATTTTAGAAAGGGAAAAATTGTTCACTAACAATTTGTCAATGATTATGTTTTTGCTACTTTTCTTAGTAGATTAGTTTCCTTTACGTTGATTATGTTCATATCGAATGGTTTTGACATCGATTTATTGTATTCTGTAATGTCCCCATTTTCACTTGTCTTGAATAATAAATAATAATAAAATAATAAGACTTTATTAAATAATGATAATAAAATTAACATATTAAAATTAATTATAAAATTAAAATATAAAAATAAATAAATAGATAATAATAAAATATAATTATAATTATATATATACAATTAATATAATTAAATTAAATAAATAATAATAACATGAAAAAATAATATGTTATAAAATACTATTCACATAGTAATATAATATATTTTTTATATTATTATTACAGTCATAGTAATATAATATATTTTAATAAAGTAATATAATAAAATCTCAAATGCAAGGATATCGACTTGTGTAGAAATAATGAAAGACATTTCTTAACGACAACTCAACATACGGATCCCTCAGGTCTTTGCATATGGTCATAGCAATACCAAGTATAACTTTTAGGATATAATTACACGTAAGAAAGATATATTGGACCAGAAAATGATCTAACAATGAGGATTACGGGGATCAGTAAGAAGCAATAAGCAAATATTACATGGCATGTATAGACGATAATGCAAGAGATGATAGTCTACACCCTAGGGTAGATTGCCACATTAGCAACAATACTCTACATGGATTTTTGGGTTCCCATATCAATCAAAATATTTCATATGTCAATCAATGGATATTTCACATGTTAAACTACTGCACATGTTAATAAAATAAGAAAAATACTAATCGATGATTAGTAGAACAAAGAGTTCAACATTAAAAGTAATTAATGAAATAAAACATTGATAAATTATACAAACCTTAGAAAGATGATCAAACCATTGGATCCAAAGGACACACCCATTGGGTATAGTAATATAAATAGGTGGAATCAGCAAGGAAGAGAGTATTGTCACCCAACAATATACACATAAGCATGTGTGATCATTGTAATCAAACAGGAAGAAAAGTGGGACGAGTTCAATTATTACTCTTCCAATGAATATGAATTAATAAATAAGAGGAGAGTCTTTTTATCATTTAGGTATTGTTGAATCTATTCTACAAAATTGTGTGGATAGTATCTAGTAGACAACTTGATATCAATTATATATATAGATATAACTTTAGAAATAACAGTTGGACCGACATATTCATGTTGATAATACTCATACATTGAAATTGCCAATACAATTCTCTCAATTTAAGTGTGTAAGAGAGGAGAGTATATATATATATATATATATATACTGACCAACTTACATAATTGATCAATTTTTTAAGAGAACTGTCATCAATTTGCAATTACACAATTATTGTTGGGTAGCCTAATTGTGCATAGTATCAAGATAGTATCATTGCATTAAATGATATTGTCATTACAATAAAATATTAGAAACCTATATATCAAGAAGATACGAACATGATATATCTTTAGAAAGAGGGAACTTACAAATACTACAACAACAAACATATAAACATAATTATACTATCCTAGTAGACAACATAACAAAGGGTCTATTATCTATCATATGGAAGATCTTTTATTGCTGCAAAGGATTCAAATTCAACCACATTTATTAAACTTGTCAAAAATAGAATGGTTAGAATAAGGAGTCATTGCATATATTCGGTATTCCTTGATGTGGAGTTGTACTTTATTAGGCCGTATGTTGGAGTTGGCATTAGGAAGTTTGTATTTTTCCTCTTCTTGGTTGTTCTTGCACAAATGTTCATTGTTGTTGTGCATATGACATTTTCTCCTATGCATTTACCTTGTTTTCCTCTGCATATGCTACTTAAAACTGTGCATATATTTTGGCTTTGTTTCTTCCCATTTACTCTCTAGAGATTGGTAACTTTGTCCTAATCTTGCACATTTGAGATAGTTTGTTGTTCTCATAGGTCTATGTAGATATGGACTTGATTTTGAGATTCCTTATGTTTTCAAGACCATGTTCATGTATGTAGTTTCCATTTTCCGATTCGGTTTGTTATTGTTTAGTTCATTTTTCTCTTTGGTTTTAAAATGAACCTACTGTAGTCACTTTTGAGGATGGACTTGGTCTCCTCAATTGTCAACTATGGATGATGGTCCATTGGAGTCTCATGTAGCTTGTTGGACGTTGCTTGAGCTTTAGTGAGGCATTGTGGGAAATGTGTGCATCTTTTTCCATGGAACCTTTTGGGGTTGTCATGGAACCCTTGGAGGTGTTTAAGTCTTCTACTTGTGTACGATTGTTCAATGATCTTTGTTGAGTTCTCTATTATTTATGCAATGTATATTTTTTCTATGCACTATTGCAATTAATGCTTATGTAATTTCAAGAAAAAAAATATTAGTGCATATATAATTCTATGTTCCAAGGGTTCCTTGGTGGGGCACTACAAGAGATGAGGAGCTCCACTACATTTTCCTTATAGATGGATTTCCATATATATATATATATATATATATATATATATATATATATATATATATATATATATATATATATATATATATATATATATATATATATATATATATATATATATATATATATATATATATATATATATATATATATATATATATATTTATTTATTTATTTATTTATTTATTTATTTATTTCATCAGAGTCTAAGTTGTTAGATTACTTGTGTTTCTTATTTCTTAGATGACCGCCCTAAATTTTTTTTCTTTTGACATTAATGAAACAAGATATCACTAATTTATAGATTGTTAGCTTCAAATAACATGCATGCAATATTCTCAATGATAGACAATCAGTTGAGTGGGGGAATGACCATGCCAACTCATTTAGTACATCAATATATAATTAACATGAAAATGTAACTATCTAGATTGTGGGGATTTGTCATCACTGCCACCTAACTAGTACATTAATATGAACAATAGAGTGTGCACACATCTACTATATGAGTGTGGATTAGTCATTGTCATCACTTGTCTAATGCAAATGACATGCAACATTACTAGAATGCAAATTTATAACAGTAGGTAATAAGAATAAAAATAACATGCAACTCTCAATTCAAATCATTTTTTTCAAAAATAGATATGAAATAGAGATTTTCAAAATTGATTACGAATGTGAAGATGCACAAACCAATTGATAGAAAGGAGTGATAAATGTTGTAGTAGTTAAAACCAACTCATTCAATGCCCATAAACATTATGTGTATTCCTAAGAATGCCTCCAAGGTGCAGTTGATTGTAGTAGATCATAATAAAAAAGAAAGAGCTCCCAAAAATGCAGATGTGTGCCTTCAAACTCTAACATGTGCCTTAGTAGCAGTGTGTATCCAACTAGAAGAAATTTGGCCAATAATGGAAGAAGTATAGACAGTAGTAAATTAGTCCCACAAGTTTGCAATAACCTCCTAACTCCACAAACCATAAATTTGTATGATCAATGGATAAAATTGTGCTTCCGTATAAAAGAAACAACTGATTCTCTAGAGTATCTCTCCACAATGTGAAAAATGTTGTCTACTAGAGGTGTTGTCCTCACAAACCAAGGAGAAAAAACTCCTGCAAAACTTCTAGCATAATGATATCCAAAATCACAATCACCCTCAAATGAGATCTTAAGTCTATTTTTATACCTTCTCCAAAGGGGTTGATCATCTTCACCAAGCCATCTCGGATTAAATAAATCACTTTTTTAGTCTCCCAAACTCTAAAGGCCTCATTCTTTTAAAAAGTATTAATTTTATCTTCTTACTTAGGATATCAAATGGCCCCCTTTTAAAAATATTGTTGTGTTACTAAGACAAGGGGTACAAGTTGCTCGAGTCATATAGCACAATAATATAAGAGACTTAGGTGTTTAAAATTGAAATAAAATTGTTGAAAATAGTAAGTGTGTCCAAACACCAAATTGGCTCGATCTGAGATGCACTAAAACTTACTATAAATAGTAAGTGCTAAAAATAGCCGCTACTAAAAAATAGTAACTTACTGAAAGGGCTTCATAAAATGGCAATACACTCCTCAATCTTGTTTAAAGATGAAATTGCTTCTGATAATATCTCTAGGAAGTGTTGTTAATCTCGATTGATTTGTTCAAACACACTGGTGACATCAAAATACCCCTTTGCTTATGTTGATACCAACCTAGAATACCAACACTACTTGCACTACAAGAGAACTAAAAGGTGGGAACATTACAATCTTCCCTTCCCAAATATTTTTTATCCTCAAGAATTTGAAAAATAACTCCACAATCATCAGACTAGTCTAGAATGTAACCGAGAATGATCCTTGACCGAGATCAATTGTTGATCTAGGTTTTCATTGAGGATTTTAGCCCAATCAAACCTTGACTTCCTCCCCTTTATCCTTTCAATTAGGAGGATCATCCACGGTTCCAATTGAATAGATTTCTGCAGCCCATACACCCAGCTAATCATGGTGATTTATTCCTGGATATCCTCTTTCATATACCCCCTCCTCATATCTATCCTGTCAAGTTTGATCTTTGGCAGAGGTTGTATTAGATAATCATTATTTACAATTTCATGAGACAATTGGATATCCTTATTGTATAAGTTCATGCCTTTTTCTATTATGAATCCATATAACCTATCTATCCCCTTTGGCAAGTGGAATACATCTTCAATGTTGTTCGGCCTAAGGTCCAGCACCACCTCTCCCATGGTGTTCTTAACCAATCTTTCATCTGGTACATAGTGATTTTCCAGTGTAATTATCAGCTCTGACAAGAGAATGGACACTGGATGTGTCATTTCATTCACTAGTGACAAGTAGACTAATGAAGTACATTCCTCAGATATCCTTGCCAACTAGGCACACTTAACTAGGTATTCATTCCAACCGACATTCCCAATGTCAGTGTCTATGATTTCAACATGTAAGTTTCCCTCCTTGGAGGGTGTGTGGTATCTCTTGAGTTGGTATTTCATCACTGGAGAGTTTACCTTTTCTGACATTCTGCAAGAACAGACATGAATCAGTGACAAATACCACAGATAATGGAAATTACTAATGAAGATAAGAAAAGCATGAAGAAACTAAAATCCCCAAAAATACAAGCTTGAAAGGCTCAGAAGGTAGTTTCGGTGATTTAGCCTTTCAGACTCTGAAATAATGTGATACCTCTAAAATACTGAAACAGTGAAAAGGGGGGCATGAAATAGTTTTGAGGTTTCAGCCTTTCTAAGGGTGAAAAACTCTCTAATCATCGAAGTCCAAAATGCTGAAAAGATGGAGTCCAAATATGTGTGGGGACCTATCATCGGGTTTCGGCATTTCAGAGTGCGAAAAATGTCAGATGTCAAAATGCTGAAAGTGTGAAAGAATGTGGACTTGGTAAAATTTTGGGGGAAGTTTTATTTTTTAGCACTTTCTGCATGTGAAACTGCAACAAAGCTAGGGCCGACAAGGTCAATGGAGAAAAAACAAGGTACAAGCTCAAAAATCAGCCCGAATCGAGTTTGACCACAAGCTCAAAAGGGGTCCAAGGGGACAACCCTATGACCTTGGAGCGACATGAAGAAAGCCCCAAAACCAGAAACCATAACTGAAACCCTTAAAAAGCTAAAAAAATCCTAAAAACTTGCAAAAAAATGAAAAGACAAGATGAGAATGAAACCCTACCTCAACAAAGCACCCGAAGATCTTAAAGAAGCTGAGAAACTGGGTGACCTGACAATTGGAAGCTATGTGTGCGCTCAAAAGCTTTGAAGAAATCAAAGGCAAATAAAAAGCACAAGTGAGAAAATAAGCCCTATGTGTGCCTAATATAGGTCTTTCAGAGGATGACATCAGCTACCCTCTAGTTATCAGTCTTTCATACTTTCAGAGGTTTCAGACCTCGAAAAGGCTGAAACACTGAAAGGCTGATCTCCGATTAGGGAAATCGGACTTTCAATGTTTCAAAGCTCTGAAAGTCTGACAACTCTAAAAGTGAAAAAAAGGGCTAAAGCTCCAAGGACACAAGACACTTCAACTTTTTGGACCTTTCGCATCTCAGGAAGTCCACAAGTGTGAAAGGCTAAAAATTGACTAAGACCTAAAAGGACAATCCTTGACGATGGATAAACTGACTGATAGAGCCTGAAAATAAGAAAAAAGAAGGGGGGGCTTGGCCAAGTGGGCCAAAAGGGGAGTGTGGTTGTGGAATCACAACAAGATGGTTTCACAACATTTATAGAGTGAGAAAACATTAAATTACCAGCAACCTCTTTTAGGTTCTACTAGTTTTCTCCATAGTTCAGACATGGTTTTGCTCTAATTGAAATTTGAAGGTTTAGTACACCACATAAGTTTAAGCTGATAACTGATGGATTTTTTGTCTATGAGAATTCAATAAAGGTACTTGGACATGGTATTGGGTAAAGTGGTGACATCTGACCATTTAAGCTAAGCAATTTTGTCCTCAATCACAACACATTTTCTTGGGAGCTTCAAATAACTACGGGCATCTCTAAGCATAGAGTAGGTTCTCCAATGTGATTAGGAAATGTCAACATTCTTCTGGACCTCTTGCCAACTCCTCAAATTTCCTCCTTGGATGATATCAGAAAAGCACCTAATTCCTTATACTACCCACTTTTGAGCACAACAACCCTGTAGAAGGGCCAAAATCTTGTCTCCATGTTTGAGGCTCTACCACACATATTTCTCACCACATATCGAGCCTTTTTCATCAATAAATTTTTTCTTAGTGATTAAGTTTCTTGCAAACTCCCAACTTTTCCAAATAGCTTTGAAAACATTAGACCCTAATGTAATACCCCAAAATTGGCACCAATTAAATTTCAATCAATTTTGGTGCATTTCTTCAATTTCATATCTTCAAAGTCCCAGTCCACTAGGCAATTTTCTCTCTCCTGCTAGACTTTACTTGACTTGATGTCAATGGCAAAAAAAAAAACCTTAATTTGCAATAATCAAATGCTAAATTAATTCCTAAGTCCTAGACTTTATTTGGCTAAATAATCTCTATGATAAGTTAATTTAATTATAAAGTCCTAAGTGCTTTTTAATTAAATTAAATCCACCCCATTAGCTAAATACCCTTGAAAGGAATTAATAAATATTTAGTTAATTGAATGGACACCTCTTTATTTGAATTTAACTATTCAAATTATTCGAAAGGTCACCTCTCCACATGTGGCAAATTTCATTTTTTTAATTAAATAAATCATGCCTTTTTGTCTCAAAGGGGAATGAAGAGTCAGAAGTTTCGAATCAAGAAACTCTTCATTCCTCTCCGGGCTTTTCTATTTAATGAGCCTCTTTTTCTCATTCATGGATGGCAATTTTGAGAGTAAAGACATTATAGCGAATTTTTGATTGAATTTCAAGCTTTCACTTGCAACTAGTTTAATTTCTCATATTAGTGTAATTGCATTTCATATTTAGATTAAAATTTGCTTACTTGTTCTTAGTCTAATATCATCTTTATTTCAAAATCAACTAAAAATCTGCATTTCATATTTCCTTCCAAGTACTTTAGATTAATTGCATATTTCTTTCAAAGCATTCCTAGATTAATTGCATTCATCTTAGTTTGATTTTGCTATGGCTTTCTTGGAAAATCCTCTGTTGTAGTAGTAGTCTTACAGTTGTTGGCTCTCCAATCTGAGAGCGATTAAACACCTCGCCTGCATAGGAGGCAACAAGTCACTTCCTCAAAAATTTTGGATTGAATAATTCATATTCTCTTCATAATTCGATCATAGGAGAAATGTCTATGTTGTGTTTGTGCCTGATTTAGAGGTCACATTCAAGCACACACACCTAACACCTTAAATAGATGGCAACTTGAGAGGATGTCACTGATCTATAAATTTTTCTAGGATGAACCTTTGATAGGTATTTCTCTTGCAATTTTATTTCTCACCAATAATTTCCAAGGTTCCTCCCCACAAGTAGTCTTATCTATCCATTTAATAGCCAGGGTAATTCCTTGCATTCTTAGGTCTTTTAGACCCTGTCCCCCTACATCTTTCCCCATGGTACAAAACTTCAATTTTATTTCATGTATCCTTTTACTACCTTTCACATCAGACCACAAAAACTCCATAAATTTCTTCTCCACAATTTGTTTGAGCTTGATTAAACATCCATGCAGAGGCATAGTAGATAGTGTATGAAGACAATATTTTTTGACATATTTGAAATCTACTAGCCAGAGAGAGGTAATGATTGTTCCATTTACTGATTTTCATATCAATCTTCCGCTTAACCTATTCCCACATCTCCTTTAAGTTAGGAAATTGAAAAATCAATTCCTGGATATCTTACTTGGAATGAGGGTCCTCCCCATGCTAGTGATAACTTATTACACCAAGTAGGGGGGTGTTCATCCCATCCCAACATCACTGATTTTGAAAGAGACACTTTTCTTCTAGAAGCACTGTAGAATATATTTAGTTTGACAATTAAGTTGGAAACATTTGATTTATTTAACTATATGATGATTATTGTGTCATCATCAAATTGAATATTAGATAGTTTATCACCATTAGGAAGCATGACCCCATTGACATGAGGAGAGGAGTTTGATCCCTCAAAAGATAGAATAAGGCATTAGCTATAATGAAAAATAATGATGGGGCTAGATGACACCCTTTCCTTAGTTCAAATTTAGTCATATTGACTTCCACTCAAGTCCTATCATTATTCATTAGAGTTTGGACCATTTTTCATAAAAACTTAGGGAAACCTAGCCTCTCAAGCATCATGAATATGAACCTCCATTATATTTTGTCATATGTCTTCTTGTAATCCAATAATAACATACACACTTGTTGATTGGAGTCCTTTTTCCAATCCATGGCCTCCTAGAAAGTAATTTAGTTCTCTAGAATGTACCAACCTTTCACAAACCCTATTTCATTGGGGTTGACCACATGGGAAAGGGTTTCCTCAATCCTAAGTGCAAGCAATTTGTCCAAGATCTTATAGGAGACATTTAATGGAGTTATAGGTCTCTAATTTTTAATCAGTGTTCTATCTCCTTCCTTCATAATGAGATTTATAAGCCAAATGTTAACTATTTCCCCCAAGGACTCCTTATTAATGGCTTCATAGTAGACTTGGAGTAGTTCACCACATATCCAATTATTATTTTCTTTGTAGAACTCAACTGCTAGACCATTTGGCCCTAGGGCCTTATCATCATTTAATGAAAAAATAGCCTTTTTTATTTCTAAAACACAGATCAAACTATTTATCACATTAGCTTCCTCCTCAAATGCCTTCCTTGGAATGATAAGTCTGATTTTCTCTCTAGCTCACCCCATACCCTCACCAGTATCTTTAGAGGTAAAAATATTTTTTTATAAGGATGAAAAGGCCTTGGTAATATCTTCCTAATTTTTTATTTTGACCATGCCATCCTAGATAGATTCAATCCTTGATTTAGTTTCTTTGTATTTCACCATTCAAAAGAAGAACTTAGACCCTCTATCTCAATGACTTATCCAATTAATCCTAGCCCTGGTTTTGACTCCTTGATTCTTTAGATTTGTAATTTTTTGAGATATTCTTTGGCATGTGCTAATATGTCCTTAGCTTCAACACATACAGGTTTTTTTGAAGGCAGTCCTCAGTAAGGATTAGATTATTGTGCAACTTTGTTTCTAGATACCTGTAATCTTTTTCTTTTTTTCTACCTACTTCTTGAAACACAGCCCTCCAAATTTCAACCTTTTGATTCCAGTTCATGAGATAACTTCCATGCTTGACATTGAAGTTTTTGAATAGACTAATAATGTTGATGGCTCATTTCACATACTTGTCCTTGAGAAGGATGGTGTTGAGGACAAAATTTTCATCCCTCTTATTAATAGTGGCCAATTTCTCAATGTGAAAGAATGTACTACATATAGGATGATGATCTAATAATGTTTAGGGAATGACCTGTAGAGCATATTCATTGTTTCCTCTCCTAAAGAAAAAAAGTATTCTAATTAGCATAAATCCTATCCAATCTTTTGAAAATCATTTTCTCTCCATTTGGAAATTAGACCATGTAAACCAAACACCTTTGTGCTCAGCTCTACTTCCTGCTAAGGGATCTGACAATTTGTGCTTGTTGATCAATCTATCCCAATAGAAGTTCTCATTTTCTTTCCACTCAAACTTGTGTCCTCCTCTTTTGTCTTAATCCCTCTCCACCATATTAAAATATCTACCAAAAATCTACGGGATGTTTTCTAGATGGAATATCTAGTTCCATCACTCATTTCTCTCCCTATAATTATTAACAGTGTAAATGGAACAAATTCCAAATTCCTCACCATCCAACATCACAATGATCCACACTACTCTATGGCATGGGGAGAAGCCCCACCTAGTGTAATACCCTAAAAATGGGCTATAGGTTTATTAACCTCCTACATCTTCAATTCAAACGAAATCAATACAAAAGTCCTAACCTAAGGAACATCTGCACATTATCGAATCCTAATTCTGCATCGGAGAATATTCCTAGCAATATTCTTATTTATCCTAATTATCTTTGATATAATAATTATTTGGCGATAAATCTTATTTACCCTAAAGTTTGATTAATTGAATATTTAATTAATTAGATTTAATACTACCACTTAATTATTTAATTAGATTTAATTCTATTTATTCATAAATTGTATTATTTAATTTTGACAATAAATCTAAAATCTTGTGACTAACTGATCAAATTCTTATTTAATTAATTAAAGTCAATTGTCAATATTTAATAATATAGTTTTTGAATAAAGTTTGATTTAATAATTGATTAACCCATAAACCAATTGTTTTAATTCAAAAATCAGTTAAGTTGAGAATAAATCACTTTATTTTTAAATTAATTCAAAATAACTCATGCACAACCAGAAAAGTAGGCAACTAGAAATTAACAATCAATTTTAAAATTGAAACTCAACATCTGATGATGAGTTGAAATTTGATCTAAACTCTATTTTGAGTTAAACACTTCTTTTGCATGATTTTTGTGAGTTAATTATCTTTGATTTCCTAATAACTCAAAAATCAACCTGAGTTTATCAAGTCATTTATGGCTTTTCTCTTGCATCCTCAAGCCCTGGATTTCTATAAAATCAAGGCTTAGCTCTTCATAATTATCAACACTCAAATTTGTACAATTACTCTACTGAATTGGTGATTGAAGGATTAAGCACTTGCGATAGGTGATTTGTGAGATCTTTCATAGTTGATCATAGTTTTTGCATAGTTTCATATCATAGATTTCATATCATTCATAGCATTCTTAGATTAAATTTGCATTCAATTTCATTCATATAGCTTAGATTCATATAGTTTCTCATATTATTGCACATAAACTACAAAAATATAGATTAATCTGCACTCATATAGTCTTTCATTCTTTTGCATTCAAATCCTTCATTTAGGTGTTGTATCATCACTTATCTCAATTTCAATCTGAGAACATCATACTCACACCTACTAGAAGGTAGTAAATCACCTAGTTAGCTTAGTTTCAATTATTTGCAAGATTTCAATTTTGACTAACCTCTAATGTTTTACTGAAGTGTTGTGTCTACAGCTAGGTACAAAATTCACACACATTTTTGGTGCCCACCTTGGGGCCCTGAAACAGGTTTCCATTTGACTTCTATCAATTTCTTGTCATTTTCTGATTAAAACTGCAATCTTTTATTTTTTGTCCATACATTTTTCGTACGACTTTTGTCAAAAAGTCATACCAGGAAGACCCCATTGTCGTACGATAGTTGATTCAATTAAGGCTCGTATTAGAAGCTATACATTGTCATTTGGGAGCTTGATTGTCGTATGAGAAGATACCCACTATCATACGAGTTTCTTGACTGACGTCTAGAAGGTAACCCACTATCGTATGAGTTTTAGTGCCAGGATTCAATTAGCGTTTCAGAATTTTAGGCAATTTTTTAGATTTGATTTTTAGATTTGAACTAACAGCTAACCCTAACAATTGAGATATTCTATTTTGACTGATGTTTGCTGAGTTTGATTGGAAAAAGCGTAACTAAATTGCTAAGATAGGTAAAATCTACTAAGCGCGTTGTGAGAAATTCAAGTTTTCTACTACGATTTGATAACACTTCGATTTGGACATAAAAAGAACTCTTGTGTGTCAAGCTTGTGTGACTTTTTATTTCTTTCATATCACAGACTTCATTTTGGGCTATAAAAATGAACATAGATTTGCTTTCTGCATAACTGTTACACATAGTAAATAGGCCCTATGAACACTATTTATGGATGGTCTTGAGAGAGAGGGCTTCTTTCTCTTGTTCACGCATGTGAAGATCTTCTTGATGAAGGATCCCCTTGTAGGTAGGGAGGTTACTGAGATTGTCTTGCGTTCTACTAGATTTGTGCATCTTCAACTTTTGATTGATACATTCTCTCTCTAGAGAGGTTGATAGATCATAAGTGGTTGACATCATAGATCTTTGTGAGATAATTTTGGTCTTAGCATGTCAGATTAATTTGTTTGCTTTGTTTTGGTTAAAAGTGAAAAGGCTAGAGGACTATGCTCTACTCCCTTTTTGGGTAGTATCAGAAACTCAGATCATTGAATCTGGAACTAGTCTCCATGTGGTATCTTTTGTGAGTCACCTTTAGAGAGGGTTAACCATAGTGGACATTCCCTTAATTGGGTCAACCACGTTAAAGGAACCTCAAGCAATAATAGCCATTTTTTTCGTGGTAGTAGCAGCCGCTATATAAATGTCCTTATGGAGGAAATCTTCACAGATGTGGTCTCTTGTTGGGCTGTCAGATCTCCCTAGTAGCTCCTGATTGATTAAATTCTCAGACAGTGTCAAAACCCCGATGCGCCTGGATTGGAGTTCATCCTCTTGAGATCATAAAAGTTGTAGAGTCAGACCTTTACTATAAACCCTAGTGAGGCCAAATTTTTCATTTTTTAGGAATATGTGCATTATTAAAAAACTTTTTGAAATATACACAAGTAGTATTTCTAGGGATTAGCACATTAAGTCACTATTGGTTGTTCATGTGTAAGGTTGCTTTTGCCCTTGTTCATTGTTTTTAGATGATTGCATGCTTCCCTGGCTTGCTTTTTTGCATGTTTGATATCTACTTGGTTATTTGAGATGGACTATTACACACAGATCTTCAAAACTAGATAGAAAACTTTGCCAACAATTTAAAATTGAAAACCCAAAAATTGCAAAATCTGAAGCAAAATTCCTCTCTAGAGTCAAAAGTCATCCCACAGTCTCAGATTGTTGTACAAGTCTTGAAAAAAAGTCATTTCATAACCCCTGTATTGTTGTACGAGAGCTATTACTGTGTCATACGAGTGTTGCCACCAAAAATCAAAAGAACAATATCCCTGGCAGCAATTGTCGTACGAGTCTTGCAATTGTCATTTGAGAGCATACCCAGTGTCGTACAAGCTTCCAGAAACTCATTTGAGAATTTTCAAAAAGTTGTCAGAGACTTGTCAAATTTGTCAGAAATCTAGTTTTTACAACCTATTTCCAGATTCTATCAAAATATTCACTGTGTCAGGAACAGAGCAGAAACTAGAACAAATTTGATCATTTTCCTAAAGTGGTCTCTTGAATCTGATTTAGCCTTTTGATTTATCGATTTGAGTCTTTTTCATCTTGTGTCAAAACCTTGTCAAAATTATCTTCAAATTCAGTCTTCTTACAAAATGGCTAAGTGTTGTGAGCTCGTGTCCGCCATCTATTGGGCATCTACCCATACTACTATGGCATTGTATCCTTCATTTACATCTAATTTAATCTTTAATCAATTTGATCTTGACAAGGTTGCATCATTTGATCTTCTTGAATCAATTCATTCTTCAGTTGTCTTCATCTTATTCTTTTGCTTCACCCAATTTTAATGGTGGAAACTAGAGCTTCATCACACAAGAAATCTGGAGAAGCATCTCATACTTTTCCTTTGTCTACTCATGTAGGTCCAACTCTCAAGCAACTCTATAATTCAAGTCTTTACGAAGATGATGGTCTTGGCAATTTTTGATTGAAAATTGGTTACATACCCCCTCCATCAACTCACGGAGGTAATCAATAATATCTACATCAATCTATCCCAGGGAGTCCTAAAAATCCTAACATGTCTCATGGAGGGACACATCACAGGTCTCAAGGACCTCACTCTCAACATGGTATGGATCAAGAACCTACACCTTCTAAAATTGCTCGATATCAAAATGATGATGACTTCAAGAAAATGATGAGGCATTTCTTGAAAGAAGATAGAGAGGCATACTTTCTAGAGTTAGCTCATCAAGGAGCTAAACTTCCTCCAAAATTTAATGTTGAAAATATCATTACACATGAGGAAGAAACCCCTATCACCGCTATGATGAAACAGATGCATGCTATGCAAGTCAAACTTAACAAACTTGAAAAAGAAAAGAAACCTAAAGAGTTTTCCATGGAGGTTCTATGCCCTTTTCCATTTGATAAAGACTTGTACATGCCACCATTCCCTAAAAGAGTGGAAATGCCTAAATATGATAATTATGATGGAAACTCTGATCCTCAAGATCATGTCAGAGAATTCTGTACTCAATCTATGGAGTTTATGCACGAACCAACCTACTTAATGCATCTCTTCCCTCGATCTCTAGGAGGAGCAGCCATTCATTGGTTCTCTAGAATGCCTCCAACTATCAAAACTTTTGAGGAGTTAATCAAATTGTTCTATCAATAATACTCCTACAATATCCAAAATCCAGTCACCATGATTGACATCTGCAATCTGAAACAATATCCAGGAGAACCATTCCTGACATTTCTCAAGAGATGGAGGAAGAAATTTTCTCTATATGCTAGACCCATTCTAGAAACTGAGAAACTGGAAATCTTCATCAATAATCTTGTTCTAGAAATCAACTACCCTTTACAAATGAAAAATCATACATCCTTTGATAAGATGGTAGATAATGCGATCAAAATTGAGAAAGTACTTGTGAAAAAAGGAGACATCACACTTCAAAGGACAAGTATGAATCTGGATCTAGTACTAAGGACAAGAACAAAAATTGGAATAAGAATAAAGGCATTGTCACATATGGCATTTTTTATACTATCCATGCCCCATCTAAGGAACCTGCTTTCAATCTCACTGTTGGTACCCAAGGCATCAAAGCTTCCGAAGATTAAAAAAAATAGAATCTAACAAGAAGTCATTTGATTATAAACCTTGGGCTACATATCCTAACCACAAATTCACTCCTCTTGGAGAGTCCTTGGAATCTTCCATGAAAACTTTGTTGGCTAACAAAATCATCTACTTGCCTGAGATAAAAGTCTTTGATCCTGAACCTAAACTGAAATGGTGGAGAGAGAACAATTTCTATGACTTCCATTGCAATAAGGGTCATAAGACTAATAATTGCGTTCACTTGAAGCACATCATACAAGACAAAATTGATAATGGAGAAATCATGATTGACAATCATAAGGGCAATAATGATCATACAACATTCACAGAACCATTTCTGAAACATGGTAAAGAAGATTCTTCTTCTCAGCCTAATATGGGTGCTAAAGTCAATTATGCCTACTCTGGAAATAATGTTGTTATCAATATGGTTGAACCAAGTCTATCTGAGTGTTGCAATGTCATCACAATTGTAAGAAAAGATAGAGAAAACCAATCAGCTAATGCAGTTACTCGATCACAAGCTCAGGCGCATCTGCAAGGACAAATACCAGATTCATCCAATGTCCCTAAGGTGCCTTTCAATCTTTCATCTACTTCTAAACAGAAGGCTACATCTAAATCTTCAAATCCTAAAGACACGAGGCCTACATCATACAGTATTGTTCAACAACTCTAGCATACAAATGAAAAAATCTCCATGTTTGAGTTGCTTTGGATATCTCCAGCTCATAGAGCCATCCTAGACAAAGCTCTGCTTGGAGCCAATGTTCTTGATAACCTTGATTTAGATAGATCCCAGGTTATGGTTGATCATCTTACGTCTCCATAGTATATTTCCTTTTCAGAGGAAGATGATAACTCCTTGAGTCATCCGCATAACCAACCCTTGCAAATTGAAGTCTTGATCCAAAACCATCATATCAAACATGTGTTGATAGATGGGGGTGCTGGTCTAAACATTTGTTCTTTTAGCTTGATTACACAATTGGGATTTTCAGAAATGGCCATTGATCCTAGAAAGAAGATAACTATCAAAGCATATGATGAGAAAGAAAGATCTTCCAAGGGAACAATTATCTTACCTATCAGAATAGGTCCAGTCATCAGAGATACTATATGTCAAGTTCTTGATCTACCTTTGGCTTACAACATCCTTCTAGGGAGACCTTGGATACATGAAATGAAAGCTATTCCTTCTACGTACCATCAGTGTTTGAAATTTCCTTATGAAGGAGTAGAAGTGACAATTCCAGTTGATCTATATACAACCTGCAATGCATTAAAAGAAAGTGTTGATAAACTCATTCCTAATAACAGAGAATCTTCCACTAAGTAGCTAGATGTTGCTTCAACATCCAAGATGGAAGACATTGCTAAAGATGTTAAAATCAAAGAAAATGGTATGGGAGAATATACTATAGAGCCAGTCTTATCTTTGACATCTCTCCCTATCTCACCTAAGTCCTATGGACAAACTCTAAAACAATCTAAAAAGGAGTCTAAAGAACCTCTTGAGGCATATAATGGGAAAAAAAATTGCAGAACAAGTGTCCAAACAAGAGTTTGAAGAGGATGAAGTTGTGCTTGCATGGCTATACAAAGATGAACCTGAATCTCAAATTGTTCAAACATTGGACTCTAAAACACCAAAGATCCATTCTAAGTCATATGGCCCAGGGGACAAATTGAAAATGGGATATAAAGGAAAAGGACCTCTAGGACTATAGGGTAAAGGCCTTCTATCACCTCTTGACCATCATGGTTGAGAAAACAAGAATACAACGGGTCTAGGATATAAGAAGAAACCTTTCTATCTTAGCAAGAACTCCCCGCATGTCTTAGAACAGATTGAGCCCTCCATAGCAAATCAATTAAAGAGAGACATGATAGAACAATCTAATAGTGATGATTCAGACACCACTGAAGAGCTCATTCCTTATTTGCATTTTCCTAGAGAAATAAAAGACCTCCTTAAAGCTGAAGATGATCCAATAAAAAGAATCAATGTAGTAGAAACACAAGAACCTACTATAGCGCAAGAGATAGTTGCACCACAAGAACTAGCTAATCTCAAAGACAATCAAATAGACAAAGAGGAAGGTGGTAGTTATTCTGAGATAGATTCCCATGAGTATGAATTCAAATCAGAATTTGTAGGTAACCCTTCTTGGGGTATTCATCCTGACTTTACTCATGTTCTTAAATTTCCTAGAGGCATAGATGATGAATCTAATGACTATGAATGGGGAGCCATTCCAGAGGAAGATGAGCTTATCATAGAAAAACATATTGATGTTGTTCACCAATATGCACCTAAACCCAACGTAAGTCTAGAGTGAAATGATGAACTTAACGAGTTTGATCCATTGATGGCTAAAGTGGACTCCCACAATGACATTGAGCCTATTCATGAATTGAACGTCTTAAGTTGTAATATCACCTTTGAACTCGAGCGTCAGGTTAGGACCAATGATGACAGATCCATATCCATAAACACTCTTTCCCAATCTTTCACCACTTTGACTATCCAACATCCTGAACTTCTTGACCAAACCTCTACGAATCTGAGCCAAGATATTTATACCTTTCCAAATAATTATGCCCTTGCTTGCTACCACAATGTAGTTGAACCTATGAGGACTTCCATGAATGAATCGAGCATTAGCATGATGGGATCGGACATCAAGTATCTTAGTCAAAAAAATAAGAATAAAAATAAAAATAAAAGGAGTTCTGAGGGTGAAAACCACTTTGTAGCAGTCTCAGAACCTACAAAAGTAAAAATAAAAGACATATATGAAGGTGAAAACATCTCTGAGGTGCCTAAAGATGAGATATTTGATGTCCTTCCTAGTCATTTAAAAGACATATCTCCAGTTCTAATTGAACCCACTCAATCTATCAACTTGGGAATAGTAGAAAAACCATAGTTGATCCATGTAGCACAATCCTATTCAGAAGAAGAGAAGCAAAAATTTACCACATTCTTAACAGAAAAGAAGATCAACTTTGCATGGAAATATTTAGATATGCCAGGGTTGGATCCTAATCTTATAATGCACCATTTATCCATAGCTCCAAATTTTAAACCTGTTAAGCAAAAATTGAGAAAGATGCATCCAGATGTTGCACTCTTGGTAAAAGTTGAATTAGAGAAGCTACTAAAAGTCAGATTCATCTGTGTTATTGATTATGTTGAATGGATCTCTAATATTGTACCTATTTCAAAACTAGACAAATCTATAAGAGTGTGCACAGATTTCAAAGATGTAAACAAAGCATGCCCTAAGGATGATTTTCCACTACCTAACATTGATATGATAGCGGAAATGACTTCGGGCTTCGAGATGTATTCTTTAATGGATGGTTTTTCTAGATACAACCAAATAAAAATTGCTCCAGAGGATCAAGATAAAACTGCTTTCACATGTGCATGGGATACCTTCTGTTGGAATTTCATGCCATTTGGACTTAAGAATGTTGGTGCTACATATCAGAGAGCTATGACATCTATTTTTCATGACAGGATGCATCGAACTATGGAAGATTATGTTGATGACACTTTAGCAAAATCTATGATAAGATTTGAACATCTTAATGACTTGAGCAAAATACTAGACAAAATGGAGAAGTTTAGTCTCAGACTGAACCCTAAGAAGTTTACTTTTGGTGTCACTTATGGGAAGCTCTTTATAGGCTACATTGTTTCAAAGAAAGGCATTGAAGTAGATCTAGCAATAGTTAAAGCTATCATGGAGATGCAACCTCCCAAGAATATCAGTCAAATGAGAACATTACAAGGGAGAGTACAATCTATTAGATGCTTCATATCTTAGCTAGCAGACATATCATAGCCTTTTACAAAGACATTACATAAAGGTGTGACCTTTGCATGGAATGAGGAATGTGAAAAGAAATTTAACCATATCAAGAAATATCTATCAAATCCTCCTATTTTGATGCCTCCTATTCAAGGGAAGCCATTGATCTTATATGTCTTCACAACAGATACATCACTGGGGGCATTACTAGCACAACTTGATGAGAATAAAAAGGAAAGAGCTATATACTATATCAGTAGAACATTGGTAGAATATGAAAATAACTATTCCATGATTTAAAAAGCTTGTCTAGCTATGATCTTTGCATCACAGAAACTGAGACATTATATGTTGGCTCATACCACGCATTTGGTAGCTAAGATTGATCCATTACAATACTTACTAAGAAAAGCTACCCTCACAAATAGACTAGCTAAATGGGTCATGCTCTTAAGTGAATTTGAATTGAATATGTTGAAAGAAAATCTATCAAAGGAAAGGTTATTGCTAATCAACTAGTAGATGCACCTTTGTTTGATGATACTCCAATGCAAATGGAATTCTCAGACTCTTCTATCATGAATCTTTCTTCTAGAGAATGGCAATTGTTCTTTGATGGCTCCTATACACAAAATAGATCTGGAGTAGGCATATTGTTTATCACTCCTCAAGGATACTCCATTCCTAAGGCATTCACAATAAAATTTCCTTGTACAAACAATATTGTTGAATATGAAGCCCTTCTTAATGGTATGAAAATAGAAATTGAATGGAGAGTAACAAAATTACACATTCATGGAGACTCACAACTTGTAATACACCAAGTCAATGATGTGTATCAAATGAAAGATGAAAATCTCATTCCATACAAGAGAATGGTAGATGATCTAAAGAAATACTTCATATCTATCACCTTTGAGCAAATACCTAGAACAGAGAATAAGGTTTTCGATGCAATGGCAACATTGTCTACTTTATTATAGTAACCTAAACATGAGCTATGCTACAAATTCCTGGTGGAAGAACTATCTTATCCTGCATATGGTTCCCCTGAAACCTGCATGATTTGCACTATTGTACGTCATGATTCATCCTGATACAAAAACCTTTTCTCTTATCTCCAAGATCAAATCATTCCTGATACCTTCAACCACCATGAGAAATGATACCTTATCCAAAATGCATCCCAGTATGTCATCATTGGTCACGATTTGTACAAATGAGGTCTAGATGGTACACTACTTAGATGTTTAGAATGGGAAGAGTCTCAACATGAATTAGAGGAAGTCCATGATGGTATTTTTGGGTCACACTCAAACAGTTTAACACTAGCCCAAAAACTTATTAGGGCCAGGTACTATTGGCCAAAAATGGAGAAAGAGGCTATCAAGTTTGCTAAGAACTATCAAAAGTGCCAAGTACATGGAAAGTTAATTCTTGCACTAGGGAGAGATCTAATTCCCTTCACTACACAATGGCCTTTTCACCAATGGGCATTTGATATTATAGGATCCATACATCCCCATTCTTCTAATGGACATACTCATATAATCACAACTATAGATTATTTTACAAAATGGGTAGAAGCAGTTCCTTTGACTCAAGCAACTGGAAAACAAATTTCAATGCTCATCTTGAACTACATCATATGTGGGTATGGTATTCCACATTCTATAGTCATAGATAATGGTGGACAATTCAAGAACAGAGACTTAGATGATCTATGTGCTAAATTCAAGATTATACAACATTGGTCATCTATCTACTATCCTCAAGGGAATGGACAAGAAGAGGCTTCAAACAAGAATCTATTGAAAATCTTGCACCGTATGGTGAATAAAATAGGAAGAGACTGGCATCTCATGATCAATATAGCTCTCTAGGCCTATAGAACAAGTATCAAAATTCCTACTAGGGCTACACCATTCACTTTAGTTTATGGGTCTGAAGTGGTACTACCTATTGAGGTTGAAATCCCATCACTAAGAATTAGAATGCATGGTCTAGTAACTGATGATGACTACAGAGTGTCTAGGTTGCAAGAACTTGAACTACTAGATGAGTGTAGACAAGCAACATATGATCATCTCAGAGTATATCAGAAGAGAATTTCTAGAGGCTATAACAAGAAAGTCAGACACAGAGAATTTCAAATTGGCGATCTAGTCTTGAGAGAGAATCCTAAAAATCAATCACATAGAGAACGCAAGGGGAAGTTTGAACCCAACTGGTTGGGTCCCTTTGTTATCACTGCTACTTTTGGCTCTAGAGCCTATCAAATCTCAACAACTGAAGGAGAACAACTTTGAGAACCAATCAGTGTTCTCCATTTGAAGAAATTCTACGCCTAAGGAATTCAGTATTCAAAAATGTCCTGAAAAAAATCATGAAAATCAGAAAAAGTCCTAAAAAAATGAACATCTTGGTGAAAACCTAGCAATAGGCACCTTGATGATTCACAAAAAAATTGAAAAATATCAAAAGTACAAAAAAATTGAAAAAAAAAATACAAAAAAAAATGAGAAAAAGAAAAAGTGCCTTGGTGAAAACCTAGAAACAGGCACCTTCGTAGCAAAAATAGAATCTCTACCAAGATGGTGAAAACCCAAAAAATGGGCACCACTTGTTTCAAATTATCCATCTATTAGTGCAATCTTGGTCTTTCCCAGCTTTTAGTCTTGCTTTAGTTTGTACATATCTCTCAGTTTGTTTCTACATTCCTATTTTCAATAAGTCGGTCTATACACCAATCAGCTAAAACGTCTATATCCTATCAATGTTTCAAACTTGGGGGCAATCAATGTCATATCCTATGCCCTCCAATGTCTCTTAGACATGTCATATCTAGTAAGAGTCCTTTGAAGCTTCATCCGAGTTAGTCAGTTTGTCTTCTCTCCAGAAAGGATTTTGCATCTATAACAATGCAATCAAAACATAAATTGAACACAATCTATGCTTTTACATGCTTTTATCTCCTTGTATGCTTACTAATTCACATTGAGATTTTTTCATATTGTGTCCCTTTGAGCTCTTCGATGATGTCCTTTATAGGATTTAGAGAGTGATGACTGGGGGCATAATCTTTTCTTTGTTTTCTGCTTGTATGTGAAAATCTTACAACTTTGGAAATTCTAGATTGAAATGGTGTCCGTCTATAAGAGCCTCTATCTCGAATTGGATGGCCATGAGTACCTCCACCATTGATACCCAAAAATTTCAAGGGAGTTTGATCTAACTATTTTATTTTTGAGAAATTTCTTACTCCTACTATGAAACGCAATCTTACCTAAGGATGTGAATGATAAAGGGTCACTATGGGTAATTCACACTGGATTTAGAACGGTCTCTTGACTGCTTGATGTGTTTATTATGCAAAGTGTATTTTGGTCATCATGACGTCTATGTTTTGATGCTTATACAAATTTCTATATCAAAATGGACATGATATTCAGGTCATCCTGGCATTTGTGCCTTGGTGCTTATATCTAATCCGACATTCCAAAAATAAAATCAATATTCATATGTCTATGGTTTTCTAACCAGTGGGCGTTGTATTGATTCTTGCACATACAAATCAATATTCATATGTCTATAGTTTCATAACTAGTGGATGTTGTCTTGATTTACCCGCTTACCTAAAAAGTTCAATGATGACAACAAATTGACACATGACCAGTGACTAGGTCCTAGGTCTTAGGATTGCATTTCATTTTGCACTTTGCATGATTGTATGATCTCACAAATTGCTTGAACACTTCAACAATTCTCCTACACTAAACTTAAAATGGAAATGAAGAGCTGAATCTCACACAAAGGTTTTCTCATAGAACCGCAAGCAGTCACCATCCTGGGTTAGACATCCTTTTTGACATAAGACTGAGTACTTGTCTTCATCAATACCTGCAAAAAATATCATGTGTAGCATTGCATTTACATTACATATTAATGATCATTTCATCTATTGCTTCTACATTCCATACATTTTCATATATTTTCCATAATCAATTACATTTGCATAATATTCATACATTTGAAAGAAACCATTGCATTGCATAAATCCATACATACTTTCTATACTATCCATAGCATTTACATCACATGATATCATCATAAATCAAAACATGACAAGTACACATGAAGTCACAACCAAAATCTTGATCTCATATCATATAACTTGAACTAGTCAAGGGTGCACTACTGGCACAAAGTACAAAAGAATGAGCTCATGTGATCTATCAGAAGTCGGCACAGTATACATGAACAAAAGAGCAAAAATATCAAAACATCTAGATAGATTAGCTGTCTGCCTAATCCTCTGCATCTGGTGGAGGTGGTGGTGGTGCATCAGGCACTACCTTAGCTCTAGGTGCCCTCGATCCCTCTGAAGCTATCATATACTAAGAGTATGTGGGTACTCTCTGAGTAGTAGGAACAATAGCGTAGTATGCAGAAACATAATAGGTAGCTCTAGAGGTCTGATGTGTCACCTCTATATGTAATCACCTCCTCTCCTCTCATAGCTCAAATCTCTATCTATCAACCTTAGTGAATCGCTCCTCCCACTAAGCACTCTGTACCTTCAAGTCCTAGACCTATAATCTGAGTCATCTAATGATCTCCTGAGGAGTCAATGGTACACTAGGATCTCCATCTACCATAGGCATATTAGTATCTACTGCTAGCTGCTCAGTGGTCTCTGCTCTCTGCGCCTTACGGCGTCTAACCTCAGCACCAAGATCAAAACTGGTATCACCCTGTAAAGGATCTAGACTAGCACCCACATCCTACTCTACACCCAGTACCTCATCTATTGTGCCCACACTGCCTAAAGTGCCACTCTCTCCTCTAGTCGGTCTCCTATGTAAAACTGCAAGTCTGCCTGCTGCAGAACTAGAGGGACAAGGTGGTCTCATCTTTCTAGATGGTCTCTACAAAGGTGTCAATACTTCTCTTAGCCTCAGAGGTGTAGGATGGGGCATCTGTACCTATGTACATCTCTATCCTTGACCAATTGGAACCTGTGCACCTATGACATCCATGGCCTCCTTCATGGAAGGTATCAACTCTGTAGGATCAGAAAACCTATGTATGGGATGCTCTGTAATCCATCCAATGAATCCATCTGTAACCCTTGCATCTAGCACATCTTCTTGATAGTCCCAATCTCTACCAATAATACCGCTATACTCCCGTGTACAAAGAGCATAGGACAATCTAGGGCCCCATCCTAATCCGAGCTCGCTATGGATCTATGCATAAGCTGCAAGCTCCTCTAGCGCATCCTAAATGATGCCATACTACCTCCATACTCTAGTGATTAAGAAGTGCTTAATAACAATAGTAGATCACCCAATCAGTACATGGCTCTGACAGAAATAACTAAACTACTCCCTCGCAGTGGGCCAGGCCTCTATCAGCAAGTACGGTCTCCATACTACAAAAGTCATATCATCAAGACACCACCTAAAGTACTTTGTGTGACCCATGTGCACCTATGTAAGATAACTAGAGTATATATATATGACTGACTCCTATGGCTGGCGTTGTGTCTGACACACTAGTCTACAAACTGGGATGTGCTCCCAGGCCCATATCTGAAGTACCAATGCACCAAAAGAAAAAGACTTGCCCTCCTGATACATGATCTTATTCATCTCAGAGAACATATGTGCAAGCATGCACTGACCCCAAGCTAACTTAGAAGGAGTGGCCATCAATCATGCCACCATCAGGGCCCAGCCCATCAATAGATCATTCTGTTGATGGTCGGACATAATGATACCTCCTATCATGTCTGCTATGATACACTCTAATCTATGGGTCTGCCCATAGCGCTACACTAATAACTCCCAAGAAATAGAACCAGTGAGTTGTGTATCATCTCCAAACAAATGTCTGAAGGCATTTAATCCAGACTTCCCCAAACTCACATAATCTAGATGAGGACCATGAAATGGAATGCGCAATATCCTATATACATCCTCAGGTGTGACATTAATCTCCCTAGAGGGTAGATGGAAAGCCTGGGTCTCTAAATGAAACCACTCTATCAATGCATTCAACAGTCCATGGTTAACCCTAATCTCGAGCAACCGAGTCAAATACTCGAACCCATAAGAAGCAAGATGTACCCTCATAGCGTCAGGCAGTGAAATGCAGAGTCTCTGAGTCGCAAGATGTGAGATGCGCACATGAACATCAGGGTATATAACCTACACAGAATAGAAAAGGGGAATCCTATCAGTAATTTGGTTGAAAAATAAGCTAACAGTACAGAAATTCAAAAGTTCACTATCTCATAAGGTGCATTAAATGCTCAACAATCAGCCTAAGGAATCAAAAAATCAAAAATTTTAACCTAAAGATGAGTTTTAAGCTCACTATTTTCCATACGACAATACAGTCTAGCATCAAAACTTGTACGAGTTTCAGCAAGGTCCCATACGACAAACCATGCATATACGACTTTCTAGGTCTCACCATACGACAGATGAGGGACCCGATGAAACATCATACGACTCTTGGGTCCCTCTCAAACGAGTTTCAAGGGGTTCTGATATGACACTCCACAGGACATTGAAAAGTTGTACGAGTCATAGAGGATAGTCGTATGAGTTTCCATGCATGCGAGAATTGAAAAATTGAAACATATGAAAAAATAACCTAAAAATGCTACAAACATGAAAAAATGAAATTTACGAAGAGGCGCAGAGGTCCACTTACCGAATGTCCATACTACAGAGGCCGCTGATGTCTCTGACTATGCTCAAATTAGTGGGAAGAGATAGGTACCTTCGGCTCAGCCATTTTCTCGCTCAGAGGGCTCCACAAGGTTTCAAAATTCAAAAGTGAATAATGAATTGAAAATGACCCTTTTGGTCCTTATATAGCTTTTGACCTAATTTTCAAAAGTGCTCCGTTTTCCATGAAAATTGCACTCCTGGCTAATTTCAATATTCTGAACCTATTTTCGGGATCAAAATTGAAATCTAAGATCATTTACTATGTCAAAATTGGGATTTAAAATTTTCAGACTTGGGATGTCTGACTACTTTCATAATCAACCTTCCCTCATCACCAAAATCCAAAATTCAACTTAATTGATTACCTTACATCAAACTATCAAAATTTCAACTTGGTCAGCCATGGTCAACTCAAGGTCAAACCTAGTCAAAATTGGTCTTTAGGGCCTCTCAAATGATGCAGAATGCATTCTCAAACGTGTATAACCAATTCTCAAATCAATTAACATGCTTCTAAACCATCCAAAATTGACTTTTATTGTCATATTTCAATTTTAATCCTAAAGGGGGCATAGTATTGCACATCATTCAAAGTTTGTAAATCTAAATCTGAAAATCAAATCTTTCCTCAGTAATCAAGACAACAACCACGTCTAGTTGCTGGTTCATCTAAAGTCCTCATCGCTTAGGAAAAATCTATCATCTCTTGGGGCATATCAGATTCAACGAGATCCATATAAATCTGGTATCCTAAATCTACCTTGTAAATTATATCAACTTTTCATAACCATCGGTTCATTAGTGTTATTTCCTTGTTTCTTCGTAACTAATGGGTTCGAGATGTGATACCAATATGATTCTCTTGGGACAATCAGGTCTGGAATCAGTCACTCACTTCTTCGCAATCATAAGGTTCAAAATTAGGTGTTTTGACACTTTTTCATAATCATCGGTTCATTGTTGCTATAGTTAACATTATCTTTGGTCAATCAGGACCTAAATCTTAAATCTTCAAATCTTTCAATCGGTTTCTGTCTCGAAATCGGTTAATCTTTCAAATCAGTTTCATACATCTTTATCAAACACAGACTATTCTTTGAACCACTATGCTTCACACAGTGATTCAAAGAGGGGCAAAATGTAATACCCAAAAAATGGGCTATAGGTTCATTAACCTCCTACATCTTCAATTCAAATGAAATCGATACAAAAGTCCTAACCTAAGGCACATCTGCACATTATCGAATCCTAATTGATTTTATCTTAATTCTACATCAGAGAATATTCCTAGCAATATTCTTATTTATCCTAATTATCTTTGATTTAATAATTATTTGGTGATAAATCCTATTTATCCTAAAGTTTGATTAATTGAATATTTTGAATATTTAATTAATTAGATCTAATACTGCCACTTAATTATTTAATTAGATTTAATTCTATTTATTCATAAATTGTATTATTTAATTTTGACAATAAATCTAAAATCTTATGACTAATTGATCACATTCTTATTTAATTAGTTAAAGTCAATTGTCAATATTTAATAATCTAGTTTTTGAATAAAGTTTGATTTAATAATTGATTAACCCATAAATCAATTATTTTAATTCAAAAATCAGTTAAGTTGAGAATAAATCACTTTATTTTTAAATTAATCATAAATAACTCATGCACAACTAGAAAAGCAGGCAACTAGAAATTAACAATCAATTTTAAAATTGAAACTCAACATCTGATGATGAGTTAAAATTTGATCTAAACTCTATTTTGAGTTAAACACTGCTTTTGCATGATTTTTGTGAGTTAATTATCTCTGATTTCCTGATAACTCAAAAATCAACCTGAGTTTATCAAGAGTGATTTATGACTTTTCTCCTGCATCCTCAAGCCCTGGATTTCTATAAAATCAAGGCTCAGCTCTTCATAATTATCAACACTCGAATTTGCACAATTACTCTGGCGAATTGGTGATTTGTGAGATCTTTCATAGTTGATCATAGTTTTTGCATAGTTTCATATCATAGATTTCATATCATTCATAACATTCTTAGATTAAATATGCATTCAATTTCATTCATATAGCTTAGATTCATACAGTTTCTCATATTATTGCATAGAAAATACAAAAATATAGATTAATATGCACTCATATAGTCTTTCATTCTTTTGCATTCAAATCCTTCATTTAGGTGTTGCATCGTCACAGATCTTGATTCCAATCTGAGAACATCATACTCACACCTACTAGAAGGCAGTAAATTGCCTGGTTAGCTTAGTTTCAATTATTTGCAAGATGTCAATTTTGGCTAACCTCTAATGTTTTACTGAAGTGTTGTGTCTACAGCTAGGTACAAAATTCACACACACACCTAGTAATAAGTTTATTCCATTTAGGACCCACAAGGATGATTTCACCACCCTTCCCTCTAAGATTTTTGGTAGATTAGAAATGAGAATTCTTCCAAATGCATTTCAAACTGATATCTGGATTGAAGCCTAATGCTTTAGTTTGTTGGAGTAGGAGGAAGTCAACATCTCTGTTCATCAGCAGGAATTACTTTATGATGTATTTTCTATCTAGAAACTCTATTCCTCTGACATTCCATGAAACACATTTGGAATTCATAAGATGGGTTGGTGTCCATGGGGGCTCTAAAGCTCTTGTAATAGCTAGGAAGATCTTCCTTGGGATGCTTAGTGTCTTCTCTACTAGAGATAGATCCTTAGGGTCTACCTCTTTTCCTTTTAGTTAAGGTTTTGTATTGGGTGGAGGGTCTAAATCTTGGAATTTAGATAGAACTTCATCCTTTTATTTCTCTAAACTAAGCTTCCTTTTCTTTTTATTAGACCCAAAAACAAAAATAAGAGGTTCCTTTTGTTTAAGCTCATAAGGGACTATGGCAAAATCCTTAATCTCTCCTTCTTCAACCTCTTGAGTAACAGGATATATTTGTGCTCCCCCATTACCTACACTCTCCTGCATAGGATTGTTGATTAGTTTGATAGACTTGGGAGGCTCATAGAGCCTTGGCAAAGCCCGAGGGGGAGGGGTAGAGAAAGGATAATTAGCATAGAGTAATTATTTAGGTCATCATCTAATTGATAGTTCATCTTCAAAAATTATATACCATCATGTTTATCCAATCCAAAGTCATTAGTAAGATTACCCTTGACCCCTAGTTCCTCCAACACTTGGTTAGCCACTAGGGTACTCTCTACCAAAACCTCATTCCTATCCACAAGGGAGAAGGAAATGGGGGGGAGGGAGTGCTACTAGTACTACAATATTTACTCTATATTGTCTTACCAATAGAATCATTTTTTTTGTCGAGGACCTTTGCATCTAGGCTCTGAGATTCCTTTAATCCTTTCCAAAGCATTTGTTGTGCATTCTTTGTTTTGTGTTTAGGTCAAGGATAAGAATGCTTGAAACCAAAATTAAGAGAAGAAACATTGGGGAGGTTAAATTCTAGAAGGATGCCATTTTCTCAAGAAGATCCAACGGGGGTTTCTTTTTGAAGGTCATATTAGGTGAATCCAAGGATTTTACTAGAGAGGGAATGTCAACATTGGGGATGAAAACTGGTTTATCAATTGCAACAAATTCATGGCCACATGGGGTAGGGGGAGGAATATTCTAAATATTAGGGTTAGGATGTTGATCAGAGAGTTTAGGATCCATATAAGGGTGAGAATTAGTCTTGATGTCGATGAGAGGGTAGTTCTTTCTCACATGCCAAGTAGGATGCATTTCAACCTCCAAGAAAGATAATAGGGTAAGGAACTATACACCCATCCAGGTCAAACAAAATCTCTTTAGGGATATCCAAACTAGTGTTAATGGATATTAAAACCCTAGCATCTGTATGTGGAAGTAGGGTGCTAGACTTATCAATTCTTATCACCTTCCCAATCGGTTCAAGTGCTTGAGGTAGAAAATTCCACAAAAATAGGGGCAGGTTCCTAATGGTCAACCTGTTAGAATAACTAAGAGGGGGGGTGAATCAGTTATCCAGTGTCCCAAATCAAAATGTATAATCCAAAACAAATTCTTCAACTTCTTCTACTCGGTAAACATAAAATACTTTCATTGTTTGTGTTTTTAATGATTTTCAGTATAAACTTTATAATAGTTACCAATTAAATCTAACATGTAATATGCAAAGTATGATAACAAACAAATATCACAATCAACACATAACACAAGAGATTTAACGTGGAAACCCTGTGAAGGGAAAAACCACTTGGGACCAACAACCCAAAAGTGTTCACTCTTCTGAAGTGAGGTCGGTGAAGACCCAACCCTGTTAAAGGTTACAAACACACTGTTAGGTGTGACCTTGTTAGAGGATTTTAGACCAGAAGTTATCGTCCAACCAGCAGTCACTCTAGGGTTGATAGGATAACAATGTTCACTTTATGAATGAAACATCAAAAGACTTTCATAGTCCACTCGGTTAAGAGATTTGACTGTGTACAATGGTTAAATATGTAACAGTAGATGATCTACCTTGAAACAAATTCAATTGCAATTTACAGATCAATGTTCAGCTCATTCAAATCTTTTTAGTCAATATACCACTTCAGATTCAATACTATATCAACTTACTATTCGTCGGTAATTACTCTCTGTAGCTCGGTAATTGTTCTGCAGGTCAGTTCTCATTAACCAGTATGATCAGAATGCATGAAAACTCCTTCACGCAATAATTTTGCAGTATCTTCTTCTTCTGGCTATGTTTCAATAATGAAACCAATGTCTCTTATATAGACGAGTAAATCATTTTCTTTTCCTCCATCAGATTTTGCCGCTTAATCATATTCATAGATTTTTCCACTTTAAGCTTCCTCGGCTAATGTGTCAGTAACACGTTTCAATCTACTCCATTAGATCTTCCTTGAATTATGTTAGTCATCAATCTTCATAACAAACCTTATCTGTTACCTCGATTTCATACACTTACAGCTCATCACTTTATCGGCTAAACTGATCATTTAATTCCTTTTTGTTATGCTCGGTTAACAAAGAAATGCGTTGGTGAACACAAGCTCGGTTAACACTATGCTCGGTATACACTACACTTCGTCAGTGTATACTGAAATGCTTCATTTATCGACAACACTGCTTTGTGTCTTTCAGCTCTATTCTTCATCATAGATGAATGCAACACAATAAAGTTGATATCATCAAGTCATAGACTCATCAACAAGTTACTCAATGTATTCCTTATCCTCATCTGACATATACATCTTCCTCATGTAGATATTTATATTCTTCATCTCTTTCTCCTTTCTTCAGATGTGTCGGTATAGTAACTTATAAGATAAGTACTGTCAATCTAGTTGACATCAATGACAACATAATACTAATTTATTCATCTTGCATATCTAATCATCAACTCCTCAGTAATCTTAAATTAAAGATTCTTCATTCAAGTTCTAAATTAGTTGTAATTCATCACAACCACCATAGGCATGAGAGAGAAATTATATCTTCATGGTTGGCATCAGGATCCCATGAGATGGTCCTGAAGAAACAGCTTCCAATCCTCCAAAACTATTTATGGAGAATGGATTTTTGTCTCTTGGGATTAGAAAAAAATACCAAAAGACCCTTTTGAATCATTCACAAATAGGAGAAATTAAACCCTAGTTTAACCCTCCCATTTATTATGTAGCCATTTGTTTAATAAATCATGAGAGGGTAGTTTAGCAAGGTCTTAAGAGGCAAGAGAAACTACCAAATTTATAAGTTTATTCTTCTTTGAATCAATAGAAAGAGTCATTTGTAAATTTAGTTTAATAATGATGTGGGCAGAGAGTCCCTTACATTCTCCCATGGCCACGGTCTAACCCTTGGATGCATCCTCATTCTACAACATCAATTTGGCTCTTGTCAATGGGTGTGGCTCTTGTATTAGGGCTTTCTTGAAGGGTCAAGCCCTAACTTGGTCACAATTAACCCTATCTCGATTTTTGTTGGATGCAACAATGCCAGGAGTAGAAGTGCCCATCTAAGAAAATGGTGGGTGGAGTAAATGTTCAAAAATGCTCTACAACGGGAGTAAAGAGGATGGCCTCCTTGCAGTTTCATAAGCATACTTGTAGAGCCAAACCCACTGAAAACCTAATTAAAATTCCTCTTTCATTTTTATAATATAATTAATTATTTATTTCATAAATATATTTCTTCTAAAAATAAATGAAAATATATTTTATTCATTTCCCACATGCATATGAATTAAATAATTTACTTATTTAATTATCTTTAACAATATATTCCTTTTTACACTTTTAATTATTTAATTCTATTAAAATCCTCACCTCACAACTTAATTAATACTCACTTTGAGTATTGAAATCAATCAATTCTAGTTCACTAAAACAAGCAAAGTTAACTCCTATCTCTAGCCATTATTTGCTCTCATAATTTTTTGATCATTGATCTTCAAATGTATCTCATTCAATTGCCACCAATCTATAAATACATGCTTCATTCATCATTATTATTTTTTAATTACAAACTTTGAGATTTCATGCAATCATACTCTCATTTGTGCTTATGTACATATGAGAACAACGTATCCCTATTCAAATAAAGATTCAAAAGACAATAGAGATAATCAATTGTACACGTGAAGGTATAACTTGATTTTATTTGTTGATTCGTGTATTTCATTTTTGCATGTTCTATTGATAGTTTGGAATAGTGTATGAATGTAAAGGTTTTTTCATTGACTCTTTGATTATTCATAGTTCTTTTATTTTTTCATCCACATTCTAGCACATTTAGTGGGACCCATGTCCTTGCTATCTATTTTTTGTGAGAAACTTGTGTTTTAAGTAGTTTCAAGATGCTTCAACAAAATTAATAGTTTATTCAACACATTTGAAATATTTTGTGATTTATTTGAAGCTTCTTTTAATGCATTTGATTCTAGAAAGAGTGTCTAAAATTTACCCTTGGGACACATCTAATTGATATTTTGGTGCAATTGATTTAATCTACAAAAAAATTGATTAAGGTTTAAATAAGTCTAATGTATCTAATCTTTGAATTGCTTATTTAGTTACATGCATGATGTTACTTTTAGTTTCTTGTGGCAACTACCCCCTAACAATGAATTATTTTGTTTTGAGTGTTTATGCAATTTGTTTTAAGGTTATTTATGTTGTAAGAATAGTGATGCATTTGGAATCTCTTTCGATGCATTTGATTAGCCAAGAACTTAATCCAATATCATAAGCAACACAATCGACATCCTAAGCCTCATTATTAAGTATTAGTATAATGCAATTGTTCAAGTGAAGAAGGTGGGTCAAGTTTTAAATTTCTCTGTTTTGACATATGTAATTAATCACCTTTTGTAACTGTAGATTTTTGTTTTTCCTTTGAGAAGGAAAGTGACATTTTAATTTCATGTGAGGCTTATCTTTTTCGGTCCTAATTATATTTGTGCAACTACTTGGTATTCATCAAGAAAAGTCCATAAGCTTGAAAATACTGATGAATCTCTTTCATGGCTTATGTGTCTTTGATTGTTATATTAGTTGAAACTACAACTTTGTAAGGGAAATAACCATGTTTTTATGTCTTGTATAGTTTCTTTTATCCCAATAATTCTAGTGTATATATGCTCTCCCCTCACATTTTTATGTGAATTAGGGTGCACCAAAAATACTAATACTCTTCTTTTTATTTTTAGTTAAAGGATTTCTTGAGGATTTTGTCACCCGTGGGTATTACCTCAAGCACTTTTTTGGGTAGGTCCTATAAGGTGGGGGAGGGGGGAATGAAACTTGTACCTCAATATATTCATCTCATGTTTGTCACGTCCTTGTGGCTCCTAATGATTCAACATACAAAGTGAAGGGACCTTCGCTTGTGCTTAGATCTCACATTTTTAGAGCCTTGGTATTTTGAAGCCTTAATACCTTAGGTTGTTTTCATAGTGTGGTGTAAGGTATAGTATCGTGTCTAAGGTTACCAAGCATGTATTGTCCTATGTAAGGTGTAAATCCATCAAGCTAAAGGTTTTTAACATCCAAAGTAAGGATAAAGGTGAACTTTCATTCCATTATAATCCTACTTACCATCTCTTGAGAATGGAATGTGCATACACAATCCTATAATATTTTATCATGTGAGCCTAGACTATTGAATACACAAGATTATTGAGGTGGTGTGAATCAGTAATATCATTTTATTTTATTTTTAATATTAACTCTTATTTTAAAGCCTCTACTCCGTGTATCAGTGATGAAATAACATTGAAAGAATGAAGCATTGCATACAATTACATGACTAAACACCAAATTTACATAGAAACCTCAATGAGTGAAAAAATATGGTGATAAATATCACAATGTAGAACAAGTACACAACTTAGTCTTAGGGTTTCAACCCAAGAAAGCAATAACTTCCTTAAAATATTGTTTGATGGCCACATCAAAATAATTCACTAATTCATGATTATGATAACACTTAAAATAGGGGGCTACAACTTTGGAATATCAAAAAGAAAAGCAAAAAAGAAAAATCCAATCATGGAGGCCATCCTCCATTGATGGACCTCCAAAAACATAAAATTTTAAACTCGGCAAATAAAAAACCCAAGAAAAATCATTGGTTCCCATAAACACAAAATTGAAAAAATCCAATAAAATTTACATTCATCCAATTTTAAATGGGTAAAATAATGGTACAAAACCCTCATTTAAAAAAAAATGGTAAACATCCAAACTCACTTCCCTAAACTAGAAGAATGATTTAATTTATCCAATAGCTCATTTACAACTCACAAACATCCAATAAAATGATGGGCAAAAGAGTTATGAAGAATTCCCTTTTTCAACTCAAAGAAAACTCCCAAATTTGAGAAGGTGCCAAAGACACAATAAATGCAATGAAAAGTGGGTAATTGGTAGAATTCAACAAGAGAAATCCAAAGATTTGATACCCACAAAAATCCTTCGCTCTAGTTTTCCAATCCAAATTGAATGGAAGAGGGTTTGAAAAACAAGCACAATTTAATACTTGTAAGCTGGCCTTTGGAACTCATGTGGCTGATTATTGGGAAGGGGACAGCTGGAATGACTTGTCTAGGGTGGATCCCTCTCTTAGAAGTCTGAATAAAATTTTGAATGTTGTCTTTTTGATTGATGAAGAGGATACTTTGATCTGGAGATATAACTCTAATGGGTTATTCTTGGTTTTCTCTTTGTATAACCAGAATTATGAGAATTGCTTGGAACCTTTTTGGGGGAAAGCTTGGTTTAAAGGACTAACTCCTAAAATTAATGTTTTTTTCTAGATCTTATTGCAAGATAAGATTTTGACTATTGATAATTTGTAGAAAAGGGGCTTATGCTTAACTAATAGGTGTTGTCTATGCAAGAATGATGAGGAGACTATCAATCATATGACTATTCATTGTGCCTATGTTCGAAGAATCTGGGGGAAGTTTTTGAATCTGATGAATATGGAATGGGTCTTTCTAGAGGGCATACAGGAGTTATTCACTTCGTCAAGGTCTCCTACTAATAATAGCATTATGATTTCTATTTCAAACTTTCTTTTACCCTACATCTGCTGGGGTGTTTGGAAAGAAAGGAATGATAGGATTTTTATAAATAATGAGTCTAGCTGTATATTGACCTTCTATAAAATCAAGAGAGCTTTGATGGAAAACATATGGTTGACTAACAAATTTCAGGAACCGAACGATACTTGTGAGGTGAAAGTCTTCAAGAATTAAAAGTTAGATGGCATGAAGGATCAAAAAATCAAGAGGAATTTGAGAAATGAGGCCCGATGGGATTGTCCTCCTAATGGATGGATGAAAATCAATTTTGATGGTGCCTCCAAGGGAAACCCAGGGATAGCTGGTTGTGGTATTATTATCAGAGATGAAAATGGGATTTGCAAAGGTGTTAAGGCAATTCCTATTGGTTTTAACTCTAATCATGTCGTTGAGGCCAGTGCTGCTCTTTATGGTCTTATGTTGGCTAAAATGAAAAACTATAGGAAATTATGGGTTGAAGGGGACTCCCTTAATATAATTAAATGCCTTAATAATGATATGATCCCCTCATGGACAATAGTTAATATCATTAATAAAGCAAAAATTTTAATAAATATATTTGATGTTTGTGTCATTACCCACAACTATAGGGAGACCAACTCAGCGGTCGACTGGGCAGCTAATGTGGCATGTAGAAGTCAATTGGATATTGAATGGGATGACTGGATTGTCCTTCCCTCTGAAGGGTCATTATTAATCGATAGGGATCAATTTCAAAGCAGGCAAAAAAATTTCAATGAAGATTACATTAATGTTTAATAATTGCAAGGATCTGTTTGAAGGAGTTTCTTGGCCTAGTTGTGATTATGATGTGACTCTTGCCTTTAATTCGCATGTTTTATGGTTTTTTTAGGCAAAAGAGGGCACAATTGTGAATTCAAGTTGAAGAAACAAGATTTTGTGAGAAACTTTGAGATAAGGAAAAATTGTAGAAGCGGAGTTATGGGAGGTCGCGAGAAGAGGTGTGTGCCAGGAAATTGCAAGGAGTGGAATCAAAATTTAGAGGTCTAGAATATTGTGAAGAATGGGGGTGTGGCAGATTACTTGGAGAGGTTGCATGGTAGTAAACCTTTTGTTACCAGGAAATTCCTTAAAACCTGGAATAAGGTAAAAATTATGGTTGGGATGAAAAATATGGAGATAACAGAGGAGATCATCGCTGAGGCCACAGGCCTGAAAATTAAAGGTATCAATTTCTACAGAGATAGGAAGGTCTCGGACAAAGCCCTCAAGGTTTTTGTGGAGACGGAGCAGGAAAGGAAAAGAATGGTGAAGATTGACAACTCCTATTTCAATCCTAAGTGCATCTCTAGGTTGTGGAGGTTGGTTCTTTTTATTCTTATTAGCTACATCACACTGGATGGGAGGTACACTAAAATCTATAATCATCATCTTATTTTGTTGAATCACTTCAGACATGGGATTAAAGTTAATTTCCCCTTTTATCTTTTGAGTTCCTTGGATACTCACTAGTACAATTTGCACCTATTTTTTATGGAAAATTGGTCAAATCTTCTACCAATATTGGTCGATTATTCGACCAATGGTTTGGTCGCTATTTTTTGAGTCGAACGTTCAACATATCATTTTCAATGTAGAAAGTTCAACGTGAATCTTGGTCAAAATTCACATCTGCTATTAGGAATTAATCAGGTCAAACTATTGACCAAAGTAGGTCAAAATCTTTAGACCTTTCAGCCTTGGTCAAAATCTTTAGACCATCCAACCAGGATGCCAAACCCATGACAAAAAATTTTGACAGAAATTGGTCAAACTTTAGACCAATCTTTGTGAGGGTTTCAACCAAAGGTCATCGAAAGATCGACTAATAATAGAATGTCGAAAAAAAATTGAAGATAAATATCTAGAGTAATCACCAACGGCATCCTGCTTGGTGATTAGTCTAGATATTTATCTTCAGGTGTTACTTTACATTAATATATATCATTGTGTATTTTGCTATGTTTTTTTTTTTTTTTGATAACCCTGAGGTATCCCCGCGACTCAGCCCAGCAACCCAGCAACCCGTATCTTGGGTACCAAGGGTGATCTGAGGTGAGACTAATCCTTAGGGGGTGAGACCATTGGCCCACTTGCCGATCATGCTATTTAAAATATGGGGGGAGGTTTGAACCTGAGACCATGGGGGTGACCCACAACCTCAAGTCGCTGGTCCCCACCATGCGGGCTAGAACCTGGCCCTAGCTACATTCATTTTTCTCTAAACTCCACCTTTTTTCTAAGAATGAAGGATCGCGTCAAAATCTTTCTTTTCATTTTTCTTTTTTCTCCCTTTTACAGTTTCCCACCCATCCTCTAATTTGGCTGCCTCATTTTTCCAATCCCTAAGATTATCCCCTGAAATACAACCCGCACCCAAGACAAACTTCCCATGTTGATGCAGATGATCATCTAATCACTCATCCACCTTGTCACGGCACCCAACAGGTCCTTTCTTTTTTCTACCCTCTGGTATGGCTGCTACCTTTCTAGCACTCTGCCCATCATCCAAACCATCCACCAGGATGCAACCTTGAACATAATTTTTCCAATTTGGATAGTAAGTCTAATTTAATTTGTCTGTGGACTAAGACCTTAAATTATTGAGCTTCTCTTTGTTTTGAGAATAGTTTAACATTCTCTACTTAACAAGGCCAACCACGTGAAGGTGGAAGCTCATATGGCCCCTCCTAGGAGCCTCTTATGACCCTTTACAACATTTTAAGACCTCTAAGATGTATTCTTAGGGATCGTAAAGGGTTGTAAATGGTCATAAGGGGTCCTGGGACACAACAACTGAGAAACATAAATGTAGGCATCATGGTCACATTTTTTTGGAGACAACGTAATTGAGTGGTATACCCAAATGATGCAAAGCAACTTCTACTCCTTCGATTCCAAGTTGACACTGCAAGATCCAAAGACTGTAGATAAGGAATAAATTTAGAGAGCCGAGGAGGGCCATAATGACCTAAATAATATAGGACAAACCTCAAGTTAAATGAGGCAATTGCAAACATTTTAAGAGATTTTTATTATTAAATAATGAAATTTGCATATACTAGTGTTCTAAGCCCCCTCATTACATGATTTATTATTGTAAGCCCCCTCTAACTTACGCATCTAGAAAATGAAACTACAACCTATTGGAATTGAGACAAACCTTATAAAACAACAACAGCTAAGAAGGATCGCTTGCCAACATCTGTTGAATACATCTATTCGAGGACCTTGTATTCATGAGCAGATGTTGGCAAGCGATCCTTCTTAGCTGCTATTATTTTACAAGGTTTGTCTCAATCCCAATAGGTTGTAGTTTCATTTTCTAGATGCATAATTCGGAGGGGGCTTACAATAATAAATCATGTAATGAGGGGGCTTAGAACACTAGTATATGCAAATTTATTATTTAATAATAAAAATCTATTAAAATGTTTGCAGTTGCCTCATTTAACTTGAGGTTTCTCCTATATTATTTTGGTCATTATGGCCCTCCTCCGCTCTCTAAATTTATTCCTTATCTATGGTCTTTGGATCCCAGAGTGTCAACTTGGAACCGAAGGAGTAGAAGTTGCTTTGCATCATCTGGGTATACAACTCAATTATGTTGTCTCCAAAAAAATATGGCCATGATGCCTACATTTATGTTTCTTAGCTGTTGTGATATCTACATTTATTTTTCTTAGCTATCATGTTTATGTGCATATTTTTTATGTGTTTGGGAAGGCATCTTTCTAGCCTGGGCCTGGATCCTTCAGCAATTAGCTTCATAATAATGAAGATGACAAATGAGAAATTAGCTTCCCAAGAAAAATCTCATAAATCCACTATGTGTACCCCAATTCATGTCCCCTTTGTGCGTACCCAAAGGATATATTTGAAACAACAAGGGTAAGGCTAAATTTACCCTTGTTGTTTCAAATATATCATTTAGGTATGCGCAGAGGGCACAAGAATTGGGGTAGGCGCAGTTTATTTATGAGAATTTTCTTGGGAAGCTAATTGCTCAGCTCTCATCTTCTTCATTTATTATCAAGCTAATTTTCAAAGGATCCAAGCCCAGGCTAGAAAGATGTCTTCCCATTCTATTTTAACCATATTCCTTGTTCTTGTCAAACTTTGTTGCTATGGTAGGCTTGCTCTCTGCAGTACTCTTCTTCAATCTGTGTTTGATGATAAGCATCTTCATCTTCTTCCTAATTGTAGCTAGAGCTTCATTTTCATCAGGATTCAACTCCACTACCCCCATCTCATCATCCTCATCACCCTCAGCTACCATCCTAAGCCCTTCTTCCCTCTCTAGTTCTTCAAGCCTCTACAAGATATCTGGATCAATAAAGTCTGCAACATTGTGTCCATCCATGATCTCAGGAATATCATCTTCTTTCCACTCTTCATTTGCCAAAATATACCACTTCTTCAAGCTTTTAGAGTAAAATCCAGCCCCACCATTTTCATTCTCAATATCCTTCTCCAACTTCATGGCCTCCTTGGCAGCATGCACCCTGGCATCCAAAATAGCTTGAGGAATACAAGGGGGCCTCTCTTTCCCATCTCATAGCTTGGGCATTGCAACTTGAATCCTATTAAGACAACTACTGATCTTCTTTGACTTCATCTTAATTTCCACTCTCTTCTCCAACAACCTCTCGCATGTCGCATTCTTCATCGTAATCACCCCTTCTTCCTTCAAAGCACTCATAGAGAGTAGTGTGCCATCATCCCCCCCCCCTCCTTATTCCCAAATAACCCACCCATATTTTTCCCAGCCTCATATCTCATCTCCGCAACCAATTTTGCATCCTCCTTTGGTAGTGTCTCTAGTGGTTGCAAATCAATCTTATTACAAACTAAAATAAGAGGCTTATTGGAAAATAGAGGTTTTATGCTATGAAATAGAGCTGTGTATTGCACAATACTATAACCACAGGACCTTGAAACATCAAGGAAAAACAAAACAACTTCCTTCAAATGAGCCAAGGCAATAATACTAAGCATCTCAATGGTGTTCCTATCCTCCAAGGGGTGGTCCAAAATACCAGGGGTATCAATAGCCTGATACCTCAAGTACTTATAATCAGTATGCTCGACAACTAGAGACTTAGTAGTAAAAGCATAAGGTTGCACATCCACCCTATTAATCTTATTAATAAAAGAACTCTTGCCAACATTAGGGTACTCATAGAACTCTTGCCTCACTTGTTCGAGGTAAGCCAAACTCAGTCCAATTCTCTTAACAATGGTACACATCTATCCAAGTGCAGCAACCTTCAAAGATTTGCAACGGTAAAGAGAATCCCCATATTTTATCAGCCTAACATCATCTTTGGCCACTTTGGCAATGAGATTGTGAGTAGTATTGATCTGGCCCTTGGCTAGATTATTCCTGAAAAAATTACAAAACTGAACCAATGACATGTTTACAACAAAAAAAAAATTACAAAACTGAACCAATGGCATGTTAACACAAAAAAAAAATGCAAAACTGAACCAATGGCATGTTTACAACAAAGAAATAGAATCATAATAATATGCTAAAAATTCTATTATGTTTAATACATGCCAAAGGACCAGTCCCAACAATTCTTAAACATACTTTATTTGATATGATGAATTCTTATTAAAGGTCTCATTCTGTAGACTGCTAGCATGAAGGAAGATTTGACCTAGCCAAATATTCCTTGTACCACACAAAAAATTGTGTGATAACTATGTCTACTCCAACCTTAATTGTTTAAGAATTCATCATATCAGATAAAGTATATTTAAGAATTGTTGGGAGTTCTATTACACCTTTGTTGTAAACATGTCATTGGTTCAGTTTTGTAAATTTGTTTTTTGTGTTAAATGCATTTAAATGGAACCTTGTTCTATTCAGTTTTCTTTCATTGTTAATCCATGGGATTATAAGCAACAACTTGTCATAAATGGCAATTAAAATTTATGTTTGTCTCCTTGTTCATGCCTTGTTTGTTGCAGTTCTACACGGGTGGAAATGAATGGGTGGTTGGGATAAAATTCCCAAGAAGAGGGAAGATTCTACCCCTTCGAAATTTACTTTTTTTGTCAACTTGACAAAAAATTTCTTGTTTAGATTGTTAATACAGTCAATTTGGTGACTGGTATCAGATAGTTAGAATTTAGTTAGTAGTTATAGTCGGTTTATTAGAGTTAGGAGTCTATTTCAAAGACATCCATGTGAATTGGAGTGGGTGTGGTTGAATTGATGTATCAAGGAACAAATGGAAAAGGTCTTTTAATCAATAAAGACAATACCATTCTCAAAAACCTGTACATTGTCATGGAATAGTCAACACAACAGTGAAATTATATGATTGATTGAATTGATTCAACACCAATCATGGCAAGTAGATGAGTAGGTGAAATCATAATAATTTGAAAATTAGTGATTTTGAATCATATTATAAGACTTTTTAGGGTCATGGAGACCTAGAGGCAAGCGGGGATAGGATTTGCTTTGTTGAGGGAGGGCTAATTAGGCCTAGTTGGAGAGTTAGAGGGTGAAGGAAATCTTCACCAGTCAAATGATGAAGGACTGAGACTAAGATGAATTTAGTAACTCTGAAAAGGGTACAAGAAAATGTAAAAACATTTCTAGGTTATTTGGGAAGTTTGTGAATGATTTGTTGATTTCAGGGTGTGAAGGGCTACTAGGTAGGCCTAGAAAGGCTATGGAAGAGGAATGGTAGAAGCTGAGTTGATTGGAGTGAATGGGAAGTTGGAACATGGTAGATATACCATAATAAGATGATCTATGGTGTTGGGATCAAGGTGAGAGGTGTTGGAAAAAGGAAGTGGGAAGGTGAACTTGTGTGGAATGGTTGTGGGAGTGACTTACAAAGTCAGAGAACTCTATTTGATCTTTGAGTAGGACTGATTCCTTGAGTTGATTCCAAGTTTCTTGTTGAATCCTCAAGTTGAGTTAGTCTATTTAAGGTGATAGTAGAGGGCTCTACATCATCAGTCTACAGAATTAGACCTTTATTTTAAATGCATTTAACACAAAAAAAAATTACAAAACTAAACCAATGGCATGTTTACAACAAAGAAATAGAATGATAATAATATGCTGATAATTCTATTCTATTTAATACACACCAAAGGACTAGTAGGAGAGAGAGAGAGAGAGAGAGAGAGAGAGAGATTCTCTCTCTCTCTCTCTCTCTCCTACTCTTGTGCTAGGTCTGACTTATATAATCAAATGTTGATCCAAACTCTCTCAATTATTTAATTAGTCTATCTTTATATAAAAAGATTATAGTTGTATGTATTAATGAATTAAATAAGATTTGAAGAAGATATGGGGGGAATATGTATTGTATTGAGAGATTCTTAAGTACCTCATGCTATTTTATAACTCATGAGAGTTTATAACTCATGTACCTCATCTTAGTGTGCTTGGATTAAACTAGACATTATCCAATCACCTGTGAGGGTTGTCACTGTTATTAATTTTGGCATGCTGGACTTGGGCCTTTGATCTTCGTGCACTTTATATAAATAATCACTATTTGGATAATGTCTAGTCTAATGCAAAATAGTGTATACAAGGTATCCAAGAACACTAGCATGAGGTACATGAGTTATGTTCATCTCACTAGATATAGATGGGCATTAATGCTCAATTGAATGATAGGTTCCCATAAAAATGTGAACTCCTATTAATATACAAACTCTCATGTTAAACAACTACAAAATAAAGTCAACATAGTTCCTTTAACACAACCAAAGTTAAAATTAAATTATCTCTATCCCTAAGATAAACTAAGTAGCCTTCATATATTTTATGTCAAATCTTCCTTCCTTCATGGTCATATGATATTGTTTTGATCATATATTGATCTTATTGTAATCAAATTTTGAATGTAAACCTTAATAGAAATGATAATCCTTAAATGGAAATTATTGAAAGCAGATTGGGGCTCACCTGAGCCATAAACATGAAGAATTATTGTAAAAAAAGATGTAAACCATATATATGTGCACTTGAGGCAAAGAGAAGTTATGCCATATCCATATTAAAATATTAGTTACAATATGAAAATACTAAACTAACTAATTCCTGAGCTCATCTCCGCATATGGTCACAACAAAGATATGTGATTACAATACAAAGAAGGCAACGTAAAAATATAATTTTGGCATTTTCCCTAGCCTGACACATTTTACACTCAAATCCTTCATCGTGGATAAGTGGAGATGGGTGGATAGATGCAGATGAGTTGTCATCAACCCAACTAAAGTATTCTTAGCCATTATTTCCCTATGATGCCCAATCTACATTAGTTCTTATAATATAATGAATAGTATTCACATTAGAAACATTAAATATATACACATTAGCAACCTTTTTTCTATTTGGCCAGCACCAAAATTATCGTCCAGGGTTTCTCTATGTCTGTGAAGTCTTCAACACACACTGCCCACCACCACATTGACAGTTTGGCACATTGACAAGAGCCATCGAGCCTATATCAATAATCCACTGCACCATCGTTACTACATTTATTACATAAATATTATAACATATAATCATATGATTATAATAATCATACATTCACCACTATTGTTCTATTGTAGATTCAAGTACTTAAAAAATATTTGCAATCAATGGTTTGAACAAAGATGTCATCCTAGGGAAGCAAGGACAATTTAACTATACCTGAGCTAGAATTAGTCAACTTCAAGGCCTTCATAAAGAGGGTTTCCAATGAACAAGTGTCCAACTTAAGGTCTCTTCAAAGGACACACAACCCTCCTGAAGACTCCTCTATATATCTTCAACTATTGCAAACTTGCATTCTCAAGAATGCGCTTTCACTGTGAAAAAATGTCCACTCTTTCATCACTCATAGACGATGGGTATTTGGTACATGCACAACTCATAATTTTCTAGCGTGCTTCTAGCCTTTGCCAAGATGGGCACTTTGGAACAAGGCATGGATATCCATCAAAGCGTAAAGGATGGAGGAATTTCTTCAAATGTTGTAGTTGCAACTGCATTGGTCGACATGTATGAAAAATGTGGAAACATAGACAAGGCACATGAACTATTTGACCAAATGCCTCAGAGAAATGTCATCTCATGCTATGTAATGATTACAGGATATGCACAAATACAATCTTCTAAAAAGGCTTTAGAAACTTTCAAACAAATGCAATTGGCAGGTGTAAAGCCTGACTTCACAACCTTTGCCATCATTCTCTCTGCTTATACTAAAATGGGAGCTCTGGAACAGCGTATGTACATCCATCAAAGCATGAAGGATAGAGGAATTTTGTCAAATGTTGTAGTTTCAAGTTCTCTGGTAGACATGCATGCAAAATGTAGAAAGATAGACAAGGTGCGTGAACTATTTGATAGAATGCCTCGAAGAGATGTGGTTTCATGGAATGCCATGATTGTAGGATATACACAAAATGGATTTGTTGAAAAGGCTTTAGATACTTTCAAAGACATGCAATTGGAAGGAATATATCTAAGTTTCGTAACCTTTGCTAGCATCCTCCCTGCTTGTGCCAAAATGTAAAAGCATAGACAAGGCACGAGAAGTGTTTGAGAGAATGACTCAGAGAAACATGGTCTAATGGACTACAATGATTGTAGGATATGCTAAAAATGGATGTGTTGAAAGGGCTATAGAAACTTTCAAGCAAATGCAATTGGCACGTGTAAAACCTAATTGCACAACCTTTGTCATCATTTTGTCTCCCTTTGCTAAAATGGGAGCTTTGAATAGGGTATGGACATCCATCAAAGGATAATGGAAAGAGGTTTTCTATTAGACATTATGATTAGAAATGCTTTGGTAGACATGTATGCCAAATGTGGAAGAATAGACACGGCTCGTGAATTTTTTAATAGAATGCCTCAATGAAATGTGGTTTCATGGACTGTAATGATTACAGGATATGCACAAAATGGATTCCTTGAAAAGGATTTAGAAACTTTCAAACAAATGCAATTAGCATATGTAAAGCCAAATTCCACAACCCTTGCCAGCATCCTCCCTACCTGTGCCAAAATGGGATTTTTGGAACAGGGTGTGGACATCCATCAAAGCATAAAAGATAAAGAAATTTTGTCAGATGTCGTAGTTGCAACTGCCCTAGTAGACATGTATGCAAAATGTGGAACTATAGACAAGGCAAGTGAACTCTTTGACAAAATGCATCAAAGACATGTGGTATCATGGAATGCCATGATTACAGGCTATGTACAAAATGGATTTTTTGAAAAGGCTTTAGAAATTTTCAAGCAAATGCAAATCATAGGTGTAAAGCTAAATTCCACAACCTTTGTCAGCATCCTCCCTGCCTGTGCCAAAATGGGAGCTTTGGAATAGGGTATGTGTTAACTTATAGTTTTGATCTGATTGATTATTATTATGGTTAATTGACTATATATATATATATATATATATATATATATATATATATATATATATATATATATATATATATATATGATTTAATATCGATCATATGTATCATAGTCGACTGAGAATTATTGGGGCTCACATTATATATATTATGCAGTCATTGTTAAGATCGACTTAGTCAATTGCTTGATCACACGATAACTAGTAATTAATGGTTATCATAACACATTGTTAATGTGTTACGATAACCACTAACTAGTGGTTATTTGTATTGATGTGTAAGATAATGAAACAATGCCAGTCAACTGATAATGAAATGATGCCAGTCGTGTTTATTCATATTGGTAGGAAATAATCAATGATTCCAGTAGTGTCTATTCATATTGGATGCCATATAATTGATAGGAAATAATCAGTGATATCCTAGCTTGTATAAATGGATGCCCTGGCTCGTGGGTAATCAATGATACTCCAAGAAAGTAATAATAGTGGTAATATGAAGAGCACGAGCCAAGGGCATATGCCATGTAAAAAAATGGTAATAGAAAATAAACATTACATGATGCCCTAGCTCATAATAAAATAGTGAGAATCTAGTAAATGCCATAATCAAATCATCCAAAGAAATGAACTCAATGCCATGGACACAACAGAGCATGGAGTAATGATCACAGTAAGATGTGCCCTCAAAATACATGATGGTATTTAATCAAGTGATCAAATGCAATGTATTCTATCAAAATGTAGAGGAGATAATGACACAATCCCTACCTCAATGATCTTCCATTTGATAAGTAGAGGAAAAGCCAAGTTTCCAAAACCAAGCTCAAAGATTAAAGGCCCAAGTCCAGATAAAAACTGCAACCCCTATACACAGTGTTGAATCTGCCTTGGCCGATGAGGTTTCATGCACTACAACCCTTGAAAAACTTCACTATGGTAATAATGAAATGAGAAATTAAATCTTTTTTGTTTAAGTTATCCCCTTGCTTGTCAAAATTTTGATGTACACCATAGTGGTCGAACTTTCGACTAACACGGGCATGGATTAAAAAAAAATGAAAGTTTTCCTTCTATAATCCAACCAACCAAAACTTTTTTATTTCATGGTCAAAAATTTTGGTAGAAAAACTAGGTCAAATGTACTAGTGACTACCATAGTTTGTAGAAGGATCCTAAGGGTGGCCATGCCTATCATGAAGGTTTGATGGTTTTGATCTATGATGTGTTAAAATCCAAAAAGGTTGAGAGGTTTTGTTTTAATAGGAAGGCTCTAGAAGATTATGACACTGATGCTAAGGACTCAAAGGAGGCCTATGTGGAGGATACTAAAGAGGAGGAGGTTGAATCTATTTAACCCAGAAAGCCCTCCAAACGTTGTGGCTCTTCATCCAAGAATAAAAAAAGGAAGGCAAAGATTGAAGATTTTGTTACGGAAATGGAGACAAAGGAAGAGGAAAGTAGCGATGACAATGTGAAGGGGAAGGGTAAAAAAGAAATGGAGACCATAGGGAGCCACACCAAAGCCAAGAACAATAAAAAGAAGGTGGGTAAGAGGGTTTTTATTTCCACCGATGATGATTCTTCCTCACATGAGAATGTTAAGGAAAAATAGGACAAGTTGTCAGAGAACAAACCCAATATGGGGGATTATGATAACTTAGACCAAAATGTGTTGGTGGAGGAGAATATCATGCAAGATATAGCCCAAGATGTGGCCAATATTGAGAAGGATAGAGCATATGATTCCAGGGGAAGGGAAAGGATCTCTAAGGAGGATACTGCCTATGTGAATAAGGCCTATGATAATCTGGGTTGTACTACTTTTTTCAATTACCTAAGCACTATGAAAAATAACATCAATACTATGAAAAACCAAATTTAGTATTTTCAGTGGGAGGTTGGGGCTCTAGGAAAGATGAATTTGGGTGATAACACTATGGGACAGAGTGTTGATGAGTTGAAGGAGGTTATTAGCAACGCCGAGGGGATAATGATTTTGACAAAGAAAGTCCTTATTATGGAGAACAAAATGAAAGAGGTGGATGATGTTGTGAAAGGAGGGAATTTTCTTAAGAGAATGGATAAAATGGAGAGCAGTATTGTGTGACTAGAGAAGACTATTGGAAATATTGTTGAGCAGAGTTTCTCCATCCTTAAGGCCTCGACTGAGCATGTTAGAATCCTTGTGGACAAGATGGATCAGGGTAAAGAGGCACACACGCCTAAGGAGGTCAAGGAGGATCAAGGGCTCAGCAAGAGGACTAGGTCAAGCTTCAAAAAGTTGGAGATTCACAAGAAAAAATATTTGGAGGAGCTTAAGGTGTCCTCATCAAATATGCAGATGTTGGTTGATCAGACAGCTGAACTTATGAAGACTATCTAACTATCTTTTGTTGTCCTGTTGTCTTTTTGTTGTCCTCTTCTCTCTATTTTTTGGAGGACTTGTTAGTTTTTGGTGTTTCTCTGTTGTGCTACTGCACTGTTTCTATTGGGTTTTTAATGCTTATTATGTAATCTTGATGTAAAAGGCTTTGGGTCCTTTCAAAACCTAATTTTACGTAATCAAAACAAGTTTTTTGAAAATGAACTTTTCATTCAAATAAAAAGGGCTCTTTGAAAATAATAAAATAATATAAAACCCCTAAGTTAAATTATAAAATAAACTTTTGAAATTCCTAAATCAATTAAATCATTATATTCTCATTAAATATAATACCCATACAACATATTTATCGATAAATAATAATAAACTGTCAAATAAAATACTTCATTATTGTGAGTGTGAAATTGTGATCCTATAAACCTGTACATGACACTTCAACGAGACATTAATATCAAGGTTAGTATTCAAATTCAATAAAATAAAGAAAATGACCTATGAAGAGCATCTCATTGCTCCCTAATTGTCAAGGTTCAATTGATTAATAAAATTGCTCTCAAAATTCATGTTTAATCTGATTGAATAGACAGTCACAAAATGGAAGATTCAAATTATGAATGCATCTAAGATGAATTTTGATACAAATGATATAGATTGATAAAATGTTACTAATGATGATGAAAACTATTATGATAAAATGCTAAACTCAATTGAACAACATGTACTTGCACAAAATCTACATATGAAAATGCCTTGATCAGGTGTTTATTTATATATTTCTAACTTTTGAGAATTGGAGGGAAATTATTTAAATTTGAATTTAATGGTCAAGATCCTTCCATTGAAACAAATGGTCAAGATTCAAAGTTATCATGGGAAATCCTGGTCCTTGAATCCCATTGGAGGAAATCAATTTGTTTGTCCTTTAGTGATTGAGTTGGAAAATAGGAAAATGGATTAATTCATATCAATTAATTTCCCTAGCTAGGTGATTTAAGTCTCTTTAATTGATTAAATGGCTAGGATTAATTAAGGAATTAATATCTTTGATGATTGATCCTTGATTTTTGATTGCTTGATGAATTATACAATTGCATGATTTTAGGCCAATTACACAATTAAGATTGAGATTCTTTCAATTTTGATGCTCCTATTACGATTTTTTATCACAAGATTAGGACTTAGGGTTGATTGGTTTAACTAAACCAATTTTAGGTGATTACATTTGCCCCTATTTGAATTGATGTGTGATCAGTGTGTTGATTCAAAGAATATTCGATGCTTGATACTGCAAATAATTTGATATAGTTCCTGATGAAACCACCCCTAGTTGATGATGTCGATTCTGTACATTGAACTTGATACAATTGATGACTAATTTGAGACCAGAATGATAAGCTTGATGTGGTGAGATAAAACTATGTGAAGTGATAAAATTGATCAACACCGAAAATATTCCTAAAAAACCTGAGGTTAATAACCGTGAATAATCAATTCGATGTGAAGCGCTAAAATTTCAAATGATAGTCAAACTAATTCACGTGAATATGAATGGGATTCACTTTTTGATGTTACAATGGATATTGAAATAGATGTAATTCACAAATATTCTTATCAATTAGAAGAGGTAAAAAGCTCCAATGCTAGGTCAGGTGGATTATCTTTGTGTAATACTAACAATGACTCTAGTGATGACGTTAGGACTCTTCTTGGTCTAAACAATTCTTCAAAGAGTACCTTAATGGAACTCATCTTACTAGTCACAAATTTTGATGATAACGCAGTGCTATCCCTTGAGACATCTAAATCCTTATCCTTGCTACACCATGAAATTATTGAATAGATTCAGAATGAATCCATGAACCTAATGTCCTTTACAAATGACTATACCTTGGCATGTTATTTAAACACAATTGAACCCTTTACCTCTTCAACTAGTGTAGCAAGCATGAATATGAAAAGGGGGGATATCAAGTTTCTCATTCTTAAAATAAAAAATAAAAATAAAAAGTAGTCTGATTGTGAAAACCACATTGTGGCAGTATCAAAACCCAAAATAGTAAAAACAAATGGTGTATCCAATGGTAAAAGCCTCTCTGAGGTGCCTGAGGATGGGAATTTTGATATCCTACCTTATCACTTTTATGAGAGATCGTTAGTACTAATTGAACTAACACAACCAATCAACTTGGGAACAACTAAGGTACCACAGATGGTTCACATAGAATAATTATTATCTGAGGAGGAAAAATAATAGTTCATGAAGTTTTTCAAAGAAAAGAAGATCAACTTTGCATGGTCCTATTCAGATATGCCAAGTCTGGATCTTGATCTTATTATGCACCATCTCTCTATAGACCTAAGAAACAAACTAGTAAAATAAAAACTCATAAAGATGCATCCTCATGTGACATTGTTGGTCAAAGAAGAACTAGAAAAGCTTTTAAAAACTAGATTTATCAGGGTAATAGATTATGCAAAATGGATCTCTAATATTGTCCTAGTTTCTAAACTAGAAAAATCTATTAGAGTATACACTAACTTCAGAGATTTAAACAATGCGTGTCCTAAAGATCATTTTCTTCTTCCCAACATTAATATGATTGTGGATCTCACATTAGGGTATTGTAATACTCCAAAAATGGGCTATAGGTTCATTAACCTCCTACATCTTCAAATCGAATGAAATTGACATCAAAGTCCTAACCTAAGGCACATCTGCACATTATCAAATCCTAATTGATTATCCTAAATTTTGCATCGGGGAATATTCCTAGCAATATTCTTATTTATTCTAATTATCTTTAATTTAATTATTATTTGGCAATAAATTCTATTTATCCTAAAGTTTGATTAATTGAATATTCTGAATATTTAATTAATCAGATTTCATACTGCCACTTAATTGTTTAATTACATTTAATTCTATTTATTCCTAACTATATTATTTAATTTTGACAATAAATCAAATCTCCTACGAATAATTGATTAAATCCAAGTTGTCAATATTTAATAATATAGTTTTGAATAAAAGTTTGATTAAAATAATTGATTAACCCACAAATCAGTTATTTTTAAATTTAAAATCAGTTAAGTTGAAGATAAATCACTTTATTTATTTAATTAATTCATGATTATTTGTGCACATTCAAAGAGCAGTTAAACTTTAAATCAAAAAATCAATTCAAGTTGTTATCTTTTCGAAACTCAACATCTATTTTGAGTTCAAAGTTGATCTAAACTTCTGATTTGAGTTAAAAAGTGGTTCTTGCATGATTTTGCATGATTTTATGAGTTATCTATTTCTAATTTCTTGTTAACTCAAAAATCAACCCGAGTTCATCAAGAGTGATTTATGACTTTTTCTATGCACCCTCAAGCCTTGGATTTCTATAAAATCAAGGCTCAGCTCTTTACAAATCATCCACAAAATTTGCATACTTACTCTGGCGAATTGACATCAGAGGAATCATCAAGCTTCTTGTGAATCAGTGTTTTGTGAGATCAATCTTGTTTTCAATTCATTCTAGTTTCATATTTCATATCATTGTTAGCTTAATTTGCATATCATTTCAATCCATTTAGATTAATTTATTATCAATTTTTCTCATCTTATTGCATCAAAAATATTAAAAATAGATTAATTTGCATTCATATTTTATTGCTTTCATCATTTAAATCCTTCGTTTAGGTGTTGCATTGTTACTGATCTCGGTCTAATCTAAGAATACCATACTCGCACCTACTAGAAGGCAGTAAATCATCTGGTTAGCTATATTGTTCTTATTTGCATATTTTGATTTTTGCTAACCTCTAATATTTTACTGAAGTGTTGTGTCTACAGCTAGGTACAAAATTCACACACACATTTCTAGTGCCCACCGTGGGGCAACCCACCTTTACATGTTGGTTTTGATTTTTTTTTTGGAGCTAAAACCCTAAAGTTTAAAAGATTTAATTTTATCTCCCAAACGGCTTGGATTTTTGGTCTGAATTTTTTTTTGCAAGTTGGAGAAATATCAGGGAAGCTTCAATAAACAATTCAGAATTTTTTGAGATGTTTTGAATTTTTAATAATTTTTTCTTGATTTTCTAAAAAAAATTAATTTTTGACACAAATCAGCATATTTTTCATAAATTTTTACATTTTCAAAAATCTCTTTAAATTCTAGAGGGGATCCATTCTTTATGTGTTAAATTTGGATGTAATATAATAGCTCAAATAGTCAATTTACAAAAACTAATATGTTTTGGTAAAATGGGTCTCTAGGGCACAAATAAAGAGATTTTTCTAAAAATTTTACATTTTTGGAAAGCTCTCTATTTTTTAGTAGGGGCCTCTATTTGTCATTTCTATTTTTGTGGCCAAAATCATATCAAAAAAATCAGATCTTGTTGACTAGGTCAAATGCAAAGAAAAATAAAATTTTGTGATGGGTATGCACTTATTTTTCACATGGTTCAATGAATGATATGAGTTGTCATTTGGATTAGTTGTTGGTTATTATTGCTCCTAATAATTGATTTTCAGATCTAACCCTAGGGTTTTCATAAGTTGAATATACGTTGCATATCTTGTTTGCTTGTTTTCCTGTCGGAGAGTTTGTGGCTTGCTTGCGCGGGATTGCTTAACAAAGCTAAAAGTCAAGTAAAATATACTAAGCATGTTGCAAGGGAATTCAGGTATTCTACTACATCTAAAAAAATTTCAATTTGGACATAAAATGAATATCTCAAGTGTCTAGCTTGAGTGCCTTTCCTGCTTTCATAAATCAGACTTCAATTTTTGGGCTATAAAACGAACATAGATTTGTTTTTTGCATATATGTTACACATAGTAAATAGGCCCTATGAACACTATTTGTGGATGATCTTGAGAGATTGAGCTTCTTTCACTTGTTTATTCATGTGAAGCTCCTCTTGACAAAGGATCCCCTTGTAGGTAGGGAAGGTACTGAGAAAGTCTCATGTTCTACTAGATTTGTGTGTCTTCAACTTTTGATTGATACATTCTCTCTCCAGAGAGGTTGATAGATCATAAGCGGTTGATGTCATAGATCTTTGTGAGATAATCTTGGTCTTAGCATGTTGAATTAATCTATCTGCTTTGTCTTGGTGAAGTGAAGAGGTTAAGGGATTATGCTCTACTTCCTTTTTGGATAGTACCAGAAACCTAGATACTTGAATCTGATCTAGTCCCCCTGTGGTATCTTTTGTGAGTCACCTTTAGAGAGGGTTAACCATAGTGGACATTCCCTTAATTGGGTCAACCACGTGGATGGAACCTCAAGCGGTAATAGCCATTTTTGTCATGGTAGCAGCAGCCGTTATATAAATGTCCTTGTGGAGGAAATCTTCACAGGTGTGGTCTCTTATTGGGCTGTCAAATCTCCCTAGTAGCTCTTGATTGATTAATTTCTTGGACTGTGTCAAAACCTCGGTGCACTTGGATTGGAGTTCACCCTCTTGAGATCACAAAATTTGTAGAGTCAGACCATTACTACAAACCCTAGTAAGGCCAAAAAAAAATTATTTTTCTAGGAATATGTGCGCTATTGAAAAAAAATTTGGAACATACACAATTAGCACTTCTAGGGATTAGCACAATAAGTCACTATTGCTTGTTCATGTGCAAGGTTTCTTTTGCCCTTGTTCATTTTTTTCAGATGATTGCTTTCTTCCCTTGCTATTTTGCGTGCTTGATATCTTCTTCGTTACTTGAGACAAACTTTTACACAAATCTCCAAAAATTGGATAGAAAAATTTGCAAACAATCTGATACTAAAAAATTGCAAATCTGAAGTAAAAATCCTTTCTGGTGTCAAAAGTCATCCTAAAATTTCAAAACTCATATCAAACCCAAAGTCAAAGTTGTCAGAGATTCGTCAAATTTTTCAAAAATCCAATTTTTACAGCCTATTCCCAAATTCTGTCAAAATAGCGAACTGATTCTTCTCATTTCTAGTCATCCTTGGTCGGTATGGATCAAATCTTAGGTGCTATGACATGTTTCTCAACATCCAAATGAACTTAAATGGTATCACATTGCACAAAATGACTCTTGGTCTTCTTTCTTCCACATCTCCCATGTCTTCCTAGTCTCCCATTTCCATCCTTTCTCTTCTTCCTTCACACTTCTTCCTCTTCTTCCTAAAACTCTTCATGTCTTCTTGATTCTTTTCCTCTTATTATCTACTCTACTTTCTTCTATTCATCTCTTCTGTCACTTCCATGCTTGATTCCTCCTCTTCCAAAACCATGAATTTCAACTATCTTGTTATGGAACCTCTCTTGAAAATGGATGATCTCGAACTCATTGCTCAATTCGAAGATTATTATTCCAAAAAGCCCATGAGTGATAAATTTATGATGAAAATAAAGGAAAAATTGATTGAATCAGACGCTTTTGCTAGAATCATATGCATGGTCATGTCATGGCCTTCTTCTTCCAAACATCTTTCATATTCTAATTCTTCTCATCATTCCTCATCATCCACGTCTTCTTCCTCCACTAGGTCTTCATCTTCCTCTTCTCCACAATCTCGTTCCTCTTCTACTTCTCCCAAGAGTCTTACTCCTCATCTCAAGACATACCATGTTGAGCAACCTAATAACCCTTATGATACCTCTTCCATGGAGAGTGAAACACCCATCTTTGAAGACTATGATGACTATGATGATGAACAATATAATGACACCTATGTTCCTAAGAGTCCTCCTCATCGTGTGCTCGTGCTTACTGGAAATGAGATGTCACATTGGATAGATCATGATGGTGATCCATATGATTCTGATTTTGAAAGAGACTTTGATGATTTATGTGCACAATACTTAGATGATCCATCTATTTCACTTGAAGAAGAGAAACCTTACCACACTGATTATAAACATGCGTACTACAAGGATCTCTCCTCTAAGAACTCTCATGTTGAAAATAAAGATTACACTCTCAAGAAAGATCATTTCAATGTTGAACCTTTGTCTTGTGGTGGTTCCCTTCCATCCCCTCCTTCCTCCAATACCCATGCATTTCCTAAAACTTCCAAGCCTTTCAAATCTTTCACAAGTCCTTCATCCACCAAAGGTCCTAATACTTTTCATGTGGTTTCCTATAGTTATCCTCAAGGGCTACCTCTTAAAGAAACTCAAGCTAACCTTCACTTGGCTGGAAATACTTTCAATAATGCTAAACCTAAAGAGCCTAAGTCTTTATTTGCTATAATTCCTACTTCATCTAGTCCTTCACCATCTCTTCCAAAGTCTTCCATACAATCCCAGCATGCTTCCTTGTCCTTAGAAGTGGCTCCATGTCAAGAGGACTCTAAAAATCATAAAGAAAGATCAAGATCAAGAACCCTCCATGTCATCCATTCCTTTTCACTATGTCTCTTATCCACTTCAAGGTTCTTTTGATCCTGCACACCCTTTTTCATTCATTCCACCATGTCTTAAGTCTTCTCCTAAGCAAGATCACACTACTACTTACACTGTTGAGCTTATTGACAATCAAAATAACCTTACTACACTTACGCTTTCCAAAGATGATACTTCCATTAAGGTTGGTAAAAATGGTGTTGTTACTTCCAATGTTAAGCCTATTGAAAATCAAGAGAAAAATTATGTGCTTATGCTATCCAAAGATCCTTGTCAAGATCAAATTCTTCCATCTTCTTATTCTACCACTCCATGTTTGTTTCCACTTTCTACTTTTCCTAAGTCTTTGCAAGCTTTGAACAATCCTATCAAAGAAGGTGCTCATATTCAAGATGTCCACGATTCTATTGAAAATCCTAATGCTCACTCTAAAGATGCTAATGTCCTTGGTTGTCATATAAATGTTGATGAACTTTTTGATTATCCTTTTGCATCTTCCACTTCCATCCTTGGACCTCTTCCACCACTACTAAGAGCTTCACGTCTGCCTTCCATCTTTGGTCCTTATGTCCCTTCACTTTCCCCTCCTAACTCTCCTAATTCCTAATCCATATTGGGTCCTTACATACCTCCATCTCTTATCTTTCCTCAAGATCAACATAGATGCATACCTTTGAATCCTTTTCATCCACCCACCCATCCAAACCAATCATATTCTCCTTCTTCTTCCACAAGTCCCAAGTCTTTTGGAAGTAACTTGAATGTTCAATACAAGAAAAAGAAGCAATACAAGAATCCATCACAAAAATAAGATCACCATCTCCTCTAATCAACATGGAGGCATAAAGTCAAAAGAGATATCTAAGAAAAAAACTACAAGACAAGTATGGGTTCCAAAATCTATCATTAAAGATATTCTCTCTAGATCATCAAAAAGAAATGAAAAGCCTATGGCTATATGGATTCAAAAATCTCTCTTGAAAAATTTTGATGTTGAGCAACAAGTAAAGTTGACATTCAAGCTTCCAAAGACTTCTACTTCATCTTCTTCCAAAAATATTCTTCCATTCCATGTGCCTAAACCACAACCTCTGCTATCCATTCACCATATTCCTTGACGTATTCCTTCAGTCACATTTCTTCCATCCTCTCACCACCCTTCAAGGTGTGTGTTGATGTTTATCTTGCCTTCCTTTCCATCTACCCTTTCACAATCCTTCCATTCATTATCCTTCTACCTTCTATCCTTTTTCTTCATTTTCCTATTCCTCCTATCTTCCAACCTCACTCGCTTTACATAAAACCTTATCCTCCATTTTTCTCTTCCATCTCCCTTTCCCTATCAGCATCTTCAAGCATATCATTTTGAATCCTTGGCATATCATGGTTTATCCTTTCAAGGAGCATTATCTAAAAAGCTTGCCTTCTTCCAAAAAAAAAAAAAATTTAAAAGAAATGAAAAAAAAAAAATTAAAAATGTGCCTTGGTGAAAACTTGAAAATAGGCGCCTTGGTAGAAAAAGTAAAGAGAAATAAATTCATCCTATGGTGAAAACCACTCCCTTGTGGCACCTTGGATAAGTACCATGATGAAAACCTAGCAATCAGGCGTCATGTGTAGTTCTTCTACATACTTCATCCATTTCATCTTCTCTCTTTGATCTTGACAATGTTGATGTATACACGAACATTTGGCTATCTTGTGAGCTATCTTACGATGATCTTGCTTTCATTCCCTTCCTATTTAACCTTCATATTTATTTTCCTCCATTCATTCTAGCCTTTCACTATCCTTTTCCCCTTTGGTCTTGATCTAATAAAAAAAGAGCAGAACACGATGCTTTGAAACCTCTTGACATGTCTACTCCTTTGGACTGCATCCTTTCCTTCTTTGGCACTACGCTTTTGTGACTTATCCTATGCTGGACTTTCATTTCTTATCCAAATGTGCTTTACATGAAAATTTTTCCCTAGCTTGGGTATTCTTGAGGAGTTTTCCCTTGAGGATTTCTTCCCTTCATTCTCCTTCATTCTCTTGTCTTCCATCTCTTCCACCAGCTTGCTAATCCCTCTTGTTCTCCACCTTGCTAGACATTGGGACTACACATTGTGATCTTGCTTGGGATTTCAATGCCCATTCTATCCGGGGCCATCCTTTTTACATACTGATTAGTACTACCTATTGAGGTTGAAATCTCATCACTAAGAATCATAATGCATGGTCTAGTAACTGATGATGACTACAAAGTGTCTAGGTTGCAATAACTTGAACTACTAGATGAGCACAGACAAGTAGCATATGATCATCTCAGATTATATCAAAAGAGAATGTCTAGAGGTTACAACAAGAGACTCAAACACAAAGAATTTTAGGTTGGCAATTTAGTCTTGAGAGAGAATCCTAAAAATCAATCACATAGAGAGCGCAAGGGGAAGTTTGAACCCAACTGGCTGGGTCCCTTTGTAATCACTGCTACTTTTGGCTCTGGTGTCTATCAACTCTCAACAATTGAAGGAGAAAAGCTCTGAGAACCAATCAATATTCTCCATCTAAAGAAATTCTACGCCTAAGGCATTTAGTCTATGGTAAAATATCCTGAAAAAATGAACATCTTGGTGAAAACCTAGCAATAGGTGCCTTGATGATTCACAAAAAAATTTAAAAAAATAAAAAGTACAAAAAAAATTGGGAAAAATAAAAATACAAAAAAATGAGAAAAAGAAAAAGTGCCTTGGTGAAAACCTAGAAACAGGCACCTTGGTAGCAAAAATAGAATCTCTGCCAAGATGGTGAAAACCCAGTAAATGGGCACCACTTGTTTCAAAACGCTCCATCTATCAGCGCAATCTTGGTCTTTCCCAGCTTTTAGTCTTGCTTTAGTTTGTACATATCTCTTGGTTTGTTCCCGCATTCCTATTTTTAATAAGTTAGTCTATACACCAATTAGCTAAAGCATCTGTATCCTATCAATGTTCAAACTTGGGGGCAATCAAAGTCATATCCTATGGCCTCCAATGTATCTTAGATGTATCATATCTAGTTAGAGTCCTTTTAAGCTTCATCCAAGTCAGTCAGTCTGTCTCATCTCTAGAAAGGATTTTGCATCTACAACAATGCAATCAAACATCAAACACAAACTGAAAATAATCTATGCTTTTTACATGCTTTTATCTCCTTGTATGCTTACTGATTCACATTGAGATTTTTTCATATTTTGTTCCCACAAGCTCTTCGATGATGTCCTTTACAAGATTTAGAGAGTGATGACTAGGGGCATAATCTTTTCTTTATTTTCTTCTTGTATGTGAAAATCTAACAACTTTAAAAATTCTGGATTGAAATGGTGTCCGTTTGTAAGAGCCTCTATCTCGAATTGGATGGCCATGCATACCTCGACCATTGATACCCAAAAAATTTAAGGAATTTTTATCTAACTATTGTCTTTTTTAAGTGAGTTCTTTCTCCTATTGTGAAATGTGATCTTACCTAAGGATGTGAATGATAAAGGGTCACTACGGGTAATTCACATTGGATTTAGAATGATCTCTTGACTATTTGATGTGTTTGTACACAAGGTGTATTCTGGTCATCACGATGTCTATGTTTTGATGCTTATACAAATTTCTATATCAAAATGGACATGATATTCAGGTCATCCTAGCGTTTGTGCCTTGGTGCTTATATCTAATCCAACATTTTGAAAATAAAATCAATATTCATATGTCCATGGTTGCCTAACCAGTGGGTGTTGTATTGATTCCTGTGCATACAAATCGATATTTATATGTCTATGGTTTCATAACTAGTGGGTATTGTATTGATTTATCTGGTTACCTAAAAATTCAATGATGAGAATGACCGACACATGATCAGTGACTAGGTCCTAGGTCCTAGGTCTTAGGTTTGCATATCTCTTTGCATTCTGCATGTTTGCATGATCTCATAAATTATTGAATTAAACTTAAATGCTTAAACGATTCTTCAAAAATGCTAAAAACATATCATAAGAGTTGAATCTCACATGAAGGTTCCTCCAACGAAACAACAAGTAGAATCCTTTTTCGGGATCAAAATTGAAATCTAAGATCATTTATATTATAAACTGCTTGCATAATCAACCTTCAATCATCAAAGAAATCCAAAATTCAACTTAACTGATTATCTTACATCAAACTATCAAAATTTCAACTTGGTCAACTATGGTCAACTCATGGTTTAACCTAGTCAAACTTGGTCTCTAAGACCTCTAAACGATGCAGAACGCATTCCCAGACGTGTATAACCACTTCTCAAATCAATTAACATGCTTCTAAACTATAAACGTTGACTTTTCTTGTCAGATTTCAATTTTAATCCCGAAGGGGGCATGGCATTGCACATCATTCAAAGTCTATAACTTAATTATGTCAATCAATCTTTCCTTAGTAATCAAGACAACAACCACGTCTAGTTGCTGATTCATCTAAAGTCCTCATCGCTTGGGGCAAATCTATCATCTCTTGGGGCATATCAGATTCATCTAGTATCCAAATCTATCTTGTAAACTGTATCAGCTTTTCATAACTATCGGTTCATTAGTGTTATTTCCTTGGTTCTTCATAACTGATGGGTTCAGGATGTGATACCAATATGATTCATACAAGGACATTGAGGACTGGAATTGGTCACTCACTTCTTCGCAATCATAAGGTTCAGAATCAGTTGTTTTGGAACTTTTTCGTAATCACCAATTCATTGTTGATATAGCTAGCATCATCTTGATTCTTGGTCATTCTGGGCCTGGGTCGATATCTTTCAATCTTTAATCTTTCAAATCAATTTCATACGTATATCATACATAGACTATTCTTTGAACCACTACACTTTGCACAGTGATTCAAAGAGGGGCAAAATGTAATACCCCAAAAATGGGCTATAGGTTCATTAACCTCCTATATCTTCAAATCGAATGAAATCAACATCAAAGTCCTAACCTAAGGCACATCTGCACATTATCGAATCCTAATTGATTATCCTAAATTCTGCATCAGGGAATATTCTTAGCAATATTCCTATTTATTCTAATTATCTTTAATTTAATTATTATTTGGCAATAAATTCTATTTACCCTAAAGTTTGATTAATTGAATATTCTGAATATTTAATTAATCAGATTTAATACTGCCACTTAATTGTTTAATTACATTTAATTCTATTTATTCCTAACTATATTATTTAATTTTGACAATAAATCAAATCTCCTACGAATAATTGATTAAATCCAAGTTGTCAATATTTAATAATATAGTTTTGAATAAAAGTTTGATTAAAATAATTGATTAACCCACAAATCAGTTATTTTTAAATTTAAAATCAGTTAAGTTGAAGATAAATCACTTTATTTATTTAATTAATTCATGATTATTTGTGCACATTCAAAGAGCAGTTAAACTTTAAATCAAAAAATCAATTCAAGTTGTTATCTTTTCGAAACTCAACATCTATTTTGAGTTCAAAGTTGATCTAAACTTCTGATTTGAGTTAAAAAGTGGTTCTTGCATGATTTTGCATGATTTTATGAGTTATCTATTTCTAATTTCTTGTTAACTCAAAAATCAACCTGAGTTCATCAAAAGTGATTTATGACTTTTTCCATGCACCCTCAAGCCCTGGATTTCTATAAAATCAAGGCTCAACTCTTTACAAATCATCCACATAATTTGCATACTTACTCTGGCGAATTGACATCAGAGGAATCATCAAGCTTCTTGTGAATCAACATTTTGTGAGATCAATCTTGTTTTCAATTCATTCTAGTTTCATATTTCATATCATTGTTAGCTTAATTTGCATATCATTTCAATCCATTTAGATTAATTTATTATCTTTTTTTCTCATCTTATTGCATCAAAAATATAAAAAATAGATTAATTTGCATTCATATTTCTTTCATCATTTAAATCCTTCCTTTAGGTGTTGCATTGATCTTAATCTAATCTGAGAATATCATACTCGGACCTACTAGAAGGCAGTAAATCCCCTGATTAGCTATATTGTTCTTATTTGCATATTTTGATTTTTGCAAACCTCTAATGTTTTACTGAAGTGTTGTGTCTATAGCTAAGTACAAAATTCACACACACAGGTATGACATTTATTCATTAATAGATGGCTTCTCAGTTTATAATCAAATCAAGATAGCACATGAAGATCAGGTGAAGAAAAATTTCACTTGTGCTTGGGGCACATTCTACTGGAATTTCATGCCTTTTGGTCTTAAAAATGTAGGTGCAATGTATCAAAAGGAAATGACAACCATCTTTCACAATATGATGCATAAGAATATAGAAAACTATCTAGATGATACACTAACAAAATCAGCCATCAGAACAACACATATAGAAGATCTGAGGAAACTTTTTGACAGAATGATGCAATTTCAACTCAGGTTAAATCCAAAAAAATGTGCATTTGGAGTAAGTTAAGGGAAACTCCTAGGATACATAGTGTCAAAAAAAGGAATTGAAGTAGATCCAATAAAAGTTAAGGAAATCCTAGAGATGAAGCCTCCTAGAAACATAATCAAACTGAAAATTTTTCTATATCATCATAAAATGGAAGCACTTCCATGTAGGAATGGTTTAGCCCTCTGAGCAAGTGGTTTGGGTTCATGTCAAACCCCTTGAATGGGTCTTTGACTTGGATCTAGTTTTTTACCCTGTCCTACCCTATTTTCCACTTCTTTCCTACCTATTTCTAGTATCTTGCTCTGATATTTTGAGGTTCTTGACCTCAGGGTCAAGGTCGACCTTTTGGGTCAAGGTCAACCTTGACCCTGACCCGGGGTCTAAATTTCAAATTCTAAAAATTTCTAGATGTTGGGGTTTGGAAAGAATTCTTTCCTGCTTCTGGGTCGGCTGCTTTGGGCTTCAAAATAGTAACTCTTAAAAGACATTTAATATAGGTCCACTTCTAAGGGTATGAGACTAATGGGAATTTATTTCTCATATGTCGGCCTCTCTAGAAGTTGGTGTCCTGGACTAGTATATAAGGAAGCCTTCTCCTCTCATTTGAGGGAAAAGAGAAAGAAAAAGGGAGGATCATCTATGCATAAGTTATCAAAGTGAACATTCAAGCATTCAAGTATTCAATCATTCAAGATTCAATTCATCAAGGAGATCCATTGGTAGCCATTGAAGGATTCAAGCTCTATGGAGCCCTCTTGTTGAATATTTCTCCATCCATATCCATTCAAGCTTCTTCTTATTCCAAGATCCATTCAAGATTGGTGTTGAATATCTAAATGCAATTGATTTGAAACATCGTACATCCTACAATTCTACATCCATTTGGAGTATCCATACTTGTGGATTTAACGATTCGAATCCTCCACAAGGGTTTCAACATAAGCAAGGTGAATTGTTCTATTTACTTTGTTTATTACTGCAATTTCAATTATATTTCAAGGTTAATTCCAAAACTGGGGTTTAACCAAGGCAAAACCCTCATCCAAACAAAAAAACTATTTTTCTTGCAGGAACATGCACGGAATAGTGAATTATAGAGAAAATTTGAATACCCTTTTTGGCAAACTTTTGGGATCTACAAACAGAATTTCCATCAGAGTAGTGCAAGTCAAGGTCGACATAAAGGGGCACGATTGTGCCCCCGTATTTGGGTCAAGGTCGACCTAGCTTAGAAAAGAAAAATATTTTTGGGTTTTCTCTATCTCTGTGTTTGTGTTCCAAATCTGGTTGTAGAATTTATAGAAACTCGGTACAGACACTAGAAAACAGCAATTTCCAGATCTGCTATATTTCAAGATAAGTGTTTCATTTTATCCCAATCTTTCTGATTTATTGTTTTACTTTATAATTAAGAAATTAGACCCCCTTTTCCTCATTATCCATAACCAGTTGATTATTTTTGCGTTGATCATCTCCTTTCAGTTAATCAATTGGGATCTCCTTGTCTTGGATTAGGAGGTGATATATATCTACACCATTTTCAATACACCCCACCCACAAACACATTCAAAAACCACACACCCCCACATACATATAAAAATATATACACCATTTATATATTTTTTTATATCTTACATTTTGGTGAACCCGCGATAGACAACTCTTTCTTTTTGGTGTTGGATGCTTTGCCTCTTTTCCTTAAGATTAGCTTAGATTAGTTTTCTTTTATGCTCTTGCATTTTAAAATAAAAAAACAAAAACAAAAAAAACTACATACTCATCCTAATCCTATCCTTCGTGATCCAATTCATAATATTCCCATTCCCATTTCTCCATCTACTATTCCTAGTTCTTCCCACACTTATGATGGGGCTCAAACTATGCTTCATGATGTAGATGTGAAAGAATTCTTTGATTTACCTTCCCCTTCTTATCCGATCCATGATGATATTAAAGGGAAGATAAAAGAAACTTCTTCTAAACCTATCATTCCACCTTACACAACATTTCTCATGACCACCGTAAACAATCACCTCATGCAGAAGCTTTACAAGATATGTACACTACAGAATACAATATGATGGCTAAACAAGGTTATAAGGGTTTAGGGCTTGGTGTTAATGAACAAGGTATTAAATATTCGGTTCATATATCCCCTAAACAAGATATGCATGGTCTTGGCTTTCTATTATCTCAATTTAAGGTGGTTGATTTTGATTTTCACCCTCATCTTCATGTTCTTCCAACACCTTCCTTAGATTACCTTGATACCCCTCAAGATGTGGCTAAGAAGGTGTATGTTCAGTTAATGAATTCTAAAAAACAAATCTTTAAACCTATGCTGAAAGATGCTCTCTCCAAGTAAAAATGTCCATTTCACTATAGTAATACATATTTACTTGCTGATTGTATGCATTTCAAGATGTATGTTAGAGAAAGCATTGCTTTAGGAATTATATCTCACTCGTGTGTGGTTTTACAATTTCTTCAGAATTTCCATACAGGGAATACCCCTCATTCTTCTATAATATAGATCTTTTCTCCTCTTATCTCTTGACTAGGGGGCAAGAGGTATTTCTTCCATTTTCTAGGATCCATTATGCTCTCAGCGTGTATTTTTTTTTCAGCTTAATTGGTTATTCTTTCTATATTTTATCCCTATGGTTTTGTATTATGATATCTTTCCTTTGCTCATAACCATCGAAAACTCTCTTCTAGTATTCAAGATATCTTTTCTAAAGACATTTGATTTGCAAAGATATCTCTTTGTTATGGAATATCTTGGTATATCCCTTTCTTTCATCCCTAGGGGGCAAGGTTTTCCTTCTTTCTCTCTATCTAGGGATCTACTTTCCTTAGCTTAGTAGGATTTGTTTATTCTGCAACATTTTTTCCTTATACTGACTAATGTTTTAGCTATGGATATCCTTTTATGTGAGATTTTGTTGTCCTAATTCATCACCTCTTCTTTATTTTGTAAATTATGTTATGTAAACACTTTTTCCCTTGATTTGGGGTTAGAGTTTGATTCCTTCATTCCAAGATTCCTCTTCCTCTTGATCGCAGGGGGATTGATGATTGAATCTTTGATCCTTTTTTTTCTTTTCTTTGAAAGATGATATTTTATCCAAAGCACTCCTCTATGGTGGGGGTCTTGTTGATAAGATCTCTTTCTCTTTGAGGATCTTTTTTCCATAAGTGACATGTCCTTTTTCATGATTATCTATGCTCTTTGATGTAAGGGTCAATACTCTTTGCTAAGAATATAGTGTACATTGTTGTTAATAGGATATCTCCTTACTTTGTGAAGTAGGTATCCTCCTTCTCTTCCTTATCCTATCTATTAGGTAGCCACAATAAGGAGGGGGGCATAAATAGGGTCTTCCTTATACTATAGTTTACATTTTACAACATGCTAAATCATTGGAAGGTAACGAGCATAAGTTGCTAAATCCTAAAGAGACGCACATTTTCATTTTACAACATGCTAAATCCTCGAAAGGTAATGCACATAAGTTGCTAAATCCTGAAGAGACATGCATTTTCATTTTTATTTTTGCTAAATCCTTGGAAGGTAACACACATAAGTTGCTAAATCCTGAAGAGACATGCATTTTCAATTTCAAACATGCTAAATCCTTAGAAGGTAACACACATAAGTTGCTAAATCTTGAAGAGACACACATTTTATATTCCATAGTGATATAAGAATGTGGATCTATGGATATTCCAAAAGCTGTCAGAAGACACATTACAACTACAAAGCACAATTTATGGGTGAACTATCAAGTTTGGCTACCTGTTGGGCTCTCCCTCCTTGGTGATTCACAGTAAGGTGGGCATCTTACTAGGCGAGGTAATCACACCCTCTTCTCTCTTTTTTTTTCTAGTGATGTCTCTCTTATTGTAATGTTGAGGTTGACAAAGACTTGAGTCCCTGGGGGCTTGAGGATTGCTTTGTCCCTTTGATTTCAATAATATTTTATTTTTCTTTGTGATCTCCTTTACCAAGAGTTTGCATCAAGTCCATACTCTTGCTAAAGTGGGGGCTAAATGTATCATTAGAAAATGGAAGCACTTCCATTTAGGATTGGTTTAGCCCTCTGAGTAAGTGGTTTGGGGTCATGTCAAATGCCTTGAATGGGTCTTTGACTTGGATCTAGTTTTTTTCCATGTCCTACCCTATTTTTCACTTCTTTCCTACCTATTTCTGGTATCTTTCTCTGAGATTTTGAGGTTCTTGACCTCAAGGTCAAGGTCGACCTCGACTCTGGCCTGAGGTCTAAATTTCAAATTCTAAAGATTTTTGGATGTCGAGGTTTGGAAAGAATTCTTTCCCACTTCCAGGTCTGTTGCTTCGGGCTTCGAAATGGTGACTCTTAAAAGATATTTAATATAGGTCCACTTATAAGGGTATGAGCCTAATGGGAATTTATTGCTCATATGTCGGCCACTCTAGAAGTCGATGTCCTAGACTAGTATATAAGGAAGCCTTATCCTCTCATTTGAGGGAAAAGAGAAAGAAAAAGGGAAGATCATCTATGCATAAGTTATCAAAGTGATCATTCAAGCATTCAAGCATTCAAGTATTCAAGAATTCAATATTAAATTCATCAAGGAGATCCATTGGTAGCCATTGAAGGATTCAAGCTCTATGGAGCCCTCTTGTTGAAGATTTCTCCATCCATATCCATTCAAGATTTTTCCTATTCCAAGATCCATTCAAGATTGGTGTTGAAGATCTAAATGAAATTGATTTGAGACATCCTACATCCTACAATTCTACATCCATTTGGAGCATCCATACTTGTGGATTCAAGGATTTGAATCCTCCACAAGGGTTTCAACATAAGCAAGGTGAATTGTTCTATTTACTTTGTTTATTACTGTAATTTCAATTCTATTTCAAGGTTAATTCCAAAACCAGGGTTTGACTAAGGTAAACCCCTCATCCTAACAACAAAACCATTTTTCTTGCAGGAATAGGCATGAAATAGTGAATTACAGAGAAAATTTGGATACCCTTTTCAACAAACTTTTGGGATCCACAAACAAAATTTCTATCGGAGCAATGCAGGTCAAGGTCGACATAAAGGAGCATGATTGCACCCCCATATTTGGGTCAAGGTCAACCTGGCTAGGAAAAGAAAAAAATTTTTGGGTTTTCTTTATCTATGTGTTTGTGTTCCATATCTGGTTGTAGAATTTCCAAAAAATCTGTACAAACACCAAAAAATAGCAATTTCTAGATCTGCTACATTTCAAGATAAGTGTTTTATTTTATCCTAATCTTTATGATTTATTATTTTACTTTATAATTAAGAAATTAGACCCCCTTTTCCTCTTTATCCATAACCAGTTGATTCCTTTTTGCATTGATCATCTCCTTCTTCTTAATCAATCAGGATCTCCTTGTCTTGGATTAGGAGGTAGTATATATCTACACCATTTTCAACACACCCCACCCACAAACACATTCAAAAACCACACACCCCCACATAGATATAAATATATATACACCATTTATATATATTTTTATATCTTACAGTTGCAAGGAAAGATTCAATCAATAAGGGGGTTTATGTCACAATTAGTAGACAAAGCTCATTTTTTTACCAAAACATTACACAAAGGAGTTATCTTCAAATGGGATAAGGAATGTAAGAGAAATTTCAATTAGATAAAAGAATAATTAATGAATCTACATGTAATTATTGCTCCTATTCAAGGTAAACCACTACTACTTTACATATCAGCTATGACAACATCATTAGGAGCTCTATTGGCACAAGAAGATGAGACAAAGAAATAAAGAGCTATATATTACATAAGTAGAACACTAGTATCTTATGAGTTAAATTTTAGCATTATTGAAAAGGATTTCCTCGCTATGATATTTGAATCATAAAATCTTTGATATTATATGTTATCCCACATAGTAAAGCTAATTGCTAAAATTGATCCTCTAAAGTATCTACTAAACAAAGAAACATTGATGAGAAGGTTATCAAAATGGGTGTTAACACTAACTAAATTCAATATTGAATATGTGGAAAGGAAGGATATCAAAGGATATATTTTTTATGATCACCTATATGATGCACCAATTCAAGATAACAAGCCACTAACTATAGAGTTAATTGATGAAGGAATACTACCTTTAGCAGGGCACCCATGGAAGATGTTCTTCGATGTTTCATTCACCCAACTGGACTTGGGAGAAAGTGTATAGTTTATAACTCCCAAAGGATATAAAATTCCCAAAGCATACAAAATGATATTTCTATGTACCAACAATATTATTGAATATGAAGCTTTAGTGAATAGATTGAAGTAGGAAATCAAATGGAAAATTTTGGATTTACATGTCTATGGAGATTCGAAGTTAATCAATAAGATCAATGTTTAATACCAAACAAAAGATGAAAAGATAATGTCATACAATAGAATGGTTGATGATATAAAGAATTATTTTGTCTACATCACATTCCAATAGGTTCCAAGATCAGAAAATAGAGAAGAAGATGCTATGGCTTCTCTAGCCTCAATTTTACAACTAGAAGAGCATCAATTCCCCTATGACTTCCTCGTGGAAGAATTACCATTTCCTACCTATGATTCCCTAAATTCCCAAATTGTATGTTCAATTATAGGACATGATTCCTTGAGATACATCTTAATCTACTCCTACCTAAGAGACCAAATTATTCTTGATAACTTATATAGAAATAAAAAGAAAAACCTTATCTAAAATGAATTGTGTTATCTAATCATAGCTAATGACTTATAAAGGCATGGTCTAGATGGTACTCTAATTAGATGTTTAGAAAGTTAAGATTCTAAATGTCCATTACAAAAATTTCATGAAGGTATTTATGGATTTCATTTGAATGGTCTTTCGTTAGCTAAGAAACTTCTAAGGGTTGGATATTACAGGCCCAACATGGAGATAGATACAATGCAATATGCCAAGTCTTGCAAGAAGTGTCAATTGCATGGTAATCTAATTCACACTCCAAGAAGGGATTTATTACCATTCAAAACATATTGGTCATTTCAACTGTGGGCATTTGATCTCATTGGTCATATCTATCCTTTATCATCAAATAGACACAAGTTTATTACTACAAACACTGAGTACTTTACAAAGTGGGTTGAAGTTATTCCTTTGATCAAGGTGATAGGAAAACAGGTGTCAATGTTCATCCTAAAATAAATCATCTTTAGGTATAGGATCCCCTCTTCAATTGTGATAGACAATGGGGGCAATTGCAAGGTAATGGACAGGTTGAAGCATCAAACAAGACAATCCTAAAAATCCTACATAGTAAGGTGAATAAATCAGGGAAAGATTGGAATTTGTAGTTGAATCCAACACCATGGGGCTATAGGACTAGCATCATAGCACCTATGGGGGAAGGGGAGACACCTTTTTCTCTTGTCTATGGTTCGAAGGTAGTATTTGTAATACCCCAAAAATGGGTTATAGGTTCATTAACCTCTTACATCAACAATTCGATCAAAATCGACATCAAAGTCCTAACCTAAGGCACATCTGCACATCAGTTTATCAAAACCCTAATTGATTATCTTAATTCTACATCAGGGAATATTCCTTGAATATTCCTAATTTATCATAATTATCTTTAATTAAATATTATTTGGCAATAAATCTCATTTATCCTAAAGTTGATTAATTGAATATGACGAATATTTCATTAATTCATTTAATTCTACCACTTAATTATTCAGTTAGATTTAATTCTATTCATTCCTAATTAATATTGTTTTATTTGACAATAAATCAAATTTGCTAAAAATAATCAGTTGAATTCTTATTTAATTGATTAAATTAAATTGTCAAATTTAATAATATAGTTTTGGAATAAAGTTTGATTAAAATAATTGATTAACCCATAAATCAGTTATTTTAAACATATTTTAAATATTATTTGGTGATAAATTATATTTATCCTAAAGTTGATTAATTGAATATGATGAATATTTAATTAATCAATTTAATTCTGCCACTTAATTATTTAATTATATTTAATTCTATTTATTCATAATTAATATTGTTTTTAAATTGACAATAAATCAAAATTCCTACAAACAATCAATTGAATATTTATTTAATTGATTTAAAATCAAAGTTGTCAAATTTAACGATTTAATTAGAATAAAGTTTGATTTAATAATTGATTAACCCATAAATCAATTGTTTTAATTCAAAAATCAGTTAAGTTGAGAATAAATCACTTTATTTATTAAATTAATTCAAAATAAATCATGCACAATCAGAAAAGCAGGCAACTAGAAATCAACAACCAATTTTAACTTTCTAAACTCAACATCTGATGATGAGTTGAAATTTGATCTAAACTCTATTTTGAGTTAAACACTGCTTTTGCATGATTTTTGTGAGGTAATTATCTCTGATTTCTTGTTAACTCAAAACTCAACCTGAGTTTATCAAGAGTGATTTATGGCTTTTCTCCTACATCCTCAAAGCCCTAGATTTCTATAAAAATAAGGCTCAGCTCTTCAAATCTCTCTCTCTCTCTCTCTCTCTCTCTCTCTCTCTCTCTCTCTCTCTCTCTCTCTCTCTCTCTCTCTCTCTCTCTTTTTCGAAGCTGTGCATTTTATCTCTCAATCTCTCGAATTTGCACAATTACTTTGGCAAATTTACAACTGAAGAACAAAGCTTTTGCGACAAGCAATTTTGTGAGATCATTTCATAGTTTTTCATAGCTTTTGCATACTTTTGCATTCATCTTCATAGCATTGTTATATTAATTATATATCATTTCAATTCATTCTAGATTAGTTTCATATCAAGTTTTTCATCTAATTGCATCAAAAATCTTAAAAAATAGATTAATCTGCATTCATTCTTATTCATCTTTTGCATCCAAATCCTTCATTTAGGTGTTGCATTATCACTGATCTTGGTCTAATCTGAGAATACCATACTCGTACCTACTAGAAGGCAGTAAATCATCTAGTTAGCTTAGTTTCATTTATTTATAGATTTTGATTTTGCTAACCTCTAATGTTTTATTGAAGTGTTGTGTCCGCACCTAGGTACAATTTTCACACACACATTTCCGGTGCCCACCGTGGGGTTCTGAAATGGGTTTCTATTCTATTCTATTCTATCAAATTTCTATCATTTTTCTCGAACCCACGACCACAAGGTTAATTTTTATGAATTTTGTGATAAAATTTTGGGCTATTTTTCCAAAAATCTGACTGGTATTTTTATTGGTACATGCACATATGACATGATAAAGATCCAAAATTTATATTTATGGAAAGGTATTTGAGTTAGATTTCATCTTCCATTGGTTTGGATTAATTTCATTTTGATTTGCAAAAGTTATGATCATTTTAGTGAAGACTGGTCAGAACCTGATTTTATGAAATTTGACTGATATTTTTATTGGCACATTAACATATGACATGATACATATCCTAAATTTATATTTATGGAAAGATATTTGAGTTATCTTTCATTTTCCATTGGTTTGGATTAATTTCATCTTGATTTTAAAAAGTTATGATCATTTTAGTGCAGACTGGTCAGAACCTAATTTTATGAAATCTGACTGATGTTTTTATTGGTACATGCACATATGACATGATACAGATCCTAAATTTATATTTTTGAAAATTTATTTGAGTTAGCTTTCATTTTCCATTGGTTTGAATTAATTTTGTCTTGTTATGAAAATTTTATGATTGATTTAGTGCAGACTAGTCAGAATTTGATTTTTATGACAATAGGTTTTTCGATTATCAAATGACATATTAACTTTGACTAACCTGATTTTCAACCACGTGGGGTTGACAAGTTGTATTTTTTTTTGGGTTTTTATAATAGTGGGTTGCATGTGTACACTCAAGATGTGCACTTCTCTAAGTCATTACTTCTAAGAGAATCCATGAATTGGAAACCTTGAGAAAGCGACCTAGAGCTCCCTAGGCATGGAGTCACAAGGGTGTTTAGAATGCTCTTAGCTAGAGCTATTAAGCCTATAACCTTGCTAGTAAACCATGCAATGGGAGATTCAAAGAGACAAGGGAAAGAATGCCAATATCCTCAAGAATAAAAAATAAGAATGCGATGCAATGCCATGCTAGAAATGAAGGTGCAACTAAGCTATGGAAATGAAAGTATTACAAGCCTTTGCTAATTAAGCTATGTGAGTTAAGCTAGAAACATGAAAGGAAAGTAAACTAAAATGCCATTAAAGCTATGCTAAATTCAAGAATGAAAGCTAGAATTCAAGAAGATCTTCAAAGCTCCAAAGTCACCAAGAAAACGTGGAGCATTTAAGATTAGTATGAAAGAATGGATCCTAGAATGAGAAAAGAGCTCTCCTTTTAAAGATAAATGGACCATGGAGATTAAGAGGCAAAAGATTTGATCAAGGGTGGAGTTTGAAAGAGGGATAAATCCTTGTGCACAAGTCTCCTCCAATGAGAAAGAAGTGTTGAATTTTGAGCCTCATGTGAGACAAAAAGGCCTTTTCTTCTTTTTATAAAATAGGAATAATGTTTTATTTGTGCAACTTAGGATAATAGGAAAGTGGGGGCTTTTTATTTAATAAAAGGGGAGAGAATTCTTTTTAATTAAATAAATACTTAGGATAAAATGGTTAATCCATAGAATATAATCGAATAAATGATAGAATTAGGATTTGATCAAGGAAATTGATTTAATTTGAAAATATTGTAAATATTGATTCAGAAAATTGATAAATTGAAGAATGGGGCCCAAAGTCTAGGCGACCATTTTAGGGTGCATACATTTGCCCCTCTTTGACTAATGTGAGATTGATTTAGGATCACATGTAGTCAAAGAATTAAGTTGAAATATGAGATCAATTTGGGATCACAAAACAACCCAGACGTGTGTTCGACGGATGGGAACACATCAGGACAAAGATAAGCTGATTGAAAAAGACAAGACCAACACCCCTGTAAATAGGTAATTATCAAGTCTAAGATAAGAAATAAGAATCTCAAGCAAGGTTTGATTGATAGGTTTGGTAAAGCTGAATCAAGGATTGAAATTTGATAGGTATTGCCCCCTCATGATTGAAATCGAAATGAGATAGAGGAGAAATAGATAAATTGATAAATTTGATCAAATCAAACTAAAAATAAGGTTCTTGATGTAAGATGAAATATATAAGGATCATGGAACCAAGGTAGATCATTAAGCAAGAAAGATTATGCCCCAAGGTTGAATTAGAAGACAAGAAGTGGGGTGAAAGCAAATGGAAGATCAAAGTTTGGAAGAGGTGAAAAGAAATGGAGAGAGGAAAGAGAATTTGCCTCAAGAAAGAGAATGCATAAAAATCAATCAACTGTTTAAGATAGGAAATTTTGATTGAGATCATGAAAAAAAGATGAGGAAATGAAGATCAAAATGTGATCACAGTTGATTAAAAGTCCAAAATATGAAAGCATAGCTCTCTCCATATGCAAGATGAAAGACTAAACTAACATGAACTTAAGAATGCAAGCTACTATGAAAAGTAGTTTACTTGCAAGGTTACAAAGTCATTAGACTCTAATAATCATCATCGAGATTTATTGGTAGCATCGCAAGATCATACAATACACACTAGTATAACTATGTGAATCTTAATATGATCTATATCAGATAGGTATGTGGGAATCTCACCTAAGCATCAAAGACATGTAGGTCAAGATGACTAGTGCAGTGAGGTTCCCTAAGTTTAGTATAACAAGATTATGCTCACATCGAGACACAAGAAAGTCAAGATGACTACAAGCATGCTCTTGCAAAAAATAGTCAAGGATAATACATTATAGATCCTAGTGTCAAGTGGAACAAGCATGAATGCTCGTGACATTTAGGATCAACAAAATATACCCACAAGCAAAAAAAAAATAAAACATGTCCTCGTTCCCCCAGTCTTCTAGCTTGGCATCATCGAAAACTATTAGGGAGAGAACACTCAGCAAAGAAATCATCATAGACAGCACACAAAGAAATAAAGTCAAACAAGTCTCAATGAGTCAAGTGTTTAAGTGTGTGTGTGTAGGTCATAGAGTCAAACTTTGAGTATCGCATCTGTCAGTGAGAAATATTGCATCATTCTAGACTGCGGGTAAGATATCTGATAAGTGTTGAGAAACACTTGACGCTAGGGAAGTGTTGAAAAACATAGTTGGGGAGGTGTTGAAAAACACTATTTGTGAGGTGGCCTAAAGACTAATGCATCCAAGAGACCAAAGCTAACACAGTTATGCCCCCTAGACAAAGACAAAGACCAATTCCAAACCAAGGCAACAAGGACAAGGCATGATGGAGAAAGGCTAAGTGTCGAGGACACGTGCTAAGAAACAAGGGTGCAAAGGCCTCAAGTAACACCTGTTTTCAAGTTTTCACCACTTGACAGATTTTTTTATTTTTACAAGTTTTTTATTTTTTTGTATTTTTGTATTTTTGCTACCAAGGTGCCTGTTTCCAAGTTTTCACCAAGGCACTTTTTCTACTTTTTTTAATTTTTGCAATTTTTTTATTTTTTTTATTTTTTTTTTAAGACTTTATATGCTTTTTAGGATTTTTTCAGCATCGTATATGAATTTTTTGGAATTTTTTTAGGATCAATAAATATGTGCAAAGGATGCCCCCAGATAGAATAGGCATCATGGATCGAACTTCTTTAGGTGCAAGACATTGATAGGATCAGGGAGTTATTCTCCCTCTTTAGTAGATAATAAATAAGCACCTGTCCCAAAAGCTATAGTAATGATGTAAGGTCCAAGCTAATTAGGTTTGAATTTTCCCTTTTGATCCCTATGTTGTTGATTTTTAGGATTTTCACGTAGGACAAGATCTCCCACTTGGAATTCTCTAGGGCGAACCTTTTTATTGAAGGCCTTGGACATACGCTTTTGATAGACCCTCATATGGTCAAATGATGTTTGATGTTTCTCATCTAGAAGTTCTAACTCCTAGAGTCTCATGGCATGGTAGTCTTCATCTGTAACTAGACCTTTGAGGGAAACTCTAAGTGAAGAAATCTCAACCTCTAAAGGTAACACTGCTTTAGCGCCATAAGTAAGGGCAAAAGGAGTAGCTCCAATAGGAGTACGAATACTCATTCTATAAGCCCACAAAGCTGGATTTATCTATAAGTGTCAATCTCTACCATTCTTATGAACTGTTCTATGTAGGATTTTAAGAATGGTTTTGTTTGATGCCTCTGCTTGACCATTTCCTTGCAGGAAGTAAATGGAGGACCAATGTTGTTTAATCTTGAATTTTTGGTAGAGTTGTTTAAGGTCCTTATTCTTGAACTAAACTCCATTGTCAGTGATAATCTCAGAAGGCACACCATATCGACAGATGATATGGTTCGGGATGAAAAGAGAAACTGTCTTACCTGAGGCAATAGAAAGTGGGACAGCTTCTACCCATTTAGTAAAGTAGTCAGTAGCAATGATGATAAATTTGTGTCCACTTGATGAGTTGGGATGAATTTTCCCAACAAGATCAAAGGCCCAGTGCTGAAATGGCCAATGAGATATAGAAGGAATAAGCTCCATGCCTAGAGCATGTATCAAGTGACCATGTTTTTGACACTTTTCACATGATTTTGCAAAAGCTACTGCATCCATCTGCATGGTAGGCCAATAGTACCCCACCCTAAGCAACCTTCAGGCCATGGAAAGACCATTGGAATGTCCCCCATAGATGCCTTCATGAATGTCAACTAACACTTAATCAAATTCTTCCTTTTCTAAGCATCTAAGAAGTGTCCCATCTAAACCCCTCCTATATAAATCACCAGAGATAAGGGTATGGTGAGAGGCATTTTGGGTAAGGTTTCTTCATTCAGAGTGGTTAAAGGTGTCAGGAATAATGTCATCATGAAGGTATGAGTAAATGGCACCATATCGGGATGATTCATGACCAACAAGGGTATAGATAACGTGGCTTTCTTGGGAGTCATAGATAGGATAATGTAGCTCTTCCACTAGGAATTCAAATTTGGATTCACGGTACTCTAACTGTAGAAGTGAAGTAAGTGTTGCCATAGCATCAGCTACTTTATTTTCTGCTCTAGGGATTTGCTAAAATGTGACGAATGTGAAATACCATCTCAATGAATCAACCATTTTCTTATAAGGTACCAGTTTCTCATCTTTCATTTGATATTCTTCATTGACCTGGTTGATTATCAGCTGTGAATCCCCATAGATATGTAGCTCTGTGATTCTCCATTCTATGGCCATCTTGAGCCCATTTGTCAAAGCTTCATACTGAGCAATGTTGTTTGTACATGGGAATAATAACTTGTAAGACTTAGGGATCATGTACCCATGAGGAGAAACAAACAACACACCAGCTCCTAAGCCATTTTGCATAAAAGATCCATCAAAGAACATCTTCCATGTTCTCTCAGTCATGTACATGAGGTGGTCATTTGGAAAGGCACCTTGAATAGGTGTACTATCTTGAAATGGGAAGTCATCCAATTGATCAGCTATGGCTTGTCCTTTTATAGCTTTACGCTCAATGTACTCTATCAAATTTTGAAAGAATCATCATCCATTTAGCAAGTTTACCCATGAGGGTAGCCTTACAGAGAAAATACTTGAGAGGATCAATTTTTTCTATGAGGTGTACTGTGTGCGCAAGCATGTAATGTCACAATTTTTGGGAAGCAAACACCACTGTAAGGAAAGCTTTCTCAATACTAGCGTAATTAACCTCATATGAAACAAGCGTATGGCTAATGTAATATATAGCTCTTTCTTTCCCATGTTCATCAAGTTGAACTAATAATACCCCCAAGGAAGATTCAGTTGCTGAGACATACAAAATAAGTGATTTTCTTGGGATAGGAGGCATTAAAATAGGAGGATTTGCCAAATATTTCTTGATTTGGTCCATGTTTTTTTGAAAATCCTCATTCCAGATACATTTAACTCCCTTATGCAAGTTCTTATTGAGAGGTTGAGCTCTATCTGCCAACTGTGAAATGAACCTCCTTATAGATTGAAGATGTCCTTGAAGACTCCTCATTTGACTGATGTTTTTAGGAGGTGGCATATCCATGATCGCTTGGACTTTTTCAGGGTCTACCTCTATTCCTTTCACTGAAATAATGAATCCTAGAAGTTTTCTAGAGGTAACACCAAATGCACACTTTTTTGGATTTAATCTTAGTTGGAATTGTTCCATGCGATCTAGAATGACTTCCAAATCACCTAAGTGTTTGTTTCTTTTCTTAGATTTAACCAAAGTGTCATCCACATAATCTTCCATGTACTTATGCATCATGTCATGAAAGATAGTTGTCATAGCTCGCTGATAGGTGGCTCCTACATTTTTCAATCCAAATGGCATAACGTTCCAACAATAGGTACCCCATGCACAAGTGAATCCAGTCTTTTCTTGGTCTTCAGGAGCTATCTTGATCTAATTATATCCATAAAAACCATCCATCAAGGAATAGATCTCATGACCCGCAGTCATGTCCACTATCATGTCTATATTTGGGAGTGGAAAATCATCCTTTGGGCATGCTCTATTGAGATCTCTAAAGTCTGTGCAGATTTGAATGGATTTGTCATGTTTTGAAACTAGTACAATATTGGATATCCATTCAACATAATCAATATCTCTTATGAATCCTGCGTTGAGGAGTTTTTCTAATTCTACTTTGACTAGAAAAGCTATGTGTGGATGCATTTTTCTCAATTTTTGTTTGACTGGTTTAACACATGGAGCTATGGACAAGTGATGCATAATGAGATTTGTGTCCAACCCTAGCATATCTGAGTAGGTCCATGCAAAATTAATCTTCTTCCTCTGTAAGAACTTGGTGTACGCTTCTTTTTCTAGAGGTGACAAAGACTTAGCCAAGTGTATCATCTGTGAAGCCTCATCTGTACCCAAGTTTACTGATTGTGTTGGCTCAACAAGAACTGAAGATCTATCTTGAAAGTAACTTGGGAGATGATCAAGTACCTCATCCTTAGGCACCTCAGAGAGGTTTTCACCCTTGGATACGTCATTTATTTTTACTATTTTTGGTTCTGACACTGCCACACAGTGGTTTTCACCATCAGAACTCTTTTTCTTTTTTTTTCTTTTCTGACTAAGGTACTTGATCATCTCCCAAGTTATACTCAATATGTGCACTTCTCTAAGTCATTACTTCCAAGAGAATCCATGAATTGGAAACCTTGAGAAAGTGACCTAGAGCTCCCTAGACATGGAGTCACAAGGGTGTTTAGAATGCTCTCAGCCAGAGCTATTAAGCCTATAACCTTGTTAGTAAACCATGCAATGGGAGATTCAAAAGAGACAAGGGAAAGAATGCCAATATCCTCAAGAATAAAAAATGGGAATGCAATGCAATGCTATGCTAGAAATGAAGGTGCAACTAAGCTATGGAAATGAAAGTATTACAAGCTTTTGCTAATTAAGCTATGTGAGTTAAGCTAGAAACATGAAAGGAAAGTAAACTAAAATGCCATGAAAGCTAAGTTAAATGCAAGAATGAAAGCTAGAATGCAAGAAGATCTTCAAAGCTCCAAAGTCACCAAGAAAACCTGGAGCATAAGATTAGTATGAAAGAATGGATCCTAGAATGAGAAAAGAGCTCTCCTTTTAAAGATAAATGGACCATGCAGATTAAGAGGCAAAATATTTGATCAAGGGTGGAGTTTGAAAGAGAGATCAATCCTTATGCACAAGTCTCCTCCAATGAGAAAGAAGTGTTGACTTTTGAGCCTCATGTGAGACAAAAAGGTATTTTCTTCTTTTTATAAAATAGGAATAATGTTTTATTTGTGCAACTTAGGATAAGAGGAAAGTGGGGGCTTTTTATTTAATAAAAGGGGAGAGATTTCCTTTTAATTAAATAAAGACTTAGGATAAAATGGTAATCCATAAAATATAATCGAATAAATGATAGAATTAGGATTTGATCAAGGAAATTGATTTAATTTGAAAATATTGCAAATATTGATTCAGGAAATTGATAAATTGAAGAATGGGGCCCAAAGTCTAGGTGACCATTTTAGGGTGCATACAGCATGTACAAGAGTAGGTAAGTTTTTCATAACAGTGGTTTACAGGTGTAGGTGCAGGTACATCCTGTGGGTACAAAAGATAGAAGACAAATACTCAAAAATTGATAAAATAGGTAAAAATCCACTAAGCACATTACGAGGAACTCAGGTATTCTATTCAATCTAATAACACTTTGATTTGGATATAAAATGAACTCTCTTGTGTCAAGCTTGAGTGCCTTTACAGCTTTCATAATTTAGACTTCAGTTTTGGGCTATAAAACGAACATAGACTTGCTTTTTGCATATCTATTACACATAGTAAATAGGCCCTATGAACACTATTTGTGGATGATCTTGAGAGATTGGGCTTCATTCGCTTGTTCATGCATGCGAAGCTCTTCTTGACGATAAACCCCCTTGTAGGTAGGGAGGTGTATGCAAATTAGATGTCTAATAACTAGAGATGATAAATTAACTATTATAAGCCAATAAATCAATCTAATGCAACACAATGAAGAATACAAAGTAACTATAAAATGATGAAACTAAATTAATTACCTTCACCTACCATGCAGCTTGTCTCCATTGTCCTCCTAGCCTTGATTTCTTATAGAGGTTGAGCTCTCAGATTTCCAAATGAAGCCTTCTCCCAAGATGCTACCAAAGTGTGGAGATTTTATGAAATGAGTGCACAATAGCTTATGCAATCTAATGGATGGAATGCAAATGAAATGATGATAATATGTATTGATTGCTCTTAGAATTCTTGGATGCTTGGATGCTTGATTGCTTGAATGCTTGAATGCCTATTACAAAATACCTATTAGCTCACAAAGGGGAAATGTGGCTCCTTTTATAGAGTTTTGAAGGATCTAGGCCTAGGTGGCACAATCCTATGGTTGAGAATGAAAGGTGTAAGATCCTAGGGCTAGGATTGACTTGGTTGAAGGAGTTGAGAGAAAGGGGGAAGTAGTTGGAATGTGAGAGGAAAAATAGGGATGATGTTCCTATCCCATTGACATGGAGGAGAAAGAGGTGGAAGGGAAAGACACATGTCAAGTGTCTCACAAAGACCAAAGAGAGAAAGAGGGAGAGACTTTTTCCTCATGAGGACTCTTTGCACAAGTGTCCTATGAGTCACCTTTGACCCTTAGAGGTGGCTTGAGAAGCCCCTTAGGAATAGGGAATGTCTCTTGAATTGGTTGTTGAGAGGACATGTGGTCATGAGACCAAGTCCTATGAGGCCACATAGCTCTTAAGAATAGGACATGTGTGGGTGAGGATAATTACTAATAAATAATTAATACTAATTATTTATTTTAGCCAAGATGATGTGTCAAGTGAGTGGATAGATGAGGTGGACTAGGAGTCTTAGTCATATTTAGGTGATTGTATATTTATTTAAATCACTTTAATAAGACTAATTAGAAGACTTAGGATAGAAGAATAGACTATAGTGAATTCACTAAATAAATTGAATAATTTATTTAATAAATAGAAGAATAATTATTAATTAAATAATAAATATTTAATTAATTTATCAAGTCAATAGTAATTAAATAATAAATATTTAATTAATTAATGAAGCTATTTTTAGGTGTATACATTTTGCCCCTCTTTGAAATAATGTGTTGGTCACATTGTTTCAAAAAAAATTCAAGCATTTTTGCCCTTGCCCCAGACAATATCTTAGATGACCTATGCATACCCCCTCGAGACATTGATTGACAAAAAAGATTTTTTATTTTTTTGTTTTTTTTTGTTTCAAGTTGGATAATCAATCTCACGAAAGAATGGTAGAAAAGAGTGATGAAAATGGGGCGGAGTGGGAGAAAAATGGGTAGTATGGTCCACACACCAAGCACATAGGGTCCACAGGCTATAAATAGGGCTAAGGGGTCCACAATAAGCTCATTATGCACACTTGTCATTTGGAGATCAGAGCGCGAGAGAGAGGAGTAGAGCTGCCAGGATGTCATTCCCGCTGTCAGATCACCGCTTCAAGAGGGTTAGACGCTTCCAGCGATCACCCGATTCGGGTGAGCCGGTAGGTGATTCGATCCTGCTTTGTGATTTCATGATTTGATGTATGTTAGAGTAGAATTGTAGCATGTTAGGGTAGATTCAATCATAGAATTAATTTAGAAAATTATTGTTCTTGGATCAGAGAATGAATGCACAGTTTCGGCGCATCAATGCGCAGCAACTAGAAATGTTTGCACAAGGATGAATTAAAAGGGTGCATTTGGACTTTCTACGCATTTGTGTAGAATTGTTGTGCAAATGTGCAAGAAAGTTGCACAATCATGAAAACCTGTGCAAACATGTTAAAAAGTTGCGCAAAGGTAAAAACCTGCGCAAATGAAGTAGAAAGTTGCACATGCATGTTTCAATGTTGCACATGTGCGTTAGATGGTAGAATTTGGCCAAAGTAGATTGTCAATGAGGTCAAACTTGATGTCAATAAGCTGATTTGATCTGTCAATGGTTGATTTTGATTTGATTTGATTAAGATTGGCAACATCGTAGCATGGTTGCTAGTTAACCAATCTTGAATGTAGATAATTGATAGAATTATCTTGTTGAAACACATGATAAAACATGTTTGAAATGGATATGATAGGATAGATAGATTGATAGATCAGTTTATCAAAATATGATAGGTTGATTGTTGTTGACTTGATTAGGAGGATATTATAGATACTCTGATGTCACGGGAGAGATATCCCGTCACACAGAATCTGAGACCAGCACTGTCAAAGATGGACAGACTGCTGATCAGAGCATCTAAGTTGTACTACATGATCAACACACCTAAGATTCGAGCGAATCTCAGTATGATGATGGCATTAGTAGAGAGATGGCATTTAGAGATGAGTACCTTCCATCATCTGACAAGGGAGATGATAGTCACACTAGAGGATGTATATCGCATCCTCCATCTTCCCATCATAGGTGAGCTAGTTCAGTATGATCAACATGGCGGATTCATAGAGTGCAGAGCCATCTTCGGTGATGATGATATAGAGGATGGAGAGATTAGTTGGGAGGACATGGTCGATTTATATGACCCTCTTCCAGTGGTTCTAGCAGGGGCAATTGGGGGATTTGTATGCCTTGATCGTAGGTCATATGGATTTGCAGTTGGATGGGGCCACACATTACAGCGGATGATGGAGGGGACCTGATTTGCTTTGGGGGTGTGTTTATTAGCACATCTTTATCATGATATGCATCAGGTGGTGTACCATGGGGGTGCATCTCTATTGGCAAGTGTGACACTACTCCATGTTTGGGCATGGGAGCACATTGCAGTGACATGACCAATGGCCATTAGATTTTAGGGTGCAAGGCAGCCCTACATTCATTTATATTCCTCAATTTTGTCGCAGGCAAAACTGGGCCATTTAGAGTTCTGGTAGTATACATTTGATACTTTAGATACAGTCACATGGAGACCGTGCTTAGGTTGTGAGTCATGGGATGATGAGTGGTAGCTAGGTTTTTTCTTTGAGTCATGGTGGCTGATAGGGCGAATGCCCTTTATTTTGGAGAGATAGTTGGTCAACCAGGTTCTGCGCTAGTTTGGCAGAGTCTAGGGTATGCCCCAGGGAGTGATAGAGCATGCTCATACTCATCAGGAGAGACAAGACTGGGGACCGATGGCATCCTTTGATATGGCCTAACAGGAGTTTGTGGACATGCCATTTTAGGCATGGACCGTGAGGCAGACAATGGTAGACCCTGGGATGACTACAGATCTTGAGCAGTTCTTGAGAGACTTTCCTGTACCATGGATTACAGATCCAGCAGCTAGGCCTCCAGAGAGAGATCCTATAGAGAGATGATAGGGGAGAATCTAAGGGAGAGATAGATGTGGGTGAGGGAGATGAGGTGGCGGTGATGGTGGAGAGGATGGTGGAGATGGTGCTGGAGATGGAGGGAGAGGGGATAGGGCAAGACCACGGATGAGGGAAGGTGGAGTGAGGCAAAGGGGATTGATGCCTCCCTCGGCTAGATAGGAATGGAGATAGCCTTTGGCATAGCTAGCATAGCCAGTTGTAGGAGCTCCATTACAAGTACCAGTCGCTCAGGTATAGATACCAGCTACCCCAATACAGGGACTAGCTACATAGGTACAGGTGTAGGGATAGGATGAGGCAAATGTCTTATTGGCATAGGGTAGTGTTGTACAGGGTGGCTAGGTTCATGATGATGTATAGGATGAGCCAGATGCTAAGATGGTAGATGTATAGGCACAGGATGAGTAGGCAAAAATGGATATCAGGGGACAAGATCCCTATTTTTAGAGAGATGCTACTAAGGAGGAGCCAGATATTGACACACTGCTAGTCTGACTAGCAGTTACATAGGTGCAGGTAGACCCGGTTCCAGGTCTAGAGAGATATATTGAGTGGATGGATAAACAGATGAGAGTATTGAGACATGAGCGAGATGGAGCACTTGAGAGACTCAAAGAGTCAGAGATGTTATTGGATGAGTTGCAGTGGACAAAGGATTTGGGTCCTCATGGAGATAGCATCATATCCATGATACATGCCAGGAAGGAGATATCCTACTAGTGAGAGGCATACAGACAGGTGGTCTCGAGGGATCAGTGGATCAGGAGTTATAGGGAGAGCTCAGTGGCTATCAGGATGGTAGTTCATGACAGAGGGGCACTAGCTGGTGAAGAGGGTGTATCATCATGCCCTCCTAGAGCACCGATAGGTTCAGGAGATCAGAGTGGATCCTCAACATCAGGGAGTTCAGTAGCACAGGGCCACATTGCATCTCATAGACAGCGGCAAACAGAGTCTGGAGGCAGTGGTTCATAGATTTTGAGAGAGCATTATATACACTATTGGACCATTATGTTTCATTGTATCATTATATTTTGACTTGATGGACACTGACTATGGACACATTGTGATTGATTTATATCATTGGACATTTGGACAGTTTTGTTGTTTTATGGACTGTATATGATGGATGCTATATGATTGACTCTATATTTACAGTGATGTAGTTCTATCATGATCTGCTCTGATGATTTATATACATGTGCATACTAACATATGCAGGATTTGATGATTTACTTTAATATGCATAGAATGTATGTCTTAGAATGCAAAATGATTTATATCCGATTTGATATTTTTAATTCTTAATGGTTAATAATCATATGATTGTGAGATAAATGCATGTCTTAAATGAGTTTACTAATGCTATGTAATTATCAATGCAATAAGGTGATGAATAGTGTGGACAATGTATAAGGAATGGATATTGAATGAATGATGTAATTGATGATTGGAAACACATACAATGGATAGTAAATAAATGATGGAAAATGCATATATTGTATAATAAATGAATGATATATAATGTGTATAATGAATAATAAATGACAGTGTAATAAATGAATGATATAAAATGTAATAATGGATAATATCCCTAAGATGATTGAATATAAGAACTGATAACATGATAAAATGAGATGAAATGATTGCTATAATAAATGATTAAAGTATATACAAATGAACACTCCTAATGAAGATAACATATGTCTCTAAATGATTAAGTGAAAAATGTTAAATGCAAAAAGGCTTAATATTTTTGGTTGTCCAAATGTCCTCAACTTAAATAACAATGTATCTGACACAAGAAGAATAGACTAAGAGAATAGATAACCTAATAAGAAAGGTAACCTACAAATCTCTATAAAAGGAGCACTGATATGTAAGTTATGAATTGTTTAAATGAAATGCAATATGAAATGAATGTATGTCCACAACTTTAGGTAACATCTTAGAGCTTCATAATAACTGGAACTTAAGTTTGATCATTAAGCTCGTTATGTTGCAAGAAAATGCAAGCATCATGGTATAATTAAACCAAGATGACCTGAGCACTTCTTGCATGGAGTTTAATATTGCAAACTTGACAAGCATCTAGGTATAATTAAACTGAGATGACCTGAGTTTCATTTGCGTAACAGACAAGGAATATTTCCTCCTCCATCGGGGAACAAATATTTGGAGTCGAGGTATGTGCTGGCATATCACCATAAATAGCATATGTAGAACAACATGATTTGGATGTTGTCAATACTATTAAATGAATGAGGCACTTATGCGCAGACACCCCAATTATTTGTTTCTTCAATTTCATGGGGAAATATCACACAAATAGAAACCAAAGAAAATACCATGCCCCATCATGTCTATCCTAATCAATGACATTTTAGAATTTCAAACTCATGTCAAAGATATCATGGAATAGCATAGGAAACATGATAACAATGAAATCCAGATATGAATGCATAATTTACAACAAATCATTCTAACATGCCTGTCATGAATATACATTTCTTTTGCCAAAAAGATAGTGTAAGATATAGTGATCAGTTCAAGTGATGATGTCTAGTCAAAATTCGATAGATAAACAGTCATGTTTTGAAGGATAGATTACAGATTTAGATTCATCATAAAGATATCATTGTGAAAGAACATTTGATTGTGTTTGCTTTGTCTAGTGAAAATACTCCATTGTGTCCTCTAAGAGTCATGACTATCATAGATCCACTTCCTGAACTAGGTCGAGGAAATGCCCCCAGCTAGGTGATGGACTGACTTATTATGGATGAAGAAAGATGCAACAAAACTAGGATGAAGACCATGACAAATGATCAAGCTATGATGGAATTTTATTATGGGTAGATACAATGGATGGTGTATGAACTGGCCATTTTATTATGATATCTACATGGCGGGAATGGGGACTGACTAGCCATTTTATTGTGGATATATACAATGAACAGACACACTAGAAGAATCCTAATAGATAGAGGAGCTAACTTGATACACATGGCACCTGTTTCCAAGTTTTCACCACATGCTTTTATTGCAGTTTTCTTTTGATTTTATTTTTTTTTTGGATTTTTATATTTTTTGTATTTACAAAATATATACATAGCCATTGCATTGGGATTTCAAGGATAGAACTTCTTGAGATGGATACTATTAAGAGGTTCATCCAAAGGATCTCCCTCAGGTGTGGATAATTGATAAGCCCCAGAACCATAAACTATTGTAACTACAAAAGGACCTAACCAATTGGGTTTGAACTTGCCCTTCTTTTCACGATGTAATTGACTCTTTGGATTTTTGAAAAGGACTAAGTCACCCAACTGAAAGTCTTTGATCTTTACCTTGCTATTATACTAATGAGACATACGTTGCTGATAGACTTTCAAATGATCATAAGCTCTTTGACGGCGTTCATCCAGCAGTTCTAGTTCAGTCAACTATGCAACTCTATAGTCTTCATTAGGAATCAAATCTTTGAGAGTGACACGAAGTGAAGGCAACTCGACCTCGAGGGGCAAGACTACTTCGGATCCATAAACAAGGGAGTATGGGGTGGCTCTAGTAGGAGTATGGATGGAGGTATGGTAAGCCCACAAGGTTGGATTCAGTTGGATATGCCAATCACGGCCAATGTCATTGACAGTCTTTTGTAGGATTTTAACAATAGTTTTATTTGACACCTCAACTTGGCCATTTCCTTGGGGATAATATATGGTAGAATAGTTAAGGGTAATATGGAATTTTGCACATAGTTCATCCATGTCCTAATTTTGAAATTGTTTCCCATGATCAGTAATGAGATACATAGGTATACCATATCTACAAATGATATAGTTTAAGATAAACATGGATATTTGTTTCCCTGTGGCAGTAATTAATGGAACGGCCTCAATCCATTTAGTAAAGTATTTTGTGGTAGTGAGAATCCATTTGTGATCATTGGAAGATGGAGGGTTGATAGCGCCCATGAGGTCAAGCCCCCACTGACTGAATGGCAAGGTAGTTGTAAAAGGATGTAACTCTTGTGCTAGAGCATGAATAAGGTTTCCATGTATCTGACATTTCTTGCATTCTCTAGAAAAATGAAAGGAATATGTTTCCATGGTAGGCCAATAATAACCCATACACATGATTTTCTTAGCCAAAGAGGGACCACTTGAATGTGTCCCACAAATACCCTCATGTATGTCTCGCAAGGTAGTTTGAGCTTCATCATGCTCGTGACATCGAAGGAGAGTATCGTCAAGACCTCGTTGATAAAGGGTATCAGATATTAGGACATAGTGGGAGGCTTGGCGGAGAAAGGTTCGATTTTGATTGCGGGATAAGTAAAGGGGTAGGATGTCATTTTTAAAATAGGAATAAATTTTTCAATAGATTGGGGAGTCATGTCCAATTAGAATTTGGCCAAAGTAGATAGTCAATGAGGTCAAACTTGATGTTGATAAGCTGATTTGATTTGTCAGTGGTTGATTTTGATTCAATTTGATTAAGATTAGAAACATCATAGCATGGTTTCTAGTTAACCAATCTTGAATGTAGATAATTGATAGAATTATCTTGTTGAAACACGTGATAAAACATATTTGAAATGGATATGATAGGATAGATAGATTGATAGATCAGTTTATCAAAATCTGATAGGTTGATTATTGTTGACTTGAATAGGAGGATATTACAGATACTCTGATGTCATGGGAGAGATATCCCATCACACAGAATCTAAGACTGGCACTGTTAGAGATGGACAGACTTTTGATCAAAGCGTCTGGGTTGTACTATGTGATCTACATGTTTGAGATTCGAGTGAATCTCAGTATGATGATGACATTAGTAGAGTGATGGCAATCAAAGACGAGTACCTTCCATCTTCTGATAGTGGAGATGACAGTCACACTAGAGGATGTATATCGCATCCTCCATCTTCCCATCACAGAGGAGCTGGTTCAGTACGATCGACATGGTGAAGTCACAAAGTGTAGATCCATCTTCGGTGATGAAGATATAGAGGATGGAGAGATTAGTTGGGAGGACATGGTTGATTTATATGACCCTCTTCCAGTGGTTCTAGCAGGAGTGATTGGGGGATTTGTATGCCCTAATCATAGGTCATATGGATTTGCAGTTGGATGGGACCGCACATTATACTGGATGATGGAGGGGACCTGATTTGCTTGGGGGGTGTGTTTATTAGCACATCTTTATCATGATATGCATCAGGTGGTGTACCATGGGGGTGCATCTCTATCAACAGGTGTGACACTGCTCCATGTTTGGGCATGGGAGCACATTGCAGTGACGTGACCAGTGGCCAGTAGATTTCAGGGCTCAGGGCATCCCTACATTCATTTATATTCCTCAGTTTTGTCACAGGAAAAATTGGGCCATTTATTGTTCTAGCAGTATACATTTGATACTTTAGATACAGTGACACAGAGACCATACTTAGGTTGTGAGTTGTGGGATGATGAGCGGCAGCTAGGTTTTTGCTTTGAGTCATAGTGGCTGATAATATAATGATACAATGATCTACCAACTAGGTTTTTGAGATGGGGAAAATATTAATTAGATACCAGCTGGTGCCCCTCTTATCATCATGTCCATGGTCATCCCAAGAGAATGTTATCATCATCAGCTAGGTTTTTGAGATGGGGACAATATTTGGAACTCACTCAACATAATCAATAGCCGGAATGAATCCAACATCTAGGAGCTTCTTCAATTCTGCTTTAACCATTAGTGCAATATGGGGATGCATCTTGCAGAGCTTCTACTTAACTAGTTTTACACCTGGTCTGATAGATAAATGATGCATAATAAGATTTGGATCCAGGCTAGGCATATCATCATAGGACCAAGCAAAGTTGATTTGTCTTTCTTTAAAAAATTTTGCAAAAGCTTCTTTCTCTGATTCTGTCAAGGATGTTGCTACTTTGAGGATGCGCGAAGACTCTTCTGTGCCAATGTTAAGAGGTACTGTTGGTTCTATAAGAATAGTAGATTGATCTCGATACAAATAGTTGGGAAGAGTGTCAATCCTTCCATCATCAGGTGCCTCAAAGAAGTTTTCACCATCAGATGCATCATTTATTTTTACTATTTTTGGATCTAATACTGCCACTGAGTGGTTTTCACCATTAAATCTATTGATTATTTTTATATTTTTATGACTAAAAGGATTGGCACTCTCACCAAAGTAGGCCATGTCATTGAGTTCTATCAGAAATCCTGACTTGTGATCTCCTGGTGGTAAATGATCTCTAATTCCAAGATAGTCAATGATTGCATCATCATTATGGAATACATCAAGTTCTAGATGATTAGGAGAATCCCAATCGATAAGTTCAGGATATACAAGGGGCATCGGATCATTCGGGTCAATTTCAAAGACAGAGATGGTATTGATAGAAAAGTTGTCAAGGTTTATGATGGTATCAACAAGGTCTATTTCCATACTCTCATCTGATTCATCTATTGCAAAATAATACTCACTTCCCTCATGATCAACAAGAGTTGTATTACGTGGGACCAATCCTAGTGAGTCACTCCTTGAACTCTCTCCCTCATGGTAATCGTTACTATAGTGATGGACAACATCAACTCCTATTTTTGTAGTACAATTAGATAATGAATCCCATTCATAATCATTTGAGTCAAAATCATCATTATCCCCAAGTCTATCAATGATTCCCTGTGCTATCCTTTGTTTCTCTTGATCCACATACATACCATTCTTTTTGAATTGCAAAGCAGGAGCTTTAGATATCTCATGAAAAGGTGTGATCTTTTCTTTTCCTTTTGGTTCTTTTGGTCCTTCTCCTTTGTATCCTAATCTTGTAGTGTCTCTTTGATAGTTTGGATTTTGCAAGATCGGTTTGATAACACCTTCTCTTTGTAACCCTATAGGTCCAACACCTTGGTATCCCATCTTTTGTAACAAAGTATACCCTTTACCATAGACATCAGGTGATATATATTCATGTTTGATATCATCTTCATTCTTCTATGATTTAAGCAAATGAGTAGCATTACACTCAGCTACCTCTTTGGATATTGTGCCCCCACTTATAAATATGTCATAAACAAGTGTGGAAGGGGGTTCTGATTGTTGTTTAGTGATCAAAGATCTACCATATGATCTAGGAGATAAAGGTAACTCTATGATACAAAGAGCTTGACCTAAAGTGTATTCCCCCATACTTCTTTCTTTTATGTCTATCTTGATCCCATTTGATTTTGATGTTGATGCTATATTACTAGGATCAATGGGTGTAGTTGTAGAAGATCTAGTACGGTTATAAGGTATCAAAGAATCAGATGTCTTCATAGAACTACAATACTGGAATGGATTAGTGTCTCCCTTGATAGTGACTTCTTGACCATTATGAGGGAATTTCAAGCATTGATGATAGGTTGATGGTACAGCTTGCATGGAATGAATCCATGGTTGTCCCAAGAGAATTTTATAAGCAAGATCCATGTCTAGGACTTGGCAAGGTACATCTTTGATTATAGGTCCTACTCTGATTGGTAAAACAACAGACCCCTTGGATGACCGCCCTTCCTCATCATAAGCTTTTATCATGATTTTCTTCTTGGGATCAATAGCATTTTCTAAGAATCCCAATGCAAGGACTAGTTTCAATGTATAGATATTTAAGCCAGCTCCTCCATCTATTAGTACTCTTTTGATTTTTTGACTCTGGACAAGGACTTCGATATGTAGGGGAGCATTATGAGGTTAGGTAATAGCTAATTCATCATTCTCAGTGAAGGATAGGTAATGTGGGGTTGTTAAATGGCCCACCATAGCTTGAAATTGATCATGATCTAGATGTGTGGGGACTTGGGTTTCTAAAAGAGCTTTTTCAAGGATATCTTTGTGAGATGGGGATAGATGCAAAAGCTCTAAGATGGATATCTGGGTAGGTGTTTTCTTAAGTTGTTCTAAAAGGTTGTATTGGTTGGAAATATTCGTTGTAGTCTTTGGGACATAAATAGACTTGTTGTGAGGTGCATTTGGTTTAGACTGGACTCCTTGGTGAGTAACTTTGGATTGAGCATGAGTAGTAACATGGACTGGGTGACTCTCTGATTTTCCTTTGATGGTAATGACATTGGCATAATACATAGAAGGATGACATTCCGAAATGTTACCAACATATCAATAAGGAGTGGAATTATAATTGGCTTGATTGTCACTCTTAGTATTGGAAGAACCTCCTTTTTCATGCTCAGGAAGTGGATCTTTGAAAGTTGTATGTGATTCGTTCAAGGTATGTCTATCAACACTAATCTCACCGCTTTCAATTAAATCTTGAATTACATTTTTGAGCCTTTTGCAATCATTAGTTTTATGTCCTTTGCCTCTATGAAATTCGCAATAATCATGCTCATCCCACCAAGAAGGCTTCACTCTAGGTTCGAAATCTTTCGTGTCAGGAAGCGTAATGAGTTTCTTTGTGATTAACTTCTGTAAGGCTGATTTGAGAGATTCCCCTAAAGGAGTAAAGTTTCTTCGAGGTGACATGAAAGGCAATCTTGGTTTAGATGAATCTTTGTTGGTATTTTGATTTGATGATTGATTGTTGTAAGTACCTTGAGTAGCATTGGCCTGACTTGTGAGATTGAGAAGGGGTTGTGTTGGTTTGACATTATGATTATCAACAATCCCATCATTGACAATGTTTTTGTTTTTATTCCAGAATTTCAATTTGTCATTGTTATAGTTGTTGGAATTGGAATTTGAGGATCTAGCATTGTCCTTGGAATAAAGTTTTATCTCACCTTTTCAGACCATGGCTTCCTCAATCTTGATACCATTTTCTATGAGCTTATTGAAGTTTGGTGGACATTGCAATTGTAACCTATAACTCATTTCTGGTGTAAGGTTATGCACAAAAATATCCATCTTTTCTTGTTCAGGAATCATTCGTGGATATTTGGCAAACAATTGATGCCATCTTTGCAAAAAAGTAAGGAAGGGTTCTCCATTCTTTTGATGTGCATTGAAAAGATCAAGCATAGTGAATTCATGTTTGATGTTATATGAATAATGAGTCACAAATTTTTCAAGAAGCTCATTGAAAGATTTGATGCCTGGGGGTAGTTTGGAGAACCATTCCATGGCTTGTCCTCCTAAACTTCATGGAAATAGTCGCATAAGATAAGTGTCATTGTGAGTGACTTCAATACAAGCAGCACAAAACTCATGAATGTGGTCTTGTGGATCTGAATTCCCTTTGTATTTGTCAAATTTTGGTACCTCAAAATGAGGAGGGATGGAATCATTGCTAAGTTCTTATCAAAAGGATAAGGACATATATCATCCAAGGAATACTTATTTATTGATGATCCAATTTGGATGTCACGGATTTGTTTTTGAAGCATCTGGATTTTTTGTAGAATGGGATCCAAAGATAACATGTTTCCTTGAGAGTTTTGGGAAACATTGTTGTGGGAAGCATTGTTTTGTGAAGCATGATTTTGGGAAGCACGGTTTTGCTGATCATTTTGAGAAATAGTGTGTTGTTCATGACTATGAGAAGCATTGGATTGCTTATTGATTTCCTTTGCTCCATGAGTATCTTGAGAACCTTTAGGGATTTCTTGATTGTTTGTGTGAGCTAGTTCTCTAAGATAGGAAACATCAAAATCACTTGGTAACTTAGCTCCTTGTTGAGCAAGCATGAGGAAATACATCTCTCTATCCAAGCCTAAGAGTCTTTCCATGACATGATAAAATTGAGGATCTTGTGAAGCTTCCCTAAGTTCGTCATCGGTGGGTTCGTCAGTGGATGTAAAAAGTGAAGTTTTCTTAGGAGCTTCTAGCCAAGGATTTTCTTTGTTGCTGGTATTTCCTTCCATCTTGTCTAGGGATTCTGGATTAATGGCTTGTTTAAGTTTATGAGATTGAGTTTGAACCATAAAATTGAGAGAATTGATAGTGAGATGAAAGATTCTTGATGAGAAGATATGGAAAGTGATTGATAGAAAAGATATTGAAACGTGTTGAAAAGTGATAAGACAACTTGATAAACTCTAAGTCAATAGGAGGTATAGATCTCACTATGATATGGCAAAGGGAAATCAAGAGATAATAACCTAAGTAAGTTTGGTGGTTTAAGGATGATATATCCTGATATGGTAAACTCACAAAGATCAAAATCTGATAGATAAGGTAATGTTTCAACACTGAATTGAGAATTTCAAAGATTGGAAGAAAGTGATTTGATGAGTCTTAATGAAGGAATGATGAAAAGTGATCAAAATGGTCAAACTAAAGATCAGAGGTCTGTGTAACTCAACTATTTTTTCCAAAATCTTACTAAAGATGAAAATGGGTATCTGAAAAAGTGATTTAGAAAATTGCAAAGTTTGTGGAAATGCTCACTATTGTAAATGCGCAGCAACAAATGCGCAGGACAGATTGATAAATGTGCAACAAGATGAGATGGATGTGCAGCAAAATTTGACAGATGCGAACTGGTAAAATCAAAAGCGTCGATAGTCTGAATAGATGCGTAATAAATTTGATCAAATGCACAGCAAGATGTGATATATGCACAGGTTCTAAAGTTTTGATCTGAATTGAAATTTTTTTGGATTTTTCTGATGTTTTCTAGTTTTTTGGCAAAATGAAAAATGCATAAACACACGCATGCATGATAGAAATGATTTTAATCTAACTATGCTAATATGAATGCACAAACATGCTTACAATCCTATGGTAGGCAAGGATGATATCTGCTGAATCCCCACTAGGATAATAAAATCCATCCACACAAATCCACAGCGGACAGCCTAGGAACTTGGAGGCACGGGCTCCTCCTTACAGTGCACTCACTTCTCAAGCACACCAAGTTCTAAATTCAATGGGTCATTACTTCCCAAAGAACTGCTATCTCTACTATGAACCGTGAGTAATGTTGGGTGTCTTCATGAGCTTGGGTGACTCCTTGAGCCAACAGATAGAAGGTTTTTGGCCACTAAACAAAAGATTTTAATAAGGACATCCATTCAGGTGGTTGTGATCAAGTCATTTTCCCAATTAAGGGGGCTCTCCCAATCTTTTCAAAGCAAGGCTTTCACCTCTACTAAGACTTTAACACACCACTAGGGTACTGGAGGAGATTTTGGCTGCCACAATGAATTCACACCTGTCTAATGTGAGACTAATCACACTAGCATTTTTTATATACCAATTTGGAAGGGCTTGGCTTTAGCCTATTATCGATTGGGTCATTCCTTGGGGTGAGTACCTCTTTTCCCACCAAAGACCGCCCTCTAAAAATTACAACACTTTCTCTTACACCCAAGGTCCATGAATGGCGAGGGGAGAGGATACATTGTTATAATTTTAGGATTACAAATATGCTATTAAGCAAGACACAGCAAACACTTGAGCTATTCTAAAAAAAACACACAAAGCAAAGACATGTCTTTTTTTAAGCCTAAATGAGATTATGGTTTATTTTGCAAACCCCTTGGCAATCTGCAATCAAACCGTTATAAAATTTGTTTAACAATGGGGTCTTCAAAAACAATATCCTACAAAATAACCTAAAAGCTACCAAAGCAAATAGAAACTTGTCAAAGGTTAGCTAAAATCAAAATAAATCAAAAATTTAAAGCTAACTACTGTAAATAACAGATGCGCAATAATAGTGGATAAATGTGCAGACTAATTAAACATATGCGCAGAATAGAATGATGGATGCACAAAAAAATGAAATGGATGCGCAGAAAATATTAATGTATGCACAGAAAAATGTCATGGATACGCAGATGTTAATTAAAAACTGAAAATGAAAAAATAGAAAAATGACAGATTTGATCGGGAACGCATGCGCAGAATAGATGAATGAATGCGCAAGATTCGTGAACAAATGCATAGTAAAAACCTGGAAACATCTACACACGGAAAACTAAAAAAATAGAATGTTAAAAATGGAGGTTGGCCCTCCTTCTAGCACCAAAAATGTATGTAAATTAGATGTCTAATAACTAGAGATGATAAATTAACTATTACAAGCCAATAAATCAATCTAATGCAACACAATGAAGAATACAAAGTAACTATAAAATGATGAAACTAAATTAATTACCTTCACCTACCATGCAGCTTGTCTCCATTATCCTCCTAGCCTTGATTTCTTGTAGAGGTTGAGCTCTCAGATTTCCAAATGAAGCCTTCTCCCAAGATGCTACCAAAGTGTGGAGATTTTATGAAATGAGTGCACAATAGCTTATGCAATCTAATGGATGGAATGCAAATGAAATGATGATAATATGTATTGATTGCTCTTAGAATTCTTGGATGCTTGGATGCTTGGATGCTTGATTGCTTGAATTCTTGAATTCCTATTACAAAATACCTATTAGCTCACAAAGGGGAAATGTGGCTCCTTTTATAGAGTTTTGGAGGATCTAGGCCTAGGTGGCATAATCCTACGGTTGAGAATGAAAGGTGGAAGATCCTAGGGCTAGGATTGACTTGGTTGAAGGAGTTGAGAGAAAGGGGGATGTAGTTGGAATGTGAGAGGAAAAATAGGGATGATGTTCCTCTCGCATTGACATGGAGGAGAAGAAGGTGGAAGGGAAAGACACATGTCAAGTGTCTCACAAAGACCAAAGAGAGAAAGAGGGAGAGACCTTTTCCTCATGAGGACTCTTTGCACAAGTGTCCTATGAGTCACCTTTGACCCTTAGAGGTGGCTTGAGAAGCCCCTTAGGAATAGGGAATGTCTCTTGACTTGGTTGTTGAGAGGACATGTGGTCATGAGACCAAGTCCTATGAGGCCACATAGCCATTGAGAATAGGACATGTGTGGGTGAGGATAATTACTAATAAATAATTAATAATAATTATTTATTTTAGCCAAGATGATGTGTCAAGTGAGTGGATAGATGAGGTGGACTAGGAGTCTTAGTCATATTTAGGTGATTGTATATTTATTTAAATCACTTTAATAAGACTAATTAGAAGACTTAGGATAGAAGAATAGACTATAGTGAATTCACTAAATAAATTGAATAATTTATTTAATAAATTGAATAATAATTATTAATTAAATAATAAATATTTAATTAATTTATCAATTCAATAGTAATTAAATAATAAATATTTAATTAATTAATGAAGCCATTTTTAGGTGTATATAGGAGGATACTGTGATTGTCTCACATTCTACTGGGTTTGGTCCTCAACTTTTGATTGATACGTTCTCTCTCCGAAGAGATAGATAGACATAGCTATTGACATCACAAATCTTGGTGAGATAATTTTAGTCTTAGCATGTTGGATTAATCTATCTATTGTGTTTGGGTAAAATTGATAAGGCTAGAGGATTATGCTCTACTCCCATTTTGGGTAGTATCAGAAACACAAATCCTTGGATATGGACCAAGTCCCCATGTGGTATCTTTTGTGAGTCACCTTTAGAGAGGGTTAACTATAGTGGACATTCCCTTTATTGGTTCAACCACGTGGATGAAACCTCAAGCGGTAATAGCCATTTTCATCATGGTAGCAACAACCGCTATATAAATGTCCTTGTGGAGGAAATCTTCATAGGTGTGGTCTCTTGTTGGGCTGTCAGATCTCCCTATCAGATCCAAATTCTTGGACTGTGTCAAAACCTTGATGCACCTGGATTGGAGTTCACCCTCTTGAGATCATAAAAGTTGCAGAGTCAGACCATTACTATAAACCTTAGCGAGGCCAATTTTTCATTTTCTAGGACCATGTGTGTTATTGAAAAACTTTGGAGAACATACACAATTAGCATTCCTAAGGATTAGCACAATAAGTCACTATTGCTTGTTCATGCACAAGGTTGATTTTTCTCTTGTTCATTGTTTTGAGATGATTGCTTACTTCCCTTTGCTTGTTGTTCTACATGTTTGTTTTCTATTTGGTCCTTTGGAAATGAACAATCCCGAACTATTACATAGATCTGCAAACTTGAACAAAGGATATCTTACAAACAATCTGAAACTAAAAACTGAAAAAATTGCAAATCTGAAGCAAAAATCCTTTCTAGTGTTAAAAGTCATCCTAAAATTTCAAAACTTGTATCAAAGCTAAAGTCAAAGTTGTCAGAAGACTTCAAAATTTGTCAGGAATCTAATTTTTGCAGCCTATTTCTAGATTCTGTCAAAATATTCACTGTGTCTGGAACATAGCAGAAACTAGAAAGAATTCAATCATTTACCTAAAGTGGTCTCTTGAGTCTGATTTAGCCTTTTGATTTATTGATTTGTCTGATTTATCGATTTGAGTCTTTTTCATCTTGTGTCAAAACCTTGTCAAAATTATCTTCAAATTCAGTCTTCATACAAAATGGCTAAGTGTTGTGAGCTCATGTCCACCATCTTTTGGGCATTTACCCATACTACTAAGACATAGTATCCTTCATTTATGTCCAATCTAATCTTCAATCAATCCAATCTTGAAAAGGTTGCGTCATTTGATCTTCTTGAATCAAGTCATTATTCAGTGTCTTCATCTTTCTCTTTTGCTTCATCCAAGGTTAATGGTGGAAACTAGAGCTTCCTCACATAAGAAATCTAGAGAAGCACCCAATACCTTACCCTTGTCTACTCATGTGGGTCCAACCTTTTAGCAACTCTACAATTTAGGTCTTTACGAAGATGATGGTCTTGGCAATCTTCGATTAAAAACTGGCTACATACCCCCCTCCATCAACCCACGAAGGTGATCAAAAAACTCCACATCAATCTATCCCAAGGAATCCTAAAACTCCTAACATGTCTCAAGGAGGGACAAACCATGGTTCCCAAGGACATCAATCACAACATGGTGTGGATCAAGAACCCACGCCTTCTGAAATTGCTCGATATCAAAATGATGATGACTTCAAGAAAATGATGAGGCATTTCTTGAAGGAAGATAGAGAAACATACTTCCTAGAGTTAGCTCGTCAAGGAGCTAAACTTCCTCCCAACTTTAATGTTGAAGATATCATTATGTAGGAGGAAGAAACTCCAATCATCGCTATGATGAAACAGATGCATGCCATGCAAGTCAAACTTAACAAACTTGAAAAATAAAAGGAAACTAAGGAGTTCTCAATGGAAGCTCTATGCCCTTTTCCATTTGATAAATACTTGTACATGCTGCCATTCCCTAAGCGAGTGGAAATACCTAAATATGATAAGTATGATGGAAACTCTGATCCTCAAGATCATGTCAAAGAATTCTATACCCAATCTATGGAGTTCATGCATGAACCAACCTACCTAATGTGTCTTTTCCCTTGATCTTTGGGAGGGTCGGCTATTCATTGGTTCTCAAAAATGCCCCCCTTCTATCAAAAATTTTGAGGAGTTAATCAAACTATTCTATCAATAATACTCCTACAACATCCAACATCTGATCACTATGATCGACATTTGCAATTTGAAATAGAACTCAAGAGAACCATTCCTAAATTTTCTCAAATGATGGAGGAAGAAGTTTTCTCTATATGCTAGACCCATTCCAGAAATTGAGAAGCTGGAAATTTTCATCAACAACCTTGTTCCAGAGATCAACTACCATTTGCAAATGCAAAATTATACATCCTTTGATAAAATGGTAGAAAATGCAATCAAAATTGAGAAACTACTTGTACAAAAAGGAGACATATCACTTCAAAAGGACAAGTATGAATTTGGATCTAATTCTAAAGACAGGAAAAAATTGGAACAAGAATAAAGGCATCATCACAAATGGTGTTGTTGATAATATATATGCCCTATCTAAGGCACCCACTTTCAATCTCACTATTGGCACTCAAGCTATCAAATCCTCATAGGCAAAAGCAACGGAGTCAAACAAGAATCCATCTGACTATAAACCATGAGGTACAAATCCTAAATGAAAGTTTACTCCTCTTGGAGAATCCATGGAATCTTCCATGAAGACTCTATTGGCCAACAACATCATATCCTTGCCTGAGATAAAGGTATTTGATCCTGAACCTAAACCAAAATGGTGGAGAGAGAATGATTTCTATGACTTCCATCGCAATAAGGGTCATAAGACTAATAACTGCATACGCCTAAAACACATCATACAAGACAAAATTGATAATGGATAAATTGTAATTGACAATCATAAAAGCAATAATGATCATACAGCATTCATGGAGCCATTTCTGAAACATGGTCAAGGAGATTCATCTTCTCAGCCTAATGTGGGTGCTAAAGTCAATTATGCCTACTTTGGAAACAATTTTGTCATCAATATGGTTGAACCATGCCTATCTAAGCGTTGCAATGTCATCACAATTATAAGAAAGATAGAGAAAATCAATCAGCAAATGCAGTTACTCGATCACAAGCTCAGGCACATCTGCAAGGACAAATCCCAAATTCATCCAATGTCCCTAAGATACCTTTCAATCTTTCATCTACTTCTAAATAGAAGGTTGCCTCTAAATCATCAAATCCTAAAGACACGAGGCTAACATCATATAGTATTATCCAACAACTCCAGCATACAAATGCAAAAATCTCCATGTTTGAGTTGCTTCAGATATCTCCAGCTCATAGAGCCATTCTAGACAAAGCTCTGCTCGGATCCAATGTTCCTGAAAACCTTGATTTAGATGGATTCTAGACAATGGTTGGTCATCTCATGTCTCCACAATCTATCTCCTTTTCAAAGGAAGATGATAATTCCTTGAGTCATCCGCATAACCAGCCCTTGCACATTGAAGTCTTGATCCAAAACCGTCGTGTCAAACACGTGTTGATAGATGGAGGCGTTGGTCTCAACATTTGTTCTTATAGATTGATCACACAATTGGGATTCTCTGAAGATACGATTGATCCTAAGAAGAAGATAACTATCAAAGCATATGATGAGCAAGAAAGATCTTCCAAGGGAACTATTGTCTTACCTATCAAAATAGGAACTGTTATCAGAGACACCATATGTCAAGTTCTTGATCTACCTTTGGCTTACAACATCCTTCTAGGAAGATCCTGGATACATGAAATGAGAGCTATTCCTTCCACATACCATCAATGTGTGAAATTTCCTTATGAAGGAGTAGTGGTGATGATTCCAACGGACCTATACACAACTTGCAATGCATTGAAAGAAAGTGTTGATAAACTTGTTCCTAATAACAGAGAATCTTCCACTAAGCAGATAGACATTGCTTCAACATCCAAAATGGAAGACATTACTAAAGAAGTCAAAATCAAATACAATGGTATGGGAGAATACACAATGGAACCTTTTTTTATCTCTCACCTCTCTCCCGTTGTCCCCTAAATCTTATGGACAACCTTCTGACAAAGTGAAACCTACAGCTAAAGAATCTTAGGTCATATTCAATGGAAGCTTTGTCACAAAACAAGTATCTAAACAAGAGTTTGAGGAAGAAGAAGCCATGCTTGCATGGTTATACAAGGATGAGCCTCAATCCCAATCAGTCCACAAATGTGACTCCACTTCAAGAAAAATTCCTCAGAAGTCATACGGACCAGGGGACAAATTGATCACAAAAATGGGATATACTAGAAAAGGACCTCCAAGACTACAAGGTAAGGGTCTTCTATCACCTCTTGACCACCATGGTTGAACCAACAAGAATACAAAAGGTCTAGGATATAAGAAGAAGCCTTTCTATCTTAGAAAGAACTCCCCACATGTCGTAGAACAGATTGAGCCATCCACAGCAAATCAACTAAAGAAAGAAACAATTGAACAATCTGACAGTGATGATTTGGACACCACTAATGAGCTCATTCCTTATGAGCATTTGCCTAAAGAAATAAAAGACCTCCTTGAAGCTGAAGATGATCCAGTAAAAAGAATCAATGTAGTAGAAACATAAGAACCTACTATAGAACAAGAAACAGTTACACCACAAAAACTAGCTGATCTCGAAGGCAATCAAATAGACAAAGAAGAAGGTGGTATTTATTCTGAAACATATTCCCATGAGTATGAATTCAAATCATAATCTAAGGGTAACCCTTCTTGGGGTATTCATCCTGACTTTACACACATTCTCAGATTTCCTAGAGGCATAGATGATGAATCAAATGACTATGAATGGGGAGCCATTCTAGAGGAAGATGAACTTATCACAAAAAAACATATTGATGTTGTTCTCCAATATGCACCTAAACCCAATGTAAGTCTAGAGTGAAATAATGAACTTAACGAGTTTGATCCACCGATGGCTGAAGTGGACTCCCACAATGACATTGATCCTATTCATGAATTGAACATTTTGAGTTGTAATATCACCTTCAAACTCAAGATTTGGGTTAGGACCAATGATGACAGATCCATATCCGTAAACACTATTTCCTAATCTTTCACCGCTTTGACTATCCAACATCCCGAACTTCTTGACCAAACCTCCATGCATCTGAGCCAAGGTATCTATACATTTCCAAATGAATATGACCTTTCTTGCTACCTCAATGTAGTTGAGCCTATGATGACTTCCATCAATGAACCGAGAGTTATCATGATGGAGTTAGACATCAAGTATCTTAGTCAAAAGAAAAAGAGTAAAAATAAAAAGAAAAGGAGTTCTGAGGGTGAAAACCACTTTGTGGTAGTCTCAAAACCTACAAAAGTAAAAATAAAAGATGTATATGAAGGTGAAAACCTCTCTGAGGTGCCTAAGGATGAGATATTTGATGTCCTTCCGAGTCATTTACAAGATAGATCTCTAATTCTAATTGAGCCCACTCAATCTATCAACTTGGGAATAGCAAAAGAACCACAATTGATCCATGTAGCACAATCCTTATCAGAAGAAGAAAAGCAAAAATTTACCACATTCTTAACAAAAAAGAAGATCAACTTTGCATGAAAATATTTAGATATGCCAGGGTTGGATCCTGATCTTATAATGCACCATTTATCTATAGCTCTAGGGGTCAAACCTGTTAAGCAAAAATTAAGAAAGATGCATCCACATGTTGCACTCTTGGTCAAAGTTGAATTAGAGAAACTACTAAAAGTTGTATTCATCCATTTTATTGACTATGTTGAATGGATCTCTAATATTGTACCTATTTCTAACTAGATAAATCATTTAGAGTGTGTACAGATTTCAAAGATGTAAACAAATCATGCCCTAAGGATTATTTTCCATTACCTAATATTGATATTATAGTGGACATGACTGCAGGCTTTGAGATGAATTCTTTGATGGATGGTTTTTCCAGATACAACCAAATAAAAATTGCTCCAGAAGATCAAGAGAAAATTGCTTTCACATGTGTGTGGGGTACCTTTTGTTGGAATGTCATGCCATTTGGGCTTAAGAATACTGGTGCTACATATCAATGAGCTATGACATCTATCTTTCATGACATGATGCATCAAACTATGGAGGATTATGTTGATGTTACTTTGGCAAAATCTATGATAAGATTTGAACATCTAAATGATTTGAGAAAAATACTAGATTGAATGGAGAAGTTTAGTCTTAGGTTGAACCCTAAGAAGTGTGCTTTTGGTGTCACTCTGGAAAGCTCTTAGGCTACATTGTTTCAAAGAAAGGTATTGAAGTTGATCCAGCTAAGGTCAAAGCTATCATGGAGATGCAACCTCCCAAGAATATCAGTCAAATGAGAACATTACAAGGGAGAGTACAATCTATTAGATGCTTCATATCTCAGCTAGTAGACATATCACAACCTTTCACAAAAACACTACATAAAGGTGTGACTTTTGCATGGAACGAGGAATGTGAAAATAATTTCAACCATATCAAGCAATATTTATCAAATCCTCCTATTTTGATGCCTCCTATTCAATGGAAACCATTGATCCTATATGTCTCCACCACAGATATATTGCTCGGGGCATTACTAGCACAACATGATGAGCACAAGAAGGAAAGAGCTATTTATTATATCAGCAGAACATTGGTAGCATATGAGAAGAACTATTCCATGATTGAGAAAGCTTGTCTAGCTGTGATCTTTGCATCACATAAATTGAGACACTGCATGTTAGCTCATACAACACAACTAATAGCTAAGATTGATCCACTAAAGCACATACAACACAACTAATAGCTAAGATTGATCCACTAAAGTACCTACTGAGAAAAGCTACCCTCACAAGTAGACTAGCTAAATGGGTGATACTATTAAGTGAATTTGACATCAAATATGTTGAAAGAAAAGCTATCAAGGGCCAAGTAATTGCAGATCAACTGGCTAACACACCTTTGTTTGATGATACACCAATGCAAATGAAATTCTCAAATTCCTCTATCATGAATCTTTCTTCTAAAGCATGGAAATTATTCTTTGACGGCTCCTATACACAGAATGGATCTAGAGCAGGCATATTGTTCATCACTCCTCAAGGATACTCAATCCCTAAAGTATTTAGAATCAAGTTTCCTTACACAAACAATATTGTTGAATATGAAGCCCTTCTTAATGGCATGAAGATATCAATTGAGTGGAGAGTAATAGAACTACACATTCATGGAGACTCACAACTTGTAATACACCAAGTCAATGATGTGTATCAAATGAAAGATGGAAAGCTAATCCCATACAAGAGAAAGGTAGATGATCTAAAGAAATATTTCATATCTATCACCTTAGAATAAATTCCTAGAATGCAGAACAAGGTTGCAGATGCTATGGAAACATTATCTACTTTATTACAGTAGCCTGAACATGAGCTACGCTATGAGTTCCTGGTGGAAGCACTATCTTATCCTGCATATGATTCCCCTGAAACCCGCATGATCTACACTATTGTTGGTCATGATTCATCCTGATACAAAAACCTTTTCTCCTATCTCCAAGATCAAATCATTCCCGATACCTTCAACTGCCATGATAAATGATACCTTATCTGAAACACATCCTGGTATGTCATCATTGGTCACGATCTATACAAACAAGGTCGAGATGGTACACTCCTTAGATGTTTAGAACTAGAAGAGTCTCAACATGCATTAGAGGAAGTCCACAATGGTATTTTTGGATCACATTCCAATGGTTTAACACTAGCTCAAAAACTTATTAAAGTTAGGTACTATTGGCCTGAAATGGAGAAAGAGGCTATCAAGTTTGCTAAGAACTGTCAAAAGTGCCAAGTACATGGTAACTTGATTCATGCACCAGGGAGAGATCTAATTCCCTTTACTACACAATGGCCTTTTCACCAATGGGCATTTGATCTTATAGGACCCATACATCCTCATTCTTCTAATGGACATACCCATATTATTATAGCTACAGACTATTTTACAAAATGGGTAGAAGTGGTCCCTTTGACTCAAGCAACCAAAAAACAAATTTCAATGTTCATCTTAAACTACATCATATGTCAATATGGTATTCCACATTCTATAGTCACAGATAATGGTGGACAATTCAAGAACAAAGACTTAGATGATCTATGTGCCAAATTCAAGATTACACAACATTAGTCATCAATCTACTATCCTCAAGGGAATGGACAAGAAGAGGCTTCAAACAAGAATCTATTGAAAATCTTGCATTGAACAGTTAATAAAATAGGAAGAGACTGGCATCTCATGATCAATCCAGCTCTCTAGGCCTACAAAACAAGTATCATAACACCCATTGGGGCTACACCATTCACTTTGGTTTATGGGTCTGAAGCGGTACTACCTATTGAGGTTGAAATCCCATCACTAAGAATCAAAATGCATGGTCTAGTAATTGATGATGACTACAGAGTGTCTAGGTTGCAAGAACTTGAACTACTAGATGAGCACAGACAAGCAGCGTATGATCATCTTAGAGTATATCAAAAGAGAATGTCTAGAGGTTACAAAAAGAAAGTCAGGCACAGAGAATTTTAGGTTGGCAATCTAGTATTGAGAGAGAATCCTAAAAATCAATCACATAGAGAGCTCAAGGGGAAGTTTGAACCCAACTAGCTGGGTCCCTTTGTTATCACTACTACTTTTCACTCTAGAGCATATCAACTCTTAATGACTAAAGGAGAATAGCTCTGAGAACCAATCAATGTTCTCCATCTGAAGAAATTCTACACCTAAGGCATTCAATATTCAAAAATGTCCTGAAAAATTTAGAAAAATTAGAAAAAGTCCTAAAAAAATGAACATCCTGGTGAAAAGCTAGCAAATAGGCACCTTGATGTATCACAAAAAAATAAAAAAATATCAAAAGTACAAAAAAATTGAAAAAAATGAAAAATACAAAAAAATGAGAAAAAGAAAAAGTGCCTTGGTGAAAACCTAAAAACAGGCACCTTGGTAGCAAAAATAGAATCTCTACCAAGATGGTGAAAACCAGGCAAATGGGTGCCACTTGTTTCAAAACTCTCCATCTATCAGCACAATCTTGGTCTCTCCTAACTTTCAGTCTTGCTTTAGTTTGTACATCCTCCCGGTTTGTTTCCGCATTCTTGTTTTCAAAAAAAGTCGATCTGTGCACCAATCGGCTCAAACATCTCTATCCTATCAATGTTCAAACTTGGGGGCAATCAAAATCATATCCTACAGTCCTCAATATCTCAAATGAGTCATATCCAGTCAAAGTCCTTTGAAGCTACATCTGAGTCAGTATGTCTATCTCCTCTCTAGAAAGGATTTTGCATCTACAACAATGAAATCAAACATCAACACAAATTGAAAACAATCTATGCTTTTACATGCTTTTATCTCCTTGTATGCTTACTAATTCGCATTGAGATTTTTGCATATTGTGTCCCTTTGAGATCTTCAATGATGTCTTTTATAGGATTTAGAGAGTGATGACTGGGGGCATAATCTTTTCTTTGTTTTCTGCTTGTATGTGAAAATATAACAACTTTGGAAATTTTGGATTGAAATGGTGTCCGTCTATAAGAGCCTCTATCTCGTATTGGATGGCCATGCGTACCTTGACCATTGATACCTAGAAAATTCAAGGAAGTTTGATCTAACTATTGTCTTTTTGAGAAATTTCTTACTCCTACTATGAAACATGATCTTACTTAAGGATGTGAATGATAAGGGTCACTACAGGTAATTCACACTGGATTTAGAATGATCTCTTGACTACTTGATGTGTTTGTTCTACAAGGCATATTTTGGTCATCACGACGTCTATGTTTTGATGCTTATACAAATTGCTATATCAAAATAGACATGATATTCAGGTCATCCTAGCATTTGTGCCTTGGTGCTTATATCTAATCCGACATTCCGAAAACAAAATCAATATTCATATGTCCATGGTTGTCTAGCCAGTGGGCATTGTATTGATTCTTCTGCATACAAATTAATAATCATATATTCATAGTTTCCTAACTAGTGGATGTTGTATTGATTTATCCGGTTACCTAATAAAAATTCAATGATGAAAACAACCGACACATGATCAATGACTAGGTCCTAGGTCTTAGGTTTGCATCTCATTTTGCACTTTGCATGATTACATTTATCTCACGATTGCCCAAATCAGCTTGACACTCAAATAATTCTTCAAAACTATACTAAACATGATACAAGGACTAAGCATTGTATGAAGGTCCCTCCAATGAAACAACAAGTAGAATCCATTTTCGGGATCAAAATTGAAATCTGAGATCATTTATATTGTCAACATAGCGATTTAAAATTTTCGGACCCAGGATGGTCAACTACTTACATAATCGACCTTCAATCATCACAGAAATCTAGAATTCAACTTAACTGATTACCTAACATCAAACTATCAAAATTTCAACTTGGTCAACCATAATCAACTCATGGTCAAACCTAGTCAAACTTGATCTTCATGACCTCCAAATGATGCAGAACACATTTTTGAACATGTACAATCACTTCTTCAATCAATTAACATGCTTCTAAACCATTCAATGCCGACTTTTCTTGTCAGATTTCAATTTTCATCCCGAAGGGGGCATGGTATCGCATATCATTCAAATCTGTAAATCAAATCTTCTCTCAATAATCAAGACAACAATCACATCTAGTTGTTGATTCATCAAAAGACCTCGTCGCTTGGGGCACATCTCTTGGGGCATATCAAATTCATCGAGATCCATATCAATCTGGTATCCTAATCAATCTTGTAAACTGTATCATCTTTTCGTAACCATCGGTTCATTAGCGTCATTTCCTTGGTTCTTCGTAACTGAAGGATTCAGATGTGATACCAATACGATTCCTCTAGACATTCAGGTCTGGAATTAGGTCACTCACTTCTTCGTAATCATAAGGTTCAGAATCAGGCGTTTTGATACTTTTTCATAATCACTGATTCATTGTTTCTATAGTTAACATTATCTTTGGTCAATCAGGACCTAACATCTTCACATTCTTCAATTGGTTTCTGTCTCAGAATCGGTTCATCTTTCAAATCAGTTTCATACATCTTTATCAAACATAAACTAATCTTTGAACCACTACGCTTCGCACAGTAATTCAAAGAGGGGGAAAATGTAATACCCCAAAAATGGGCTATAGGTTCATTAACCTCTTACATCAACAATTCAATCGAAATCGACATCAAAGTCCTAACCTAAAGCACATCTGCACATCAATTTATCAAAAACCTAATTGATTATCTTAATTCTGTATCGAGGAATATTCCTTAAATATTCCTAATTTATCATAATTATGTTTAATTAAATATTATTTGGCAATAAATCTCATTTATCCTAAAGTTGATTAATTGAATATGATGAATATTTAATTAATTAATTTAATTATGCCACTTAATTATTTAATTAGATTTAATTTTATTTATTCCTAATTAATATTATTTTATTTGACAATAAATCAAATTTGCTAAAAATAATTAGTTGAATTCTTATTTAATTGATTAAATTAAATTGTCAAATTTAATAATATAGTTTTGGAATAAAGTTTGTTTAAAATAATTTATCAACCCATAAATCAGTTATTTTAAACATATTTTAAATATTATTTGGCGATAAATCATATTTATCCTAAACTTGATTAATTGAATATGATGAATATTAATTAATTAATTTAATTCTTTCACTTAATTATCTAATTAGATTTAATTCTATTTATTCCTAATTAATATTGTTTTTAAATTGACAATAAATCAAAATTCCTACAAAAAATCAATTGAATATTTATTTAATTGATTTAAAATCAAAGTTGTCAAATTTAAGGATTTAATTGGAATAAAGTTTGATTTAATAATTGATTAGCCCATAAATCAATTGTTTTAATTCAAAAATCAGTTAAGTTGAGAATTAATCACTTTATTTATTAAATTAATTCAAAATAAATCATGCACAATCAGAAAAGCAGGCAACTAGAAATCAACAACCAATTTTAACTTTCTAAACTCAACATCTGATGATGAGTTGAAATTTGATCTAAACTTTATTTTGAGTTAAACACTACTTTTGCATGATTTTTGTGAGTTAATTATCTCTGATTTCTTGTTAACTCAAAACTCAACCTGAGTTTATCAAGAGTGATTTATGGCTTTTCTCCTACATCCTCAAAGCCCTAGATTTCTATAAAAATAAGGCTCAACTCTTCAAAAATATCTCTCTCTCTTTCAAAGCTACCCATTTTATTTCTCAATCTCTCGAATTTGCACAATTACTCTGGTGAATTTACAACTGAAGAACAAAGCTTTTGCAACAGGCAATTTTGTGAGATCATTTCATAGTTTTTCATAGCTTTTGCATACTTTTGCATTCATCTTCATAGCATTGTTAGATTAATTGTATATCATTTCAATTCATTCTAGATTAGTTTCACATCAAGTTTTTCATCTAATTGCATCAAAAATCCAAAAAAATAGATTAATCTACATTCATTCTTATTCATCTTTTGTATCCAAATCCTTCGTTTAGGTGTTGCATTGTCACTGATCTTGGTCTAATCTGAGAATACCATACTCGCACCTACTAGAAGGCAGTAAATTGTCTGGTTAGCTTAGTTTCATTTATTTGTTGATTTTGATTTTGCTAACCTCTAATGTTTTACTAAAGTGTTGTGTCTGCAGCTAGGTATAAGTTTCACACACACAATATTACCCATTGAAGTAGACATACCATCTCTTAGAGTATCATTAAGAGTGTTGGTCATAGATGAAGAATACAAGATATCAAGGATCCAAGAATTAGAACTACTTAATGAACATAGAAAATAAGCATTTAACCATCTGAGATTCTACCAAAAGATAATTTCCAAAACTTACAATAAAAAGGTTTGACACGGAGAGTTTTAGGTTGGAGATCTTGCTTTGTAGGAAAACCCTAAAAATCAATAGAATAGGGAACAAAAGGGAAATTTTGAACCCAACAATCTAGGTTGGGACCCTTTGTCATCACTACAGCATTTGGATTTAGAGATTATCAACTTTCTACTTTGGAAGGATATCTTCTCCTTGATCCTACCAATGCAATCCAATTGAATAACTTATGTACATAATATTATCTGCTTAGCAGTACCTGTATAGAGAAAAGATCCTAAAGAAATTCAAAAAATGTGAAAAATAGAAAACAACAAAAACATCAAAAAAAATCCAAAAAAAAATGGGCATCCTGGTGAGAACCTAGCAAACAGGTGCCTTGATGAATTGAAAACAAAAGACCAAAAAAAAGTGCCTTGGTGAAAACCTAGTAAACAGGTGCCCTAGTAGAAAAAATAGCAAATTCTACCAAGTGAAAATTGAGTAAATAGATGCTACTTGTAATCGACACTCCATCTATCAACACATCTCTTAGTTATCTTTCCTACATAGCCTTCAGCTTGCTTTCATGCTCGAATATACTGTTAGTCACTTGTGTGACCTTGTACATCTCAGTTATTTATGTCTAGCGATCATGGCTTAGAATTTGTCAATGTCTTAGTCCTAGGTACTTATGTCTCACTAGGGGGTACTTTCCTAAAAATTTCATCAGCTAGGTCAACATCTTATTAGTTGGTCATCTCACCAATTAGAGTCATTCATCCTAGTCTCTTGGCTACTAGATGGTTTTCCACTAAAACAATGGTATTTCTCAACACCAAACCTATCAAACAGTGTTTTTCAACACTCGATAGATAAACTTATCATAACTTTGACCATGAGAAATCATTAAATCAACATAATGAAGAATGATGTTTCTCAACACTAGACACAAGCAGTGGCGTTTCTCAACACCTTAAACAGATAAATGAATCAGAAGCTAAAAAAAAACTAGCTTGAAGATATGATGATCATGTCTCCTTTGCAACTCAATGATGACTAAGGTCTAGAGAAACAAGGAATGACAATGAGTTTTATTGGAATGTTATTTGTAATTTTTGTTTTTTGTTTATCATGTTTCCTGAGTAACTCTGATTTCTATGAACTAGAGAAAGAAGGATAGGGGGCAAGAATCTTTTCTTTGAATTTTGTATGTTGGTGTGGTGTTGATAATCCTAAAATTATAAATAAATTATGTATGTGATAAGAGCCTCCTTTTATGTGGTATGTCACACATACCTCAACTCCTTTTATTTGGACTCTACAGTGAGGTTGTCACTATTTCCTTATCTTTTTATCAAGTAATTTCTTAAGCATCATGCAATAATCCAAAATATGTCCAAGGATATTAATGATAAAGGACCATTGCAAACAATCCATTATCATTGTGCAATAAAAGAGAAAATAATTGTTTATCTACTTTCTTGTAACTAAATAACTATCTAACAACTCAATGATGAGATGTAACATATTAAAATATCAAAATAATGACAATCACAAAATGTTGCATGGCATTTTAAAGTTACATTAATCATCATTCATTTGACTTGATTAGGAGAATTTATGCAAGAGGGAAAATGAAATGAACATCGACTTGAGATTTAAACTTTTTGATATCATCATCTTTATTATCTCCAATTTGGTTGAGTACTGACAAATGACCCAAAAATAATCTTGCATTTCATATTAGTACCATGATCATTCATTACAATATGCATCCATACCATACATGATCATATTATTTTGCCTATTTCCATTTATAAAAAATTTATCCATTACAATCATATATTAATTTGCATCACATAGCATGAAAAGAGATGAAAAGAAATACACTTTGCATCACATTATGTGTATAGTCCATCATATACTATACATGTGCATTATATAAAATTCATATAGACATCATATGAACATGAAAGAAACATGCATTCATTATATAAGAATCATATAGATATCTAGAGTCACGCATCTCATGTATATCCAAAAAATATGTCAATATAAAGTACAATGAGATAACAAAAACAACATTGATATAAGAGTATCATCATATATCAAGTATCAATATAGGGTCATCGTAGTATAATATCATAAAAAATGTATGTCCCATTACAAATACAGAATGGTACAGTCATGCTTGATTGTCAGCATCTAGACCATGACCTAGTGGTGGTGCCTTTGATCTCGTAGCTGCATTTGGGGAAGCTCCATGAGAATGGACTTCTAATTGAATAAGATGGAACTCTCTAACTCTCTAAAACAACAGTAAGATAAGCGACCTAATATTAGGTATCTCTCTAAGCATGGTAAGTGGAATCTCTCAAGGAACGGTCACGCTCCACTTTCACATCTTACAGTCTCTAATCCTGGTGTGCCTCTCGTGACTGTAAAATAGAAATCTTTGTGTGTGCTTGGGAATGCTCCTTTCTAAGATGGGATAAAATAGTGCTATCACCAGTTTCTCTTTTCTCCTCTCTTCAACTGTTCTATTGTATCTCTTTATGAGGCACTAGGAGGATCCTATGTATCATTGTGAAGAGGATATTCGGTTTTGTCTCATAATATCATAAAACCTGTAGATCTTTTTGGGACCACTCACAACCTTACTCTCCTAGAACCATCACCACCACCACCACCAAGACCACCATGACCATCACCGTTATCACCATCATGACCCCCATCTCCACCAAGTGCAACTCCAATAGCCCCTAACCCTCCACCCTCTCCTCTTTGACCACCTACTCTCTAATATCTCCCACCATGCTTCTCTCTCCTACCACCTCTTCCTCGGCCTCATGGTCCTCCATCTCCATCGTCCTCATCATCTAGTAGCTCATCTATGTGTGTAACTACCTCATCTCGAGAAGTCAGTCTAGGGAAGGGATGTTGTAATAAATAATCATGATATACATCAGTAAAACTAGCATCAGCCACATCAAGGCGATAATTCTAGGCTACTGGTGCAATAATCTGATGCTCATGAACAACTATCTCATAATGTAATCTCACAACCCACTAAGGCTCCTCCTCCCAAGTCTAGGCATAAGAAGCCATATCTATTTAGGGATACCCTATATCCACCCAAACTATGGAAGAAATTTGGTAATAATGAATTTATCCACTACAGAGCGGGTCCTTCCAATCAGATATTGGGTCATGAAAAAGAAATGCATCTCAAATCTATCTCTAGGAAAAACCTCACAATCCAAATAGGGCCTCTAAATAAGAACAATGCAATTATATATCACACACCACCAAAAATCTAACTTTCCCAAGTGGGGATGCATCACAAATCTATAATACAAGTACACATAGGGTGCACCCTCCTCTTGACGTCTCTCTACCACTAGACGTGTAATAGGAATATGTTCCCATGCCCATATCTGAAAAAGAAGGATACCTACAGTAATACTACAGCTCCCCCTGTACACAACCTCATGTAGCTCTTGGTATAAATGGGCTAAGATATAAGTGCCCCAAGAAAATCAACATGATTGTCTCAACATATCCTCCAATAATCTAGACTAGTTACACTAGAACCCATGTAAACCTCTATTTGGCATCAATATTCCTATCAAATCGGCCAATACAAAGGGAAATCTAGCATAATAAGTATCCATGTGGTCCCATGAGATATGTCTCTGACTAATAGAACAATCTCTAAAGGCTCATTGAGTAGTAGCTACACTGACTCAAAGATCTTGATCAAAGTAGACTACCTCTCCAACTATAGTGATCCTGAGTTTACGCCACACATCCTCTGGTGTGACTGTGATCTCACCTATAGGCATATGGAACATATTATGTTTTGAATGTCATTTTTCTACTATAGTGGTCAGTAATCCTTGATTCACTTGAATATCAGGAAAATCTAGAAGGTTAACCAAGCTACAGCGATGAATAACATGATGCTCCTTATCTGTCAAAGTATTAATCTGACTGAGCACCCATGGACATTGGCCTCTAAATCTAACAAATCTGAACTGAGCCTAAAATAAATCAAATGAACAAAGTATCAGTTAAATAATAAAATCATATTACATTGATTAAATGAACAAGTAAATAATCAAATCAAGGTACAAAATGATCGCAAATAGATAGTAAAAGAAAACAATTGTCAATAATCCCCAAATATGACTCTAGTCGATCAATGTGCGACTCAGAATGTCTTGAATGCGACTATGTTTCCCAAATCTAACTCATTTTGGATAGGAAATGACCCAAAAATAGAATGCGATCCAGTTCAGACAGGAAATAACCTACATCAAAAAGTGATCCAAGAGCTAAAAAAAATGATTAAAAGGGTTTTTCATGATAAAAAAAGGCATAACAGGTTGCAACTCAATGCAAACAGAAAATGGCGTAGTATAGACAAAAAATGACTTAAAAAAGTTACATTTTATAAAAAAATGACCACATATGGATAAGATGTGACCCAAAATTGAAAAGGCTAAAAATGTGCAAAAAATCATGAAATTTGATCAAATTTGCATTAAAAAATCAAGAGGAATGACCAGCATACCAGAGGCTCATAGTGTATTCGAAGATGGTGTCCCCAAGCAAGCTCGAATCTATGTTTCTCCAACAGAATCACCATCAAAACACTCAAAGCTCAAAAATGATCACAAGAAGTAAAAAGCGAAAAGGTAAATAAACATGGTTTTACCTTTTTACCCTAACATTGGGAGGCAATTAAATGGCAGACATATTACTCAAATGGATAGTGGTAAGCAATCGGGATCAAATTTGAACACATGATTTCATTTTTGAAAGTCAATTGGGGCATACAGGAAAGTCAATTATGGTCAACCCTTGGTCAAACAAGGGTCAAATTTGGTGAAACAAGATCAAAAGAAAGTCAAAAAAAGAATAGAAGTATGCCAACAGCAATCAAAAGGCATTCTACATCATTTTTTATCAAGTCAACTCATTAATATCATCGTTCAAAGCAGTCAAATATGGTCCAACATAAGATCAAATCTGGTCAAACTTGGTCAAAGCATGCTCCTATCACCATAAGATCATTTCAAATAAAATTTTTATCAATCCAAATCACTTTCTAATCAATTTCAATTAATCTCTCATCATTCTAATCACTCAATAAAAGACTTAATCATTTTTCAATTCAATTTCGCTCCTGAGGGGGCTTGATCATATCAAAAATTTATCAATCAAATTAGGAAATCTTTGCATTTTTTATCATTAAATCAATCAAATCACATTGTTAGAGGCATCAAATTCATCAGGAATCATATCATGTTGAGGGTCTTAGATCAATCAAGATATCAATCAAGTGTGGAATGAGTAATTTCATCAGGTACCATATCAAATTGCTTGGTTTTATCATAATCATAATTTCATCATCATCATATCGACAAGGGCATATCAATTTCATCGCATCACATCAAATTGGTAGGTCTTCATCATCAGATAATTGGATTCATCAAGAACTGTATCAAGTCAGTTATCATGATCAACCTTTTGGTGATAATTAATTTTAGCGCTTCACATCAAATTGATTAATTGTGGTTATTAACCTTAGGGTTTTGGGGAATCTTTCTGACATTGATCAATTTCATCGCTTCAAATCAAATTGATTAATTTTTAGCATCAACAACATCATTCTCAAATAGATTTTTAGTTTCATCGCACTACATCAAGCTGATCATTTTGGTCTCAAATCATTCATCAATTGAATCAAGTTCAATTTGTAGAATCTACATCATCAACCAGGGGCAGTTTCATCGGGAACTATATCAAACTGTTCGTAGTATCAAGCATCAAATATTCTTCAAATCAACATGTTGATCACATCACCTAAAATTAGTTTAGCTAAACCAATCATCCCTAAGTTCTAATCTTGTAATCAAAAATCATAACAGGAGCGTTAAGATTGAAAGAATCTCCATCTTAATTATGCAATTGCCCTAAAATCGTGTGATTCCTACAATTATATAATTCATCAATCAATCAAAATCAAGTATCTATCATCAAAGGTATTAATTCCTTAATTAATCCTAGCTATTTAATCAAGTAAAGAGACATAAATCACCTAGCTAGGAAAATTAATTAATTGTCATATTTTCCAACTCAATCACTAAAGAAAAAACAACTTAATTTCCTCCAATGGGATTCAAGGACTAGGATTTCCCATGATAATTTTGAATCTTGACCATTTATTTCAATGGAAGGATCTCAACCATTAAATTCAAATTCAAATCATTTCCCTCCAATCCTCAAAATTGGAAATCTATAAATAAACACCTAATCAAGGCATTTCATATCTAGATTTTGTGCAAGTACATGTTGTTCAATTTAGTTTATCATTTTATCTTAGAAATTTGCATCATTCTTAGTTACATTTTATCAATCTAGATCATTTGTATCAAAATTCATCTTAGATGCATTTGTAATTTGAATCTTCCATTTTGTGATTGTCTATTCACTTAGATTAAACATGAATTCTGAGATAAATTTTACTAATCAATTGAACCTTCATAATTAGGAAGCAATGAGATTCTCTTCATAGGTTATTTTATTTATTTGATTGATTTTGAATACTAACCTTGAAATTAATGTCTCGTTGAAGTGTTGTGTACAAGTTTACAGGATCATAATTTCACACTCACAATTATATTTATTATTTTATTTTAATACTCTATCACAACAACTGCAAATAACTTATTATGCACATACATGCTAGTCTTTCACAATATGAAAGTGGGTAGCCAAACATTACCAATGTGGTAACCAAATGGTTAATTATATGCAATTATGGTATTATCACCCAAATTAAGAATGATAATTAGGCTAGGTAGTATGAATAACCAGTATGCCTATCTCCTATAACCACCATTGGGGATATAGGAACTCTCATACCTATGAAGCTAGGTGGATTTGATGTATGGTATGTACTATTATTGAAACATTGACACATCAATTGTACCTACTATTTTATATAAAATAGCCACAACATGTATAGAAAATAATCAAGATAATATAAGTCACTAAAAGGGGAATTTTAATAGTGTAATTATTCTTATGTATTTTAATGTTACAATATCACCCCTTTCACATTTAATCATCATTTAAACATTGCGATAATAATCTCATCTCAATTAAATATATTAAATGTCATTAACAACAATAATTAACACAACATATTCTCAAACTACATCAATAAAAACATGTGATTAGTAACATAACATCTCATCAAGTCACTAGCACATCATCAATATACATCATGAAACCACAACCAACTCAATATAGTAACAATATCATATATGTATGTATGTATGTATGTATGTATCATCATATAGCATCATGCCACATCATTGTAGATTCATCATACATTTCTCTCAAATTTACAACAACCTCCCAAGTAGTGAGAGTCTCATCATTTGGGTCCCATTAGACCCTTACCTACTCTATGTCTTTACCCCTGAGGAATAGCCTTAGGAATTAAAGGGTAGATATGGCTCCCAAAGAAAGCTTTTTTTCCTCTACCTACAACACACTCCAATCAAGTACATGGGTTACATCGGGAATATACTATCTAAGGTCAAAAATATGAAATACATTATGGATGTGACATAAGCTATGTGGCTATGCTAGGAAGTAGGTGACATGACCAATCCTCTCTAAAATATCAAATGGACCAAAACAATGAAGTGCTAACTTAGATCCTTTTCTATAATAGATGGGGCTCTTATGTGGTCAAACTCTCAAAAATATACAAGCACTCATTAGGAAGTAATGATCATATTTATGGGCATCAACATATTTCTTGGCAACCCTATCATGCATGAGGTCCTTATGCTTCTTATTTATGATCATTTTGTTCCTAACTCCTATGTGCTTCCTAAAGCTACTCCTTCGAACTCGGGTGATGATTTTGAAGAAGATGAAGATGACGGGGAGGATTCAGACATAGAGCCAGATTTTGATTGTGAGTCTTCTCGAGACACTACTTCCAATCTCAACACAAAAGGGAAAGGTCAAATTAAGGGTATGGATTCTTCCTCCAATAACCCTACGGGCCACAAAAGAAAGTCTTTTCTAGAGGATTCTTCACTAGACAGTGATGAGGATACCATGGATGAAAAGGATTACTCTGTGGAAATGGACCATGGCAAGGGTAAGAAAGGAAAAAAAATTAGGAGTACCTCTACCCTCATGGACTCCTCCCCTGACCCCTTTCCTATTCTGAAGGAGAGCCCTCTGCCCACTCCCGACACTACTACTAAGAAGGACAAGCTGAATCCCTTTCTGGTTACTCTTCTGGCTAAGGTGGTGATGGCCAAGGGGGCCTTTGATTGGGTTATTATGGAGCTCTTTCATCTGAGGAAGACTAATGAAAGACTCATAGCTAGAATTGACATTCTTGAGGCTATGGGTCTTGGTGATAAACCCTTCCTTGATATCTTGAGTAAACTGAATGAGGCTATCAACAAAGCTGAGGGAATTGCTAGTTCATTTGACTCCAAGCTAGAAGCTGTGAGTTCTCAGGTTTCCAATTGTGATGCAAATTTGTCGGCAATGCATATGAAGGTCCTTGATTTTGAGGCTAAAATTTCCCAATTCGAGGCCACAATCATTAAGTTTGGTGACCAGAGTTGTAGTACTCTTCAGATGGTGGTGAGAAACATCAATACCCTTCTTAATATATGGGAAGGGACTAAGGAAAAAGATAATGATCTGGTGCCCCGTAACTCTAGGAACCATGCTAATCAGGATGCCATTTCTCTCAAGGAAATGACTCAAAATATGGAGCTTTTGGCTTCAAAAGCTATGGATCTTCTGAAAAGTATTCGATGACCTTCTTTGGTCCTTTGGTCTTGTCAAGTCCCTCATGTAGGCTGCTGGCCCTTTTGTGCCTTTTTGGGATTTCCTTTTGTGGTCCTTTTTGGTTGTATTTATTTTGGCTACCCCTTTTGGTTTGACAGGCTTTTGTTTTCCCTGGTGCTTAATGTATATCTCCTTTCTCTTTTTGTAAAAGGTTCAGGACCTTTCAAATCCTGATTTCCTCTTAATTAGAATATATTTCTTTTTTTGATCCTGAACTATAGCCAAATATTCTCTAATATAGACAACCTACTACTCCATATCCTAAAGAATATTTGGACCCAACACAATGTAGTCTTCTAAATGATCCCAACTCAAAGGTGTATGGCATGATCTACCATGAAAAGCCTAAAAAATAGTCATGCTAAGATAACTATGGTACTTATTATTATAAGAAACTCTACTAGGTACATAGATTCATCCCACCATGATTTTGATCCATGACATACATACAAAGAATATCCTCAAGAGCCTAATTAACCAACTCCATATGACCACCAGTCTCAAGGTTGTACATTAAACTAAACTTGAGTTGAGTGCCTAAATCATGTTGTAGGGAAGTCTACAATATTGATGTGAACATGAGATCTCTATAAAAAAAATCCCTATGAGGTATCTCATACAACCAAACTATATCCTTTGTGAACACACATGTTACAAATGAAATAGTATATGAGTATCCTATTGGAGATATGTGAGCCACCTTGAAAAAAATTTCCATATTTATCATAATATCATCATGAAAATGGAAATATATAGGCATCCCAAAAAAATTAAGAGATATCATATTTCATTTCCACTTGGGAATAGAATGAAACTACAAAGAGCTTCTAGTTGATAATGTCCAGCCTTCACCCTTTGACACTCAAACCATCTAGCCTTGAAATCAAAAACATCAAACCTCATCCCCACCCATTGATACAACTATCTAAGGTTGGCATGTATCTTCTTGGTACCAAGATGTACTGAATATGGAGCACGATGTGCCTCTAACAAGATCAAATAATGAAGATCACTTGATACTACACATAAATATGACCGAGGTTCTACAAAATTTCATTTGAATTGAAGGAATATCCTAAAAACCTCCCCTCATTGGCTTTCTATATCTCTATATATGCTCTTATTTCTTGATACCAAGTGTCACCAAGAAGGGTCTCAAGAATACAACTCTACAAATCAATACCAAGATTCAACACTAAAATCTCATGCCTTCTACTCAAGGTATCCATGATTACAATCACATTCCTCTTGATGTAATGAATATTGAAATCATACTCACACAGGAACTTCATCCAATTATGTTGTTGTTCATTAAGGTTTAGTTTCAAGGTAAGATATACTACAAACTATGGTGATCAATATACAACTTAAACCGATGGCCCAATACAAAGTATCTCGAAGAAATAAGTGCATGCACTCTTGTTGTGGAATCCAAATCATGGATAGGGTATTTCATCTCATGATACTTGAGCTTATGGGACTAATATACAACCACTCATCCCTCTTTCATAATCATTTCAATGTATTAGTACATGGAAAAAAATTACTAAAGGATTTGGCACTACTAAGATAGGTTTACAAGTCAATCACTCATTAATAGCCTAAAATGCAATCTCACATTAATCTAATCACATAAAATTCTTTGTTTTCCATTAAGTAGAAGTGATAGGATGTGCCAACCAAGAAAATTCTTTTATGAATCAACAATAATAACCCCCTAAACTCATGAAACTATGGATTTCTATAACATTGTTCAACATTGGCCAGTGCATGATGGCATGGATCTTAGAGGGATAAACTACAATAACCTCTCTAGAGATGATATGACCCAAATATCTTAGTGTAAATTAGAAGAACTTACACTTGACCAGGTTGACATAGAGTTTATTATCATAAAGACACTACAAAACCTGATGCAAATGACCTTCATGCTCCCCCATCATCCTCAAATTTTATTAAAATATCATCAAGAAACATAAGGATAAGTATATCAAGGTAGGTGTGGAGCACCTTGTTCATCAAACTCATGAATATTGATGGAGTATTGATCACCTCAAAAGGGACAACTGTAAACTCATAATGCCCATAATGTGTAAAAAATATTGTCTAATTAATTTCATCCTAATGAATGTGAAGGTGATGATACCACGATTTGAGGTCTATGTTGGAGAACACTCTAGCTTTCTTTATCTAATAAAACAATTCATTGATCCTCAACAAGTGATATCAGTTCTTTATCATCACCTTATTCAACTAGTAGTAGTCAATTCACAAGTAAAGAGATCCATCCTTCTTAATGAAGATGACTAGTTCTCCCCAAGGTGAAACACTAGGATGAATATGTCCCTTAGCTAATAACTCCTTTAACTAAAAATGAAGCTTACTCAACTCTTATGTAGTCATACAATATGGTGATTTAGAAATAGGCTTGTCTCTAGGAATAAGATCGATGCACAAATATATGTCACAGTAGGTGGAATGATTGAATCTCACTCAAAAACCATTTCCATACTCACAAAAGACTAGTTTTTTATCAAGAGACACCTCTTGAATCTCACCTTCATCAAAGTCACTCACTAAGATTGCAAAAAATTAGTATCCATATCTCATACTCTACTAGAGTTGCACAACTAAGATATTGCAAAGTGAAATAGATTTGTGAACCCCTACTGGCTCCTCTCACCCATATGTGTCATCCAAATATTGCTTCAACTTGTGATGAAAATCTATACAAGCCTATTGGGAATCCAGCCAATCTATTCCCAAAAAAACTCCATAGGATCCCAAGGGTAGGACACAAAGATCAATAGTGACCAAATCCAACACAAAACCACAAACTATAGAGTGTACAACTACCTTACAACCCGTGACTAACTCAACCTACTAGATATCAATCAACCTTGCCACTGCTAGCCTACATTGGTCCACAAGAAAAGGGGAAATAAAGGAATATAAAACACTATAATAAAATAAAATAGAGAAATATACCCCACACAACATACCTGAGATCTCAACAATTATTCCTTGATTCTCAACTTGATGTTTATGAGCTACTATAAATAAACTATAATATCTACCTACATCCCCCATAGTAGGCTCAAAAGTATCTAATATTTTACTAGGTACTGATGTCGATCTCTAAGGACAATGGGCTACTATGTGACCATATTTATGATAGGATAAATATCCTTGGTGTCTAAAATATTATCTTGTAGAGGATGCACTAGACTAATGGGAACTATCCTTTCTACCACTATGTTGCACACTCTAAGTTGTCTAATTATGTTGGGGCCATTTACTATTATGGTACCAGTTATGGCTCATAGTGGTCAAAATCCCTATATTCAGAACACTTTTTCAACCTTAAGAAGATCTCTAACCATGTTGTTTTTATCCTAACCTAGAGAAAACTATTATTTCCCTAGAAGACCATATAGGCTATAACTGCATACTTTGTGCACCCAATCCTAAGGGTGGCACACTAACTATGTGCACTCCTGACCAACCACAGAATCCCTTGGCCATATTCTCCTCTACTATCATTTCCTTCTCCATGAAAATCTCCAAGGTTTTGGGATAAAACACCCAAACTCCACCAATGGTTTGGTGATTAAGGCCTTAAATGAAATTTTGTACAATTATAGCACTACTACATTTGGGGCCAAATTTTGACAAAAGTTTCCAACAGGTAACTTTTTATTATGAATTTGGTGTTTTTTTTTTGTAATAGGCCCCGATGGTGTTGGTATTCTGATGGGTGTTTAATTGACCATCGAAATTCTGACAAATTTGGGGTATGGATTAAAAAAAAAAGTGAAACGGCCTCATCATTTTTATTTTGATTGGATAGAGAAAGAGCGGGAGAAAAGGAGCAAAAGCTGAGTGCGGGAGAAGGTATGTGATTTCTTCATCTTTTGAGCCTCTGGCATCATATTCTAATGCATTGCATTTTATTTGATCATGAATGCTCTTTGAAATGACCTCATTCTACTGGTGTTGTGCCCTAGCCAGTGCTTTATCTCTATTATTTTATGTTATTGGTGCTTGTGCTCAAGGATATCGATTCACTATATTCAAATGTTTGGATTTGCGTTTGTTGATATTACTGGCCTATGTGTTTAATGACACCATTGTATATTGCTATCATTAAAATGACTGCATTCTACTAGTGTCATTCCCTAGCCCATGCTTTAACTCCATTATTTGATGTTATTGGTGCTTGTGCTCAAGGATATCCATTTTTTTGAAATGTTGACTGTGGTTATCAAATGGATAGCCCATGAGCTTCTAGCTAGGTGCCATTTGTATTGATAGCTTAGGGAATCAAATGTATTGTATCATTGATAGTTGAGACTTTGTTAAAAGGAAATAGGACAAAGAATAATTTTTATTTAGTTTCTCTATTTTGATCCCTAAGTGGATTACAACCCTAGAGAAGTATATGCAAATTTACGGATGCAGTTGCAGGATACATAGTAGCCAATAATTCACAAGAAATCCATGCATCCAATTTGAATAGAAATTAATACAAAGAACTAGGGTCCTCTAATGGACCAATCATCTAGACCTTGACTACCCCCTCAACCAGTGACCCTTCAAAACTAGGTTATCATGTAATCAGTGAGTGATCCTTCATTCTTCTGGTCTGCCCTACATCCAAACATATTGGAAATACACAATACAATGATAAAAATTCTTAGATGAGACTTTGTTAAAAGGAAATAGGACAAAGAATTATTTTTATTTAGTTTCTCTATTTTGATCCCTAAGTGGCTTACAACCCTCGAGAAGTATATGTAGATTTATGGATGCAATTGCAGGATACATAGCAGTCGATAATTCACAAGAAATCCATGCATCCAATTTGAATAGCAATTAATACGAAGAACTAGGGTCCTCCAATGGCCCAATCATCTGGACCTTGACTGTCCCCTCAACCAATGACCCTTCAAAACTGGGTTATCATGCAATCAGTGAGTGATCCTTCATTCTCCCGGTCTTCCCTATATCCAAACATATTGGTAATACACAATACAATGATAACAAGTCTTTCACAATCCCCCTTCCCCCAAGGAACACTATCAACCAACCCTTCCACATAGCATTTCACTATTTTATGAGTGGATTATGCAGGAACAATTAACATTAAAGAAGGAGAAAACTCCTCAACACATCTTGGAAACCATCGAATTCAATAATAAATGAAACCTAACACCAACACTATTCCTTCCATAGTTGCAGGATACATAGCAGTCGATAATTCACAAGAAATCCATGCATCAAATTTTTATAAGGATATCCTACTAATCAATAGGAATTTTCTTGAGATGACCAATGATTATGCATTTTGATGGCATTGTGCTAGTTCAAAAGGATAATATAAATCTAAAACAATTTTTTTTTATTTTCTCAAACTATAAATGTGGTTAAAGGGAAAATATTATGTGGAAAACCCACAAACCAAGCTAGCAAATGATTGTACATCAAATTATTCCTATATTCATTCAAGTATTGCTATGCTTTAGCTACCTGACCTTTGAGCTTCATCTAGAGGAATGTGTGGCTTTAAGATAGAGTTACTTCTTGGGCCTTACAATAGGGTGGAATATGATCAAGATTTGTTTAGGTTGTATCTTTTTTAGTCCAATTGTTAGGTTCTTATGGTTCATGGTTTGAATCTATTATGGTTGTGTAAGGGATTTGTAGATGCTTTTTCTAACATAATTATTGGACACCATGATTGGAACAACTAGTTGTTGGCTATTGTACACATGAATCATAACTGTCAACGGTTCTTTGTGTTCAAAAATTCGTTGATCAATCTTTGAGATTTATTGTCCCAACTTTAAAAGAGTGATAAAAGATGTAGTGAGTGCTATCTTTTCCAAGTGTTTTGTGGGTGCCATTATCTTCTAGGAGTAATTGCTGGAACCAAATTATGTTCTTTGCCTCTAGTAAATATTTTAGACACAATCATCTTCTTGGTGAAGGGTTTCTTCCATCCCCATGAGGCACTATTGCATGGTTTCCATTCCCTTGTAGTATAGTGAACCTAATTTAATACAAGTGTGCACTATTTTTGGATCCATAATTTATGGCCCCTACACTATGGTTGTTAGCCTAAGATAGGCCTACCTTTGCATATAATAAGAGACCAACATGAAACAAACATCCAGAAGTTAGGGGGTTGTTCCCTGTCCATAATTTATTATTTAAGTGCTAAGTGATGATGGGTATATCATGTAATTCATACCTAGTGTGTCTCTTTCTTTCTCTCCACATTTCACATTAGGAGTATATGCTATAAAATACCAATGAAATCAACTATTGGTCAAATCTAATCAAAAATTGCAATATAAATATTAAAATAGATCTTGAAGAAATATGGGAACCATTTTTTATAGATATTGTACAAACGAAGAGAATACTCCCAAGAGGAAATGCTTCAATGTGGAACAATTGAAGGACAATATTTTACTTTTATATGCACATCTACAATGTTTTTGATATATTTTTGAGATAACAAAACCATAGAAAGAATAGCATATAGAAGAAAGTAAAGAATAATGATCATATTTTGAGATATTGTGGAAACTTAAAGGAAAGAATGCTTGGTGGGGTTATCATGCAATCAATGAGTGATCCTTCATTCCCCCCTCTTCCAGTGACCCTTCAAAACTGGGTTAGCATGCAATCAGTGAGTGATCCTTCATTCTCCTGGTCTACACTGCATCCAAACATATTGGAAATACACAATACAGTGATAACAAGTCTTTTAGAATCCACCTTCCCCAAAGGAACACTATCAACATCCAGACCTTGACTATCCCCTCAACTAGTGACCCTTCAAAATTGGGTTATCATGCAATTAGTGAGTGATCCTTCATTCTCCTGGTCTGCCCTGCACCCAAACATATTGGAAATACACAATACAATGATAAAAAGTCTTTTACAATCCCCCTTCCCTCAATGAATTACTATCAACATCCAGACCTTGACTATCCCCTCAACCAGTGACCCTTAAAAATTGAGTTATCATGCAATCAGTGAGTGATCCTTCATTCTCTTGGTCTGCCCTGCATCCAAACATATTGGAAATACACAATATAATGATAACAAGTCTTTCACAATCCCCCTTCCCTCAAGGAACACTATCAACAAGTGATCCTTCTTCTTATCAGCCATATCCAATGTTTCATTAAAGTCACGGCCAAGAATGAAGGTCACCTTACCCATACCATTCATGGATGCTGAAATGTTGTTCCAAACTCCTAAAAACTTTTCTATTGCTTCTTGTTGCTTCTTTAAATACTTCTTCTACCACAATGCCCTCCTACCCCATCTTCTTGATCTTCCTGGCTAAAGTGGATGAATCCACACACAATAACCCAAAATGAAGGGTTTTGTATCCTTTAATGAATCTTAGTCACTGGTAATGCATGGACAGTCAAACTAGTAGTCTCCAAAGCATTCAATAAGTGAATATGAATGTTTGAAAACTTTCCACTCAACTTCCCCAACCACTCCTAATCGGTTAGAGGGATATTTCTAGAATCTCCACTATTCCTGTTCTTACCAACAATTCTTAAACATACTTTATCTGATATGATAATAACATGCTAAACTAAACCAATGGCATGTTCTTCGTATGTTACAAGGAAGATTTGGCTATCAAATCTTCCTTCGTGCAAGCTAAGCACGAGAGAAGGTATGTGATTTCTTCATCTTTGATTGGTATCTTTGATGAGAAACGTCTTTCGAGCCTCTGGCATCATATTCAACTGCAAATTTCAAATGCATTGCATTTTATTTGATCATGAATGCTCATTGAAATGACCACATTCTACTGGTGTCGTGCCCTAGCCCATGCTTTATCTCCATTATTTGATGTTATTGGTGCTTGTGCTCAAGGATATCGATTCACTATTTTCAAATGTTTGGATTCACATTTGTTGATATTACAATTCATCATATCAAATAAAGTATGTTTAAGAAGTTTTAGTGTCTAAACACTCAACTAATCCCTCTAACCGATTAGGAGTGCTTGGGGAAGTTGAGAGGAAAGTTTTCAAACATTCATATTCACTTATTGAATACTTTGGAGACTACTGGTTTGATTGTCCATGCATTAATGTTTAGAAGAGATCAATAAAGTATTTAAAGACATTCTTACATGTTTGGAGAGGTTTAAGAGGCACTTATCATGACTGTACCCTCACAAATAGTGGCATAGACTAATTTTACTAAGTTTCCTTTCTCTATTTTGAGGTTTCCTTTCTCTTCCGCAGGGGTACAGTCAGAGGGTTCATTGACAAAATGATCCTTTGAATGGTTACTATAAATATGAATGATTTGATATAGTATATTTCTCATTTTACTTGAAGTTTGGAATAGCTTGTACTTGAAGTTTGGAATAGCTTGTGCTTGTGCTGGAATTCTTGGTAGAAGTGAATGGAAGGAATAGTGTTGGTGTTAGGTTTCATTTATTATTGAATTCAATGGTTCCGAAGATGTGTTGAGGAGTTTGCTCCTTGTTTAATGTTAACTGTTCCTACACAATCCACTCATACAACAGTGAAATGCTATGTGATTGACAATTTCATACAACTGGTCCTTTGGCATGTATTAAATACAATCCAATCACTTATTGAATGCTTTGGAGACTATTGGTTTGACTGTCCATGCATTACCAGTGACTGAGATTCATTAAAGGGTACAAAACCCTTCATTTTGGGGTTATTGTGTGTGGATTCAAATGTAGGTTTGATTTGGTTAATGTTTAGAAGAGATCATTTAAGTATTTAAAGACAATCTTACATGTTTGGAGAGGTTTGAGAGGCACTTATCATGACTGTACCCTCACAAACAGTGGCATAGACTGGTTTTACTAAGTTTCCTTTCTCTATTTGAGGTTTCCTTTCTTTGTCGCAGGGGTACAGTCAGAGCGTTCATTGACAAAATGATCATTTGAATGGTTATTATGCATATGAATGATTTGATATAGCATATTTCCATTTTACTTGAAGTTTGGAATAGCTTGTACTTGAAGTTTGGAATAACTTGTACTTGAAGTTTGGAATAGCTTGTGCTTGTGCTAGAATTCTTGGTAGAAGTGAATGGAAGGAAAAGTGTTGGTGTTATGTTTCATTTATTATTGAATTCAATGGTTTCCAAGATGTGTTGAGGAGTTTACTCCTTGTTTAATGTTAATTGTTCCTGCACAATCCACTCATACAATAGTGAAATGCTATGTGATTGACAATTGCATACAACTGGTCCTTTGGAATGTATTAAACAAAATAGAATTTTCAGCATATTATTAGCATTCTATTTCTTTGTTGTAAACATGTCATTGGTTCAATTTTGTAAAAAAAAATTGTGTACAATTTTTTTTTCTATTTTTTCCATTTGATAACCACGATCAACATTTCAAAATAGTGAATAACATCAAATAATGGAGATAAAGCATGGGATAGGGCACGACACCAGTAGATTAAAACTGAACCAATGACATGTTTACAATAAAGAAATAGAATGATAATAATATGCTGAAAATTCTATTATGTTTAATACATGCCAAAGGACCAGTTGTATGAAATTGTCAATCACATTGCATTTCACTATTGTATAAGTGGATTGTGTAGGAACAGTTAACATTAAACATAGCCAGTGTTCTCTTTACTTTCGCAAATCTCTACAAGTCAAGAACATTAGAGTTATATAATACATTGTTAGTATCCTCTTTCCATAGGTCCTAGGTCTTTGGGTCCATGGAAAGGAAATAGATTACAAAATACACTTCAAAACAAAGGAAAAAATTAGCAAATTCAATCTAACTCATTGTAGATGAAGGAACAGTCATGCTAATAGTTCCTCTAAGTCTTCCAAAGCATTTATTGAACTCCCCTAAAGTCCGATTAGATCCCCAAATTGCTTAATCCAATCAACTTACATCAGGATCATGAGAAACTTCAAAGGATTAAAAACATTACTTGGAATAGTCAAATCATTATGCTTTCAAATCAATTACCTATCGACGTATCCCTTGCGAGGGAGAGAAGCCAAACACATAAAGAACATGCACATAAACACGACAGCTGAAAAACTTAAATGGAATACATCAAGAAGTACCAAATGATGAATGCTCAGTTATTGTAATGAAAAAGCATCAGAACCGTCCATTTCTAGAACTTGATTTTATAGTCTAAATGATTTTTCTATAGTCGTAATGATTTTTCTAGAACTTGATTTTCTAGTCTTAATGATTTTTCTATAGTACTCTTAATGATTTTTCTAGAACTTGATTTTCTAGTCTTAATGATTTTTCTATAGTCCTAATGATTTTTCTATACTCTTAATGATTTTTCTTTCGTCCTAATGTTTGTTTCTCTTGATAAATTAGGCCTTGAATTTGAATTTTTGTTCACTATTTTATTTCAGCTTGATATTTCATTCATTTTTCATATACACAGAGACTACACATGCTGATAAAAAAATGAGCTATTTGATTAAGGTTAACTATTCATGATTGTAAATAGTCAATATTTCTGATGGTACTCCTTGGTGTATTTCATTTTAAAATAATCATGTTTCTATGGCTATGATAAATTTCCCTTTGTGTTGAGAAAATTAGAGTTGAAAAAATGGTTGCAAACAAATCATCCTTCTTCCACCAACATTCTAGTCAATGTACAAGTAACGAGTCATTCCATTCAAGAAAGACCATGTCTGACAATATCAACGCAGAAAAAAATAAGGAGTATGTAGAATTTAGTGATTGTATCTTCCATTAGAGCCACTCCATATGCACAGGTGATGAACATGCATATTTTCCTGAGTGCTATTGGGAGCTTACCCAGCAACACATGTACTATTGTGAAAATCACCACAAATCTATTTGTTGTTGGGTCTAGCTCCCAGTATTGCTTAGTCAAATATGCATGCTTTTCACCTGTGCATATACCTTCTATGATCAACTCTTATATGCACAGGTGATGAACATTCAGATTTGTCTAAGCAATACTTTGAGTAGTCCTCCAACACATGTACTATTGTGAAAATCATCACAAGTCCATTTGTTGGAGGAAATCACATAGTACACATATTTGGAGGCTAGGTCTGAAGGAAACAAGAGAATTTGAAGAGTCACGAGTCTTAAGATTGTACTACTTAATATAGCCAAGCTTCATTCAATGGTACATTCAAACATGAAACAAACCATTCTTAAACCAAATTAAACTAGTAAACCAAAGGACATACTAATTATAAGTAAACTAGTAAACCAAAGGACATGCTTTTACTACTAAGTCTCTGTTTGTTGGGCATACTGATTATAAGTACTTGACATATATCACAAATGTTTCTAATTAAGGTTGGCGGGATGATTACGCCTATCTTGAAAAAAGATTGTCAAATCATTATGCTTTCAAATCAATTACCTATCGTTGTATCCCTTGCGAAGGAGAGAAGTCAAACACATAAAGAACATGTCCATAAACACGAAAACTGAAAAACTTAAATGGAATACACCAAGAAGTACCAAATGATGAATTCTCAATTGTTGTAATGGCAAAGCAATATCAGAACCGTCCATTTCTAGAACTTGATTTTTCTATAGTCCTAATGATTTTTCTTATTTCTTTTCTATGCTTGGTGACATGATTTTGAACATTGTTGAAATACTTAAATGGACTACACAATACCAAATGATGAATGCTCAATTGTTGTAATGACAAAGCATCAAAACCGTCCATTTCTAAAATTTGATTTTGTAGCCTTAATTATTTTTCTATAGTCCTAATGATTTTGAAAATTGTTGACAAAGAGTGTTTCTTTTTTTTATTATAGTATAAATGATTTTTCTATAGTCATAATGATTTTTCTTATTTCTTGTCTTTTGTCCCTTTTTTATTTTCTATGTCTATGCTTTGTGACAAGATTTTGTCACCTTCTTTTGATGGTATATTTCATTCAGTCTATGTGGAATACTATTTTGTTCACTATTTTCTTTCAGCTTCATATCTCTTTCATTTTTCATATACACAGAGACTACACATGTTGATAAAAAAATGAGCTATTTGATTTAGGTTTACTTTTCATTATTGTAAATGGTTAATATTTCTGATGGTACTCCTTGGTGTATTTCATATAAAAATAATCATATAAAAATAATAAATGTAGTAACGATGGTGTGGTGCATTATTGATATATAGGCTCGATGACTCTTGTCAATGTGCCAAATTGTTAATGTGGTGGTGGGCAGTGTGTGTTGAAGACTTCACGGACACCGAACAACCCTGGATGACAATTTTGGTGCTGCCCAAATAGAAAAAAGGTTGCTAATGTGTATATATTTAATGTTTCTAATGTAAATACTATTCATTATAATATAAGAACTAATGTAGACTGGGCATCACAGGGAAATAATGGTTGTGGATACTTTAGTTGGGTCGATGACAACTCATCTACATCTATCCACCCATCTCCACTTATCCACAATGAAGGATTTGAGTGCAAAATGTGTCAGGCTAGGGCAAATTCTGAAATTATATTTTTACGATGCCTTCTCTGTATTGTAATCACATATCTTTGTTGCGACCATATGCAGAGATGAACTCAGGAATTAGTTAGTTTAGTATTTTCATATTGTAACTAATATTTTAATATGGATATGACGTAACTTCTCTTTGCCTCAAGTGCACATATATATGGTTTACATCTTTTTTTAGAATAATTCTTCATGTTTATGGCTCAGGTGAGCCCCAATCTACTATCAATCACATGATTTAATGTATAGTGTTTTCTTGGTTATTCCATTTGTTCCTTGACCTTGACTGTGGATTGACTATCATTTTCAAACTTGAGCGAGGCTTCGTACCATGCACCGTCCACAAATTTGTACGCAATGTTGATTTATGAACGTAAATAACGCATTGAAGGTAATCTATGAATGTTGTGTGGTATGAAGTCTTGTTAAAGTTTGAGCATCCTCCCTTTATTCCAGTGAGGGATTGGAATGAGTTCATTTTGGATGCAAAGGAGAAAGGGGATACTCAAAGAGGAATTACACCAGCAAATGAGAGAAAAAGGTATAAACATTTTAATAGATTTTTATTATTAAATAATGAAATTTGCATATACTAGTGTTCTAAGCCTCCTCATTACATGATTTAAGGTCTTAGTCCATGGACAAATTAAATTAGACTTACTATCCAAAACACATAAAAAACATGCACATAAACACGACAATTGAGAAACATAAATGTAGATTTCACAATAGCTGAGAAACATAATTGTAGGCATCATAGTCACAATATTTTGGAGACAACGTAATTGAGTTGTGTACCCAAGCGATGGAGAGCAACTTCTGCACCCCTAATTCCAAGTTGAATACATTTTTTGGAGGACCTAGTATTCATGAGCAATAGATGTAGTCAACTTGGAATCGGAGGTGCAGGAGTTGCTCTCCATCGTCTGGGTATACAACTCAATTACATTGTCTCCAAAAAATTGTGACCATGATGCCTACAATTATTTTTCTCAGCTGTTGTGTCCCATGACCCCTTATGACCCTTTACGACCCTTTACGATCCCTAAGAATACATCTTAGAGGTCTTAAAATGTCGTAAAGGGTCATAAGAGGCTCCTAGGAGGGGCCAGATGAGCTTCCACCTTCACGTGGTTGGCCCTGTTAAGTAGAGAATGGTATACTCTTCTCAAAACAAAGAGAAGCTCAATAATTTAAGGTCTCAATTCACGGACAAATTAAATTAGACTTACTATTGTATGCACCTTAAAATGGTCGCCTAGACTTTGGGCCCCATTCTTCATTTTATCAATGTTGGAATTATTTTTTCAATTTTCTGAATCAATGATTTTTAATATTTTTAATTCAAATCAATCTATTTGATCAAATTGTAATTAATTCAAAAAATTTAATATATTTCCCAAGTTTTATTTAATTGAGAGAACTTGCTCCCTTTTAATTAAATAAAAATCTCTTTTTATTAAATAAAAATCCCTTTTAATTAAATAAAAATCTCTTTTTATTAAATAAAAATCATTTAATTAAATCATCAAGTCATTTATTTTAAATCTAATTTTAATTAAAAGAATAAATCTCTTTTAAATAAATAAAAAATCTTTTAATTAAATATTGGAACCCACTTTGCTAAAAATAATAAATAAAATTAAAAAAAAAAGTAAAGTGCACTTTCCTATGAGATAGAATCTTTTGACTTTTTGAAAAAAGTTTTTGCCTCTTAATCTCTTCCACACATCTTTTTGCCTCCTAACCATGTCCATTGATTTTGCCTCTTGAGAATCTTGAGCACATAGATCAACCAAGATTTAATCTTCACCATTGCTCATTTCTTTTTACCTCTTAATCTTGACCGTCCATTCATTTCTAAATTCCTTTATAAGGAGACTCTCTCCTCATTCTTAATCATCCATCTTTTGCATCATCATCTCTTGCATTATCATCCTCTTAGACTCTTGGCATCTTAGCATCTTGAAATCTTGGAGTCTCTCAATCTTGGCATCTTGGAGCTATGGTATTCTTAGATCTCTCATATTGAAGCATTGCATCATCATTTTTATTTTCTTTCTTGCATCTAGCTTAATCCATCTAGCTTAGATCTACTTTCATTTTCATTTGCATGCATATTTGATGATCATAAAGACTAGCATTCTTGTTTTTCCTCTTTGAATCTCTCATTTTATGGTGTACTTGCATGGGCACAAACTAGGTCAAATCTAAGGGCCTCCATTACAAACCCTTGCACTCCATGAATAGAGAGCTATGAGTTGCCATTTGAGACCTCATTCTTGAGCAATCTTGGATGTAATGATTCATAGAAGTGTAACAACATTTTAGCACACAACTATCCAAATTGGTACATTGATGAGAATCAATGATGGGCCGAAGTTTTTAGATTCTGAGAAGACGTATATGCAGTGGAAATCCATAGAGCAAATATAAAATACCAGAAGAGAAGAATTCCTCATGTAATGTGTGAAATGCAAAAGTGTCTACTTTCAACATTTTTCAACGTACAAGAACACTGCCTCATACACCAAGTTGAGGAGATTGAAATGTGTGGACCCATACACACTTGGTCAATGTGGATGGTTGAGAGGCACTTGAAATTTTTTATGGATCCATCGTGGTAAGTAAGCTAAATAGGTGATATTTCAAATTTAATTATTTACCAATTAGTTTATTTGATGTTAAATTCCAACATAAAGTGAGTAAATTTGTTTTAAGAAAACAATGATAACATGAATGCCTATGAAATTGAAATGCAGCCTGCCGATTCTTGTCGTACACAACCTATGCATGTTGATGACAATGAGGATGTGCATCACAGTAATACAAGTAAACATCTTAAATTGACTGGTGTAGTAATACAAATTTAATTGCAATTGGTGTTTGGATTAATGTAACAATTTGTATTGTAGCTGTAGAGAGCGTAGAGGCCATTGTTAATGAGCAGGTTGAGGTTGAGGCCGAGGCCAGACAAACTGACCTCGATGTTGATGATGTGACTAGATTAGGTAAAGAGCTATACAATTATAGCTTGTAAAGTACCGAAATACTTTAAAATGTTTTTAATGTTTTTAATTATAATAAAATGTATTTAATTTAACCCTTTTATATGTTATTGCAGATGACCCCCCTTTGCATCAACAGAGAACTAGGCGTGCATTGAGATCTAATGAGAGGGTAGATGATCATCATGATGATATCGATACTCCTCTTAACGATTACTTCTTAAAAACTAGAAATCAAAAGAAAAAAAAAGAAATGATTGTCATCTATGCACCTTAATTGATAATGACTGATTTTTATATGTCAATGAATTTAATTATGTTGTATTGAATGTTCATAAATTTTATAATGTGTTAATGAATGTTATCGTGTGATAATTAATGAATGTTACATTTTATTAATGGATGAAATAATGAATGAATGTTAGATGTTAACGGGGAATTTAGAGTGATGTTAGGGGGGGTGGGGCCAAATGAGCTTCCACCTTCATGTGGTTGGCCCTGTTTAGTGCAAAATATAAAACTATTCTCGAAACAAAGTGAAGCTCAATAAGTTTGTTCCTTATATAGGGTCTCAAGTGTAGCCTTTATGCCACTCTCAACATTGCAAGGCTTCAAGTGGTGTTCTAAGACTGGTTTCTCCATCTCCCACTGACATCTTGTCTTTCTCCTAAGAACTCTCACTGAGCTCTGATACATGGATGAGCAGAAGATGTCCCTTACAAGCTACACATATATAATATGGTAGATCTAGGGAACAAATATACTGCAACATAGAATGAGTCAACTTGAATCTATAGTTTCTTCATTCACAATGAAAATTCAAATTACAAGCCATATTTTAGATTTAATATTCATATTCATCTTCATCATGATCATAGCCATCACAGTCAGCATTTGGTTCAACTTCATTTGAACCACACTCCATGTCGGGTACCATTATAAGGCATGGAGTGTGGCCATACCCATGTTACCATAATAATGAGTTAGCCTATAAAACTATGAATAAAATACTATAGGTGCACCCAGGATTGGCCCAGGCACCCAAGTTCCTACCAAAGGAACCCAGAGGAGAACAAAAGTAGAACCAGAACCCAGCCTCAAACAAAGAACTAGATAACTTAGCTTTTTTCTAATTCAAGTTTATTTATGAATTCTTCTCTAATTCCAACCTGATTATTCCATATTTTGTTTTCCAATTTTCCTTCTTCCTCACTCCAAATTATGTTATGTTGTTATTTCCTTTTACTAATTGTGCTATTTCAAAGATCACCCATGACTTGGTTAAGATGATGAATGTTGTAAATGCCTTTATTACCAAGGAATCACCGCCTGCCATTAATGAATATTAATGATCATTGTTTCCTAAGGGTAATCATTTTTTGTGTATGCTGATCACCCAAGTCTTTGGCTGTGATTTGCATGCTGTGAGGTTTGTCAGAAGTGAGGGTATGACATGTTGGTTGGATTATAACATATTGACACTTACACCATGAAGAAGACAAATGATTAAATAGAAAGAGAGGACCAACTGAACCATCTTGTGGTCAGTCTATATCACATTGAGAAACAATGTCAAGACTTGAGAATCAAAACAATCAAAAGTTTCTTCAAGACCATGAATGATCAACAACATTCCATCAGAAAACAAAACACTAATCTATGTTATCATTAAGCCATAAAATATGTCTTTAAAGTTTAGAAGCATCACAAAAACTTTCAAGAAACATAGTACTATCAAAAATATGTCTTTAAAGTTTATTTCTAATTATTATGATGATGTTGATGTTGATGTCTATAATTTATTTCACTTACTGATGCTTGCCTAGATTGAATTTTGAATTGCCAGGCTGGAGAACACTTTCAAAGTTTAGGGTTTGTTCTACATGATACTCTTAGTTATAGCTCAAATGCAACGCAACATATTTTTGATGCTAGGAAAACCACTGCAGAAACTCATTTGCAGGTGAAATTTAATGTTGTGAATCTTGGCATTGTTAATGTTATTACTTTTCCTCATGTTTCATATTTGTGAAAATGTTTCTTGGCACTATCTTCTTTTTCAATTCCTATATTTGCAGCCTTTTAGATCATTAACTTAAGCATTACATGTCTTTGTTCCAAGTTAATTCTAACACTATATTATATCTTATTCTTATTACAATGTTATTTATTGTGGGGCGGGAGGTCAATCTTCATTGTCTTCATTGTGGGGGACAGTGAAGATTTCTCTGACAAATAGCAGGTCTTCTTTAGTATCTTATAATAACATGCTAAACTGATAAAGGTGTTATGGGCATTTAATCTAAAATTACTAATAGATTAAGCATATTATTACTATGCTTAATATTCCATTTAAATACATTTAACACAAAAAAACAAATTTACAAAATTGAACCAATGGTATGTTTACAACAAAGATGTGTTGAGGAGTTTGCTCCTTGTTTAATGTTAACTGTTCCTACACAATCCACTCATACAACAGTGAAATGCTATGTGGAAGGGATGGTTGATAGTGTTTCTTGAGGGAAGGGGGATTGTGAAAGACTTGTTATCATTGTATTGTGTATTTCCAATATGTTTGGATGTAGGGCTGACGAGGATAATGAAGGATCACTCACTGATTGCAAGATAACCCAGTTTTGAAGGGTCACTGGTTGAGGGGACAGTCAAGGTCCAGATGATTGGGCCATTGGAGGACCCTATTTCTTTGTATTAATTTCTATTCAAATTGGATGCATGGATTTCTTTTGAATTATCGGCTGCTATGTATCCTGCAACTGCATCTGTAAATCTGCATATACTTCTCTAGGGTTGTAAGCCACTTAGAGATCAAAATAGAGAAACTAAATCAAAATCATTTTTTGTCCTATTTCCTTTTAATAAAGTCTCAACTATCAATGATACAATACATTTGATGCCCTAAGCTATCAATACAAATGATGCCTAGCTAGAAGCTCACGGGCTGTCCATTTGATAACCACAGTCAACATTTCAAAAAAATGGATATCCTTAAGCACAAGCACCAATAACATCAAATAATGGAGTTAAAGCATGGGCTAGGGCATGACACCAATAGAATGTGGTCATTTCAGTGATAGCAATATACAATGGCATCAATAAACATGCCAGTAATATCAACAAACATGAATCTAAACATCTGAAAACCAATGGCATGTTTACAACAAAGGTCTAATAGAACTCCCAACAATTCTTAAACATACTTTATCTGATATGATGAATTCTTAAACAATTAAGGTTGGAGTAGACATAGTTATCACACATTTTTTTGTTTGGTACAAGGAAGATTTGGCTAGGTCAAATCTTCCTTCGTGCTAGCAGTCTACAGAATTAGACCTTTATTAACAATTGATCATATCAGATAACTAGTATGTTTAAGAATTGTTGGGACTAGTCCTTTGGCATGTATTAAATAGAATATAATTTTCAACATATTATTATCATTCTATTTCTTTGTTGTAAACATGCCATTGGTTTATTTTTGTAACTTCATTATTGTATGAGTGGATTATGCAGGAATAGTTAACATTAAACAAGGAGCAAACTCCTCAACACCTCTTGGAAACCATTGAATTCAATAATAAATGAAACCTAAAAGCAACACTATTCCTTCCATTCACTTCTACCAAGAATAAAGCATTTAAGTCATTCAACATTACATATAATCATTAGACAGTTACATTTTCTGACTGTGTAGAGGAACAGTCATGACCAAAATGATCAAAAATACTTTCACCCTTGCATAAGCTATTCCAAAATTCAAGTAAAATGAGAAATATGGTATATCAAATCATTAATATTCATAGTAACCATTCAAAGGATCATTTTGTCAATGAACCCTCTGACTATACCCTTGCGGCAGAGAAAGGAAACCTCAAAATAGAGAAAGGAAACTTAGTAAAACCAATCTATGTCATTGTTTGTGAGGGTATAGTCATGATAAGTGCCTCTCAAACCTCTCCAAACATATAATATTGTCTTTAAATACTTTATTGATCTCTTCTAAATATTAACCAAATCAAACCTACATTTGAATCCACACACAATAACCACAAAATGAAGGGTTTTGTATCCTTTAATGAATCTCGGTCACTGGTAACACATGGATAGTCAAACCAGTAGTCTCCAAAGCATTCAATAAGTGACTAGATTGTATTTAATACACACCAAAGGACCAATTGTATGAAATTTTCAATCACATAGCATTTCACTATTGTATGAGTGGATTGTGCAGGAACAGTTAACATTAAACAAGGAGAAAACTCCTCAACACATCTTGGAAACCATTGAATTCAATAATAAATGAAACCTAACACCAACACTATTCCTTCCATTCACTTCTACCAAGAATAAAGCATTTAATCCATTCAACATTACATATAATCATTAGACAGTTACATTTCCTGACTGTGTACTAGAGGAACAGTCACGACCAAAATGATCCAAACATTTGAAAATAGTGAATCGATATCCTTGAGCACAAGCACCAATAACATCAAATAATGGAGATAAAGCACGGGCTAGGGCACGACACCAGTAGAATGTGGTCATTTCAAAGAGCATTCATGATCAAATAAAATGCAATGCATTTGAAATTTGCGGTCGAATATGATGCTAGATGCTCGAAAGATGAAGAAATCACATACCTTCTCTCACGCTCAGCTTTCACTCCTTTTCTCCCACTCCTTCTCTATCCAATTGAAATAAAAATGATGAGGTCGTTTCACTTTTTTTTTTCATAGCCAAATCTTCCTTGTACCACACAAAGAACATGCCATTGGTTCAGTTTTGTAAATTTGGTTTTTGTGTAATTATTAATTGGCAGATTAAATGTAGATAACACCTTTATCAGTTTAATTAGCATGTTATTATCATATCAGATAAAGTATGTTTAAGAATTGTTGGGACTAGTCCTTTTCCATGTATTAAAGATAATAGAATTTTTAGCATATTATTATCATTCTATTTCTTTGTTCTAAACATGCCATTGGTTCAATTTTGTAGATTTGTTTTTTGTGTTAAATGCATTTTTCATGAGGAGGGGTCTTCTTCTAAGGAGATTGATGAAGATTTTTCACCTCAAAAACCAATTCATAAGGTACCAATCATGTTTCCTATTCACTTATATTTTTGGATTGGTAAATCTCCTTATAAGTTTCATGTCCTTTCTTTTGATTACTATGGATGAGATATATATCTTACATTTAACATTCAACTTCTTTACATTTTAGAACATGTAGTGTGTTCTTTGAGGATTTTAAAATCAACTTTTAACATAAACCAAAAACACCAATTGATATCTTGCCCTTTCAACTTGACAAAATATTTGCATTTGACCAATAACTGCAAGCAACTGAATGATAAATCCACATACCTGTATCTTTGAAAAATACCTGGAACATCAAAAAGATGGCTAAGTGGCTACCACCATGATTTTTATCTACTGAATATGGGAAAAAAAAGCACCAAAAAGAATCGAATAGAAAATATGATTGGTCATTTTAGAGAGCATTCATGATCAAATAAAATGCAATGCCTTCTCTTGTGCTTGATCAGCTTTCACCTGCTCATTTTCTCCCACTCATTTTCTCTACAATTGAAATAAAAATGATTTGGCCATTTCAAAATAGTGAATCGATACCCTTGAGCACAAGCACCAATAACATCAACTATTTTGATTTGTGGGTACCCTAATGTTGGCAAGAGTTATTTTATTAATAAGATTACTCTGCAAGCTTGAAGAAGCAGTATATTTTGGCAAATGAAGAGTGGAAAGATGATGATATTCCTAAGATCATGGATGGACACAATGTTTTAGACAAAATGGGAAGACATCTTTCTATCCTGGCCCTAGATCCTTTGACAATTGGGGTAGGATCCAGACCCAGGCTAAAAAGATGTCTTCCTTTCTGCTGTGGAATATAGGCTTTGTTGCTACAACAACGATAGACTACAATGTAGATATCACAACAGCTGAGAAACATAAATGTAGGCATCATGGTCACAATTTTTTGGAGACACAACATAATTGAGTGTTATTCCCAGATGATGCAAAGCAACAATTACTTTGCATCATTTGGGAGAACCACTCAATTATGTTGTCTCCAAAAAATTGTGACCATGATGCCTACATTTATCTTTCTCAGCTGTTGTGTCCCAAAACCCCTTATGACCCTTTATGACCCTTTACGATCCCTAAGAATACATCTTAGAGGTCTTAAAATGTCGTAAAGGGTCATAAAAGGCTCCTAGGAGGGTCTAGGTGAGCTTCCACCTTCATGTGGTTGGCCCTGTTAAGTAGAGAATGTTAAACTATTCTCAAACCAAAGAGAAGCTCAATAATTTAAAGTCTCATGTAAGGAAACTCAGGTGCGGAAACAGCTTCCTACGCTAATCTCTATAGGAGAGTATTGTGCAAATTCTTATAAATCCTTACAATTTCAGATTCGTTAACTACTTTAACAAAGATATTGCAACCACATACCATGATATAGAAAAATAGAGAATGACACAATGATATACCCTGGGGAAACCTTTCGGTAAAAAACCCCAGCACTCCAAAACCTGCACAATGTATTATCTTCAACACAAAGATTACAATACACTTGCAATGCAAGTTCTTTCAGGAAATGAGAGACAAAGCCAACAAGACTTAAATTTCTATTGTATCTCTCCCATAGGAGCAGTATCATATATATAGACTCCTCTAGACCCAAAAATAGGCACAACCACCAAGACCCATGCACAAAGCCACACGTACACAGTTGTTACATGCAATCCCAAGAATAGGTGTCCATCCCTAGAATAGACTATGACAGCTTGTCATAGAATCCACCAAAAATAATGGTCACAAGAGAAGTGTAAGAGAATCTATCATACCAACCTATTTTTGGCATATTCTCTTACAAACACCAACCACTTCTTCTTGGGTCCCCAAATAGGCCCAAGTCATAAGATGCTCTTACACCTGTCATAGCACATTCCTTAAATAGTTCTTACATGTCATAGGAATCCATCATGACCATTTCAGTCATGATCTCCTTACACACAAGATGTCGACACATCAAGTGGAGTGACACATCAACATGCCAACTAGACATGTACACTCACACTTAATTACATTATTTACTAAAAATACATTTACAAAATAAATAATAAGAATAAGAATTATCCAAGGTTGAGACACCTTATTCCTAACATTCTCCCACTTGTCGAACACCTTGTAAGAGCAACAGGAACATAACAGGAACTTTAACCGCTATAGGCCAAAAGGCCCATAGACTCCGAACACCATCTGAACTTCTCAGTGCCCACTGGTTTTGTTAATGCATCTGCAACATTCTTCACAGTATCTACCTTCTCCAAATTTACCTTTCCATCTTCCACCATATCTCTCACAAAGTGAAACTACACATCAATGTGCTTCGTTCTGGCATGGAAAGTTGGATTCTTTGCAAGGCAAATAGCACTCTGACTGTCACACCAAATAGTAATTTGTTTTGCATCAACACCAACATTAGAACACAATCTTCTAAGCCAAATGGATTCTTTACAAGCATGAGTAGCAGCCATGTACTCAACTTCTGTAGTGGACAAAGCAACCACAGGTTGTCACTTACTCATCCAACTGATGGCACCACCAAACATAGTGAACACATAAGCACTGGTGGATCTCCTGCTGTCAATATCACCTGCCCAATCTGAATCCACAAACCCACAAATACAAACTGAATGCGAAGATCCAGAAGAGTTACCATGATAACATATGGAGTAATCTGATGTACCCCTCAAATATCTAAATACTCGCTTAACTACATCCCAATGTACCCATCCAAGATTAGCCATAAACCGACTCAGGACTCCCACTGCTTGGGCAATGTCTGGTCTAGTACAGACCATAGCATACATAAGACTGCCAACTCCACTAGCATAAGGTACTCTACTCATGTCCTCCACCTCACTAGGAGATTTTGGACAATCATCTACAAATAACTTTGTTCCCACAGAAATAGGAACACATAGTGGTCTACAATCTGCCATGCTGAACCTGTCCAACACAGACTTCACATACTTACTCTGACTCAACCAAAGTTTTCTGTTAGACCTCTCTCTACTAATTTCCATACCCAAGATGTACCTAGCTGCCCCAAGATCTTTCATCTCAAACTGTGTTGACAACTGAGATTTAAAATCAGAAATCATACCCTTACCCTTCCCAAACAGCAACATATCATCAACATATAATGCAACAATAAGAAGGCGATCATTTTCAACTCTGAAATAAACCAATGATCTAATTTTGATCTTACAAATCCAATTGACAACACAAAGGCATCAAACTTAAGGTACCACATCCTAGGAGATTGCTTCAAACCATATAGAGATTTCTTTAATCTGCAAACTAAGGATTCTTTACCTTTAACAATGTAGTGCTCAGGTTGTGACATATAAATCTCTTCCTCCAAATCACCATGAAGGAAAGTTGTCTTCACATCCATCTGTTCTATCTCTAAATCATATGATGCAGCAAGAGATAACAGAAATCTAATGGATGTCAACTTTGCAACAAGAGAGAATATTTCACCATAATCTATTCCCTCTACCTGTGAATACCCCTTTGCAACCAATCTAGCTTTCTACCTTTCAACATTGCCATCTGCACAAAATTTCTTCTTGAACACCCATTTACAGCCAATAGATTTTCTCCCTTTAGGAAAAGGTACAAGGTCCCAAGTTTTGTTTTTCTCCAATGCAGCCATCTCATCATCCATAGCCTCAATCCAGGAACCTGCATCTTCCATGCCCAAAGCCTCTTTCACAGATCTAGGCTCATCAGTGTTAGTAATCAAAGCAAAGGCACAACTGGAATCTAACATAGAATAACCAAACCTTTCTGGTTGCTTTCTTTCTCTCATGGATCTCCTCAAGGGCTGCGGTTGAGGTTGTTCTTCCTCTTCTTCTAAACTATTAGAGCTGCTAGAGCTCTCCTCATCATTAGACCCAACACGGTCTCTCTCTTCAATCTTCTCAGGGGTAGGAGGCAACTGAACAACATCTTTTTCCTTTTCTTTTTCATCTGGTTGTAGCAAAATAGGAGAAGATGTTAGCTCTCTGAAAATAACATTTCTACTATACAACACCTTACTAGTCACGGGATCCCAAAGCTTGTATCCTTTCACACCAGCACTGTATCTGATGAAAATACATTTAACAGCTTTGTTTTCCAACTTAGATCTTTTCTCCTTTGGAACATGTGCATAAGCTTCACAACCAAAAACATGAAGATGTCTAATTAAAGGCTTCTTACCAGACCACACCTCCATGGGTGTCTTACCAACAAGGGCTGATGTAGGAGATCTATTAACCAGATAGCAAGTAGTGGCCATAGCTTCAGCCCAAAACCTTTGTTCTAAACCAGCTCCACTAAGCATACTCCTAGCCTTCTCCATCAGTGTCCTATTCATTCTCTCTGCAACTCCATTTTTCTATGGGGTATAAGGAGTTGTCTTATGCATCTCGATACCTTGTTCTTTACAGAATTGTTCAAACTCTGCTAAGCAAAACTCACCACCATTGTCAGTTCTCACGCACTTAATCTTCTTACTAGTCTGATTCTCTACAAGAGCTTTAAATTCCTTGAACCGACTAAAGACTTGTGTCTTACTTTTAAGGAAATAAATCCACGTCCTTCTACTGTAATCATCTATGAAAGATACAAAAAATATAGACTTGGAGATTGAAGGAACTTTTACAGGACCAAATACATCAGAATGAATAAGATCCAAAACATCAGAATATTTGTGAGAACTAGAGTAAAATTGAACATGATTTTGTTTACCATAGACACAGTGTTCGCAGAAGTCAAACTCGAGATTGCAATCATTTAACCCCTCAATGAGATTTTTATTTTTCAGGGTTCTGAGACCCTTTTCACCAATGTGGCCAAATCTCATATGCCACAACATTGTCTTTTCTGCAGGAAGCTTACCTTCCAAAGTATTTGCACTACCATCGGAATCAATAGCCACAGACTTCTTCACTACTTGTTCAGATGGTGAGGATGAAGAACTATTACATAGAGGAATACATGCATCTAGCTGAAATAAGGTACCTCTCCTAGTACCCCTTGCAAGCACTATTGATCCTCTCATCATCTTCCATCCTTCTTTCGAAAAAAAAACTTGCACACCTACATCATTCAGCATACTTATAGATAATAGGTTTCGTGCCAAACCTGGAATGTGCATAACTTTGTTGATTCCCTTTACTTGTCCATTAGGAAATTTGATAGTGACCCTTCCGCGTCCAATTATCTTTAGGTGAGAATCATCACCCAAGTACACCTTTCCACCATCGAACTCTTCATATTTTGAGAACCAATTTCGATGAGAGGTCATGTGAAAAGATGTATCTGAGTCAACCAACCACACATCATCAGATGCATGGGCTGCCAAAGCTGCGATGAATGCATCGCCATCTTCTTGAGATCATTCTGAGGCTGAATCTGAACCTTTCTTCTTCTTCTTCAGCTCTTTGCAGTCTTTACGGAAGTGCCCAGATTTATCATAGTTCCAACATTTTGCCTTGGACTTATTGGAATTCTTTGACTTCCCATGGGATTTGGATCTACCCTTATTGTTAGACTTATTGTCATTTTTCTTCCCTCTTTCAGTGGATCTCCCACGAATAGCAAGGGCTTCTTTTTCCGAAACAGAAGCCTTTCTCTGCATCTCCTCTAATAGTAGCGAAGACACCACATCATCCATTTTGAAGGTGACTAAAGTGCTTCTGAGAGCCATCACAAGATGGTCCCATGAATCTGGTAAAGAACACAAAAGTGTGTAGCAACGATCCTCCTCCTCTAACTTGACACCAGCTGATGTCAATTATGCAGCTAGCAGATTAAATGCATTTAAATGATCTATTAAGGATCCACCTTCCTCCATTCGCAGAGAGTACAACTTCTTCCTTAGGAACAACTTGTTCACCAAAGATTTGGCCTGATACACGGCCGTAAGTCTTTCCCATAAACTATTTGTGGTTTTCTCATCTAGAACATTTAGAAGGACTGCATTGGTTAAACAGAGTCTTATGATACCCCTAGCTTTACGGTCTTTGATATCCCAATCTACTTGAGCTATAGTTGTTGGTCTTGTAGCACTTTAAGTCACTTCCCATAGGTCATGATCTTCCAACATGTCTTCCATCTTGAGTTTCCACAACTTGAAATTAGTGCCATTAAATTTCTCCACCTCCATTCTTCCATATGATGAACTTGCCATCTCAATCTGCAAATAAGATTTAGAATGGTCTGCAAAAAACTCCCACTCAAACTTGAGATTAGCTCCAAAAACCCTACCCAACAACTAGGATCAAAAGTTGATCAAGCTCTGATACCACTTGTAAGGAAACTCAGGTGCGAAAATAGCTTCCTACGCTAATCTCTATAGGAGAGTATTGTGCAAATTCTTATAAATCCTTACAATTTCAGATTCGTTAACTACTTTAACAAAGATATTGCAACCACATACCATGCATACAAAAAAATAGAGAATGACACAATGATATACCCTGGGGAAACCTTTCGGTAAAAAACCCTAGCACTCCAAAACCTGCACAATGTATTATCTTCAACACAAAGATTACAACACACTTGCAATGCAAGTTCTTTCAGGAAATGAGAGACAAAGCCAACAAGACTTAAATTTCTGTTCTATCTCTCCCATAGGAGTAGCATCATATATATAGACTCCTCTGGACCCAAAAATAGGCACAACCACCAAGACCCATGCACAAAGCCACATGTACACAGTTGTTACATGCAATCCCAAGAATAGGCATCCATCCCTAGAATAGACTATGACAGCTTGTCATAGAATCCACCAAAAATAACGGTCACAAGAGAAGTGTAAGAGAATCTGTCATACCAACCTATTTTTGGCATATTCTCTTACACACACCAACCGCTTTTTCTTGTGCGCCCAAATAGTCCCAAGTCATAAGATGCTCTTACACCTGTCATAGCACATTCCTTAAATAGTTCTTACGCATCATAGGAATTCGTCATGACCGTTTCAGTCATGATCTCCTTATGCACAAGATGCCGACACATCAAGTGGAGTGACACATCAACATGCCAACTAGACATGTACACTCACACTTAATTACATTATTTGCAAAAAATACATTTACAAAACAAATAATAAGAATAGAATTATCCAAGGTTGAGACACCTTATTCCTAACATCTCAGTCCACGGAGATGCTGAAAAAATGATAGGCATCAATGATGGAGAGTTTTTAGATTCTAAGAAGACGTATATGGAGTGGAGGCCAGATTGAGTACCAGTGCAAAGATGATGATTCAGTAACCTACATCTATAAAACCTTCACAATTATCCCTTCTTTGGCCTCCACTCATTCCTCTTCTCAAAAATGGTTATCTAGAAACGTTGGATACTATTTCTCATCCATGCACGAAATGTGCTAGTGATCATATAAAATTACTTTAGGCCTCCAGTATTGATGAGATGTACAAGTGTAAAATGTTTTTGCGAGACTGGGATCAATTTGTGCAGTGTACATAAATGCAAGGTGGTGATTATTCTCGACGATCGATAGGTATAAGTCTTCCAGGCCTTACCTAGTAGGTAGGACTAAAGATAACACAACTCAAGAGACCATCATAGGTTGTCTCTTTCTTTGGTCTATATTATTGACAAAATGTTTTACCTTTCATTAGCTCATCAAATTTGGGGATTTGAAAGAATTTAATAGAATATTTTCATGACAACATATATTATTTAAGTTGACATTGCATGAATTTATTTACTTCACGCACTTGTAGACTATGAGGACGGTGATAAAGAAGCATCTCCTCCGATGGCCATGCTTCTTTGTCACCGTCCTCATAGTCTACAAGTGCGCGAAGTAGATAAATTCATGCAACGTCAACTTAAATAATATACATTGTCATGAAAATATTTTATTAAATTCTTTCAAATCCCTGGATTTGATGAGCTAATGAAAGGTAAAACATTATGTCAATAATATAGACCGAAGAAAGAGGCAACCTATGATGGTCTCTTGAGTTGTGTTATCTTTAATGTGCATATCCGTCAATTTTTTGACACTTTATAATTCATTCCGATAGAAGTGCTATACATCTGACATCACTTCCCGTCAGAATATAGGCCAACACATCGACTATCCGACAAATAAAATGTTGGAGAAAAATACTTTACAATAATTATTGTGACAGTAATGCTATATGTCTGACAGGGCAACCTATCAGAGATATACTACCCTATCGTCACTTTCCAATAGTTAAAATGTCGCAGATATGCATTTTTTGACAGACTATTCCGATAATAATGCTGTCACCGACGGGTTTATCTATCAGAAGTTGGTTGCAAATCTATCGCTATTCCAATAGTTCTAATGTCGGAAAGGATATCTTTTCGATAGTTAGTTCTGACAACGATTGTATATTTCTGATAGGTCTTTGTGTCAGAATTCTAATAGATGGAGCGTAGGAAATGCCATAACAAAGTTGTTATCATGTGCAAGTTTTTGATGTAATGGGGTGTCGGTAAACCCATGGATGTCTCTTTCATCACAATTTCCAATGCAAAAATGGCAACGAACACGTGTCGAAATGCTGACAAATGAGCATTGCAAATCTAACAAATGGTAATCAAAATTTGACCTCAAATGTACTAGTGTAGGATCATCATTAAATATAATGCCATATTTCTTGAGCTCAATGAACTTATTCTCATATTATTTTATGGTCATGGACATTTACCACATATCATGAAACTCATCAAAATGCTTTTGATGATAGTACCTAGATAGGAAACGTTCTTGGAATCTCTCAAGAAATATATCACATGAAACCAATGCTATATCTATATGGAACTTATTCTCCTCCATACACCATCAAGTAGATGAAAAACCCCCAAGGTGCATGATGGCACATTGAGCCTTCGTATTTCTTTTATATGGGTACATATAAAAGCAATGGTCAAGGTATATCAACCATGTCTCAACCCATGTAAGACCACAATATCCACCAAAGGTAGGTGTGTGTGTGACCTCATAAGTTCTCTCATATGTCCCACTATAATAACACCTTCCTCTTCCTCTGTGTGATCTATATTATGAGGGCTCTCTCTGCCTCTTAGAAAATCAACCTTAGAGCCACTCAGCTCACAGAATTGGTGTGCTCTCCTTGGTCACTCTGACACCCTTGGTCTAATGGATGGGACTCCTCATGCTATTATATCTCTTATCTAGGTCCTAATTATGAAATAATGTCTTGTAATAGATTGAAGACTCCATTATCCCCAAGACCATCATCTTGACCACCTCTCTGATCATCCTACTAATCATACCAATGTTCCTCCTCATAACGATCCTTTTGGTGTTTCTCTTAATGAGGATTATATTGTGTACTCATATGAGTAAATTGAGATCAACCCTAATTTTTATTTCCAGAAGGCATCCTTTGCAATAGAATAAAAAATAAACTAGGACCATCAAGCATATATGTAAGCTATGCTATGAAAATTTAGAAATAATAATAAGAATCAAGGAACACAATACGACAACCATGTACCACTCACACCAAACATAATGAGAACATATACTCAAGTCAAAAAGGTACTCACTACCACACTGGCATATAGCTATATCAATCTCCTACACATATTGTCAAGCTCTAGGTTCCTTTGAAAGCACAAAATTAAAATGTTCCTACATGATATCCATCATACATCTATTGATTAACCATAAACCAATCATAATAATTCAGCTAATTAAACATCATATAATAAAGGCCAACCCACCCTACATCTAAAAATGGTTCATTAAACCAAGCATACAACTAAATTGGGTGAAGATGTTGAAATATAGGTGGAGACATTGTTTAGAAGGTCCAAATATTGATGCCTGAGTGTAGATGTCAATCTACAATTAGGTTCAACCTAGTCACTGATTTGTTTTAGACCAGTGAGTTAGAGATGTTGGTCACCAGGGAGAGGCACTAATGGACATGCTTAGATGTTGATCCAAAAATTAAGCCTAAACAACTTTTGCAAGAAAATATTTCAACTAGGTCTTACAACTAAAATATAATCCTACCTACTACAAAGATACAAAATACTTATGTATTTTCCCTAATTTATTTTTATTATGTTATCACTTTATTGAATAACTCTCAATGGGTTACCTTGGTGGTCACTTTGTGCCTCAATCCTCCCATTGTGACACTCCCAAATTTTGGATCTAACACCCACACCCAAGCTCACGACCAAATCAAAACCAAAATATCACCATGCATAAATCCTCAATACATAATATATCATTTTTTATAATTACACTTGTGGGCTATGTTTATGGTATACAGTCCATTGGTTTCAACCAAGAGTATATATCCCATATTGACCCCCCAATAAAATTCCATATCTAATATCATTACTCTGCATTATAATAACCAAATTTTATACATAAATTCCCACTTCTACGCAACTACCCAAATTGGCCAAAAGAAAATCATGGAGGCCATTCTCCATTAGTGGACCTCCTAAAAAAATAAAATTTCAAAAACAATAAATGTAAAATATGAGACAATCCATTGGTTCGCATACAACATTCCAAAAATACATTAAAATCTATAATTTATCCATCCAATTTCAAATGGGTAGCATAATAGTATAAAACCCTCATTTTCTTATACAAAATTGCCAGACATCCAAACACATCCCAATTCACTTCTAAAAACTAGGAACATATTGAATTCATCCAATAATTCATTTGCAACTCACAAACATCCATGAAATTAATGGGAAAAAGAGTTATGAAGAACTCCCTACTTCAACTTAAGAGAACTCCCAAATTTAAAGTTACCAAAGATATAATAAGATGGAATGAACTGGATGGTCAATATAATTCAAAAAGAGAAATCCAAATAGATAATACCCACAAAATTCCTCCTTTCCAATCTTTCAATCCAAACAAAAATCCAAATTGAAGGGAAGAGGGTTTGAAAGCCATGCACGAATTAAAACTAACAAGTGTTTTGAAAATAAACATCTCATTCCAATAAAAAAGGCTCTTTTTAAAATAATAAAATAATATTAAACCCCTTAAATCAAATTATAAAATAAACTTCCAAAATTTCCAAATTAATTAATCATTTTATTTCTATTAAATAAAATACCCATATGACATATTTTTTAATAAATAATAATAAGCCACAATCAAATATTCAAATTTACATCAACTCTTTCCCTCAACATCCTTAATCCAAAGAGATCATACACAACATGGCATGTGGAGATGGTTGGTTAGGTTTTCAATGAAACCACGGTGGTTGGTAGAGATATGACAAGCATAGTAACAAAGGGTTTTAGAACCTAGCATCATCCTCTTGGTTTACCAAAAAGGCATTTAGAAAAATAGGTTTACAACAAGAATGGAGGGTACATTTATTCACACTTAGGACCTAAAAAGATTACACACGTACCTCTGAAACCTTTCAAGGATATTGAGAAAAACTTTTGGAGAGTAAAATACCAAAGTAAAGCATGTAAGGTGAGTCTAGATACTTTTCCCATGTCTTTGTATTTACATATTAAAATGAGGAATAGCGTGATGGAGTGGAAAAATTTCTTCATTAAGTGCCCAAGTAAATGGTCAACCTACCTTAGGGAAAGGAAATGGTGTGATGAACATTGGGGTAAGCACTTTACTATTAACACTATGTTGAATGGTTTCTACTTGGTTTTGGTTTTACAACCTCCCTAGTGAATATAGGCACCCTGAGACCCTGAAAATGATTGGTAACAAGATTGGAAAATTTATTTGTGTTGATGATGCTATTGAGATAAAATATTTCATTATTTATTCTAGGATTTGTATGCAATGGAGACCTCACGCACCCACCCCTTGTTCCCCTCTATGATTAAAATCATTTATCCAAAAGGAATCTGACTTCAAAATATTGAAGTGGAAGAAGTGGTTGAGATCTATTAAAATTGAAAAATATTAAAACATCTAACTAAAGATTGTATTGTCTTTAAAAAGGGGAAAGATCTTGAGTCAAATAATACTACTAACAAGATTTCATAATTGGTAGTAGAGCTTAGTGACCCTCCATGTAGGGTGGATGATGTTACAAAGGGAAGGAAAGAACTATTAGATACTTCTAATTCCATCTTGGATGTAGAAAGATGTTTTGGTTATTTTCTACTTCCAATAGAGGTTTGAAGATGATTTCTAATGAACCTATGAGGAGTCCATTCTCACATGAATCAAGAGGGAACTCTCTAGTTTCCCCTATTGAGAATTTTGCAAAAAAAGGTTGTGGTTTGGATATTCAAGGTTTATCTCCAACTAGTCAAAGCTCGCACCCTAAGGGGTCCTATGTAGGGTTAAGAGAGGATTCTTCTAATAGGAATCAAGCTGAGAAACTAGAAACAAAAACAAGTTTTTATCCTTTTGGAGTAATCAATGGGACCTTTGTGGATAGTGGGAATTGGTTGTCGAGGAAAGTTGAGAATTATCATCTAGATGAGAGAGGGGAGAATGTAATATCAGGTGATGAGGTCTAGTTTAAGGATATCCAAAATTTTCCATCAAAAATTTGGAAAATTCCTTTAAGGAGGCAAGAGATTGTGATGATAATTTTGGTGAAGTAGATGAGGATTCTATATTCAACAATGAGAATATAGCTAGTGATAGTTTGGGTCTAAATGTGATGATAGGCATTCAGGAAAAGAGAAGTTTGGATTTAACATCAATGTTGTTAGATAAATTAAAAACTTGGGAAAGGATAAGAAGGGGGGAAAAGTCAGCTAGAGAATTGATGGAAATTTCTAGATGCACTATTGGGTAGAGAAAATTGAGATCATGAAAAGGATATGCCTTTTCCTAGGAGTAATGAGGGTCCTTTCATGGAATGTCAGGGGCTTCAATGCCCCTAAAAAATTTTGACTAATCAAAAGATGCATTGATTAGTCAAGAGATAATTTAATTTTACTGCAGGAAACTAAACTCAAATTTGAGGATTTTGGTTTTTTTCAAAAGGCTCTTGAATAGATGGAAGTTTTCTCTGGTGGATGTCTAAGGGGCCTTTGGGGCTAGGGTTTTTTTTTATGTCACCAATTTGGATGTGAGTATGATGAAATAAGGTAGATTTTGGAAATGAATTAAGGTTTTCTCCAAACCCGACCTAAATGCCTCTTTCTTCATTCTTAATGTGTATGGCCCTAATAGAATTGTAGGTAAAAAGGATTTGAGGAAGGATCTCTCTAGTATTTCAAGTACTAATGTGGAGGTCCTTTTCCTCTCAGGTGGATAATTTAATATTATTCTTCATCTCTTAGACAAGAAAGGAGGTCTAGGTGTGATGGGCCAAGCTCAAAAATACTCTAATGAGTTTGATAAAAAATGGGTTGGTTGAGATTTCTTTAAGAAAGGAGATTTCACTTGGACCAAAAGGAGATATGGGGTTGCTAATATTGTCGATAAATTGGATTATTTCTTTCTAGCTAGGAATTGGTCTATGGAACGGTGGATCTGTGATGTGGAAATCCTTCCCTTCTCCAGGTTGTATCACTACCTAATCAACATCAGTATTTCAACTAAAATTACCCCATTGAGGTGCCCCTTGAAATTTGAGAAAATTTAGCTCAAAGAGGATGGTTTAAAAGGCCTATTTACTAACAAGTGGATGTCATATCCTTCTATATTTGGTAAAAAATCTTTCATTTTCTTTAAGAAATTATATTTTCTTAAGGAATGCCAAAAGAAATGGAATAGGGAAACTTTTAAGAACATCTTTGTTGAGAAGTTTAAGCTAATGGAAGCTTTGGATTGTCTTCATTCAAAAAAAAAAATTGATGGAATGATGAGAAATGATTTTCTTTAGGAGAAGGTTTTTAATTAGGAATATGTTGAAGCCATGTCCAGGGAGGATATCTATTGGATACAAAAATCTCAAGAGACATGGCTTATGGAGGGGGACTGTAATACAAATTTCTTTCATAATTAGGTCAAAGAAAGGAGATTAAGGAATGAGATTTTCTCAATCATTGATCATTTAAGTAATGTGTTGTGTGATCTTGGAGATATCAACAAGGAGGTGGTTAGAGTTTTTAGCTAGTTTGATTCGGAGACTATTCATATCTTAGATGGTGATCAAGACATTTGGAATATAATTCCTAAGTGTGTTTTGAAGGCTCAAAACCAAATGATTATGGAGCTTGTTAATTTAGAGGAGGTTAAGAAGATGCTCTTCTCTTTGGGTGATGATAATTCCCTAGGCCTTGATGGCTTCCCAACCATTTTTTTTAGCAATTATGGAATGTGTTTGTACTTGATTTGTATGAAGTGGATTTATTCTAAAGGATTTCAATAATAATTTTATCGCCCTGATTGAAAAATGGGATGAAGAGTGTACCTTCAATGAAATTTTCCCAATCTTACTTTGTAAGACTATGTATAAAGTCATCTCGAAGGTCATTTCAAACAGATTGAAGATTATGTTGAAGTCTATTATTCACAGGAGAAGAGTGGATTTTTCCCATATAGATCCATTGTTGAAGGAATTTTTATTGCCCATGAAGCTATGCACTCTATTAGGATGGCACATATTGAAAGAATGATAGTAAAAGTTAATATTAGGAGATCCTATGATGAAGTGGATTATGGTTTTCTTATGCAAATGTTGAGTAAATTAGATTTTTATTATAAATGGATGGTTTCTATTGGTAATTGTATTAATATCCCTAGATTCTTGGTCCTGGTTAATGGGAGCGCTCAAGGTTTGGATTATACAAGGGGATCATCTATCCCCTTTTCTCTTCATCATCGTAGTTGAAGCTCTGGGAAGGATGACTTTGAAAAAAAGGGTGGAGGAGCTTTGGAAAGTATTAAGGTGGTGCATGGAGTTGAACATATTTCTCATCTTCAATTTGCAGATGACACTTTCTTGATGGGAGAAGCTTCTTTAAGAGAAAGGCATATCATGAAATAAACTATTGAAAAGTATAGTAGGATGTTGAGAAAATGTGTCAATTGGAGAAATTTTGAAATCTATTTTTTAACATGATAGGTAGGAAACAAATAGAAATTTGTAGAATTCTAGAAATGAAACTAGGAACTCTACCTGGTAAATACTTAGGTATCTCCATGTTTAGGGGAGCCTATAGAGTAGGGCTTTGGAAGGAACTTGTGGAATGTTTCTTTAGGAGGATGGGTGGGTGGAAAAGCAAGTGGCTCACTTTGGAGGGTCAGATTTTGAAGCTAAAATCTATGATTTCTACTACTCCTACCTTTTGAATGATGTGTTTAAAGATTCCTCAAAAGGTGGTTAAGTGGATTGGGCAGAAGATGTGGAATTTCTTTTGGAATGGTGCTAGGGAGAAAGATAAAATTCCATTATTGGCTTGATAAAATATTTGCAAGCTAAAGTAGATTGTGGATAGGCTTGATAGATTGGAAATTCATGAATGAAGTGATGGGAGTGAAGTTTCTTTGGAGTATTTATTCCAACCCAAATCAACTTTGGGTCAGGATCGTGAAATATTCACTCCAAGTGATTTATAAGGAGAAGTAAGGAGAAATGCAACAACATAAGTTATAACACACCAATCTAACTTACTGAATTCCATCATTAGATGCAATGTATAATATTCAAGCACATAAAGTATATCTAGCACCAAAATTAGATTGAAAATGTTACAAGTCAAGTTTGCCAAAATGTACAATAAGAAAAGGTTAGAAAATGTGGATTCTTCCCCTTTTTCCTAATGTACACTTGGAAAGAAGATGACTCACTAGGCTCAAATAGGATTCAAGTAGTGAGTGTGGTGTAGGAGCACCAATTGCTACAACTTGAAGTTTTTCATTTTCTTGTGACTCCTAGGGAGTCTTATGGATGTCTAAGTCCTAAGTGTATTCTATTAGTCTTCTGACCAACTTGTAAGGCCGGGTTCCAAGATTTGGCATTCATAAGCCACTTGGTCAACCATGGTAAAAGGGTCTCAAAAACTTAGGATTTAGGTTATTAGATGTATTAAGTCATTTCAAGTTAATAATGAACCTTAGGTTCACATTTTATAATAAGATTTCACTTCGGGTGCATATTTGCAAATGTTGTCAAAAGTTGTCAAGAAACTTTTGACAACTTTGCAACCGTGGTTGTTAAGTCTAAATGACTTCCCCAATGGATTTTTGGTTTAAAAAGCTATTATAATCATTGGGGAATTCTTTCGTAGCCCTTTCAGGCAAGTGGAAAGCAATCATGATATAATTTTCATTTTGAATCAATAAAATATACCCATTTTTCCTGCAACAATCGACTTCCTATTCCTTGCAAAGTTTCGTACGATCAATGTTGATGATGAAACCAATTGGGATGTAAGAATCAGTGAATTATCTCTCTATTGCTTCTAGTTTGAAGTTCTGAAGTGCTCAAAAATGAGATTTTGAGTCATTTCTTTGCGCACTGTCCTCAACCCTTTAGAACTAGGGTTTCCGCCATAATTTTTGCTTCTCTCTCATGTCCACCCTTGCAAAATTCTAATCCTTGGTGGAATGAGAGATTTGTATGTTGTATCAGTAATTTTGGAGTTAGTTTGCAGGAAGGTGAGTGTTGGAACTTGTTTTCATTGATTTAAGGTTGGCATCCCTATGTGGCGACCAATAAACAGAATGTTAAACTGATGAAACTCATACTTTGGGGTTGAATCAAACCTTGCAAACAAAGTTGGAGTAGTTTTGGATCATGCCTAATGTAATCCAAACACTAGTTTTCTCCTTCCATAAATCCTTGTGGTACTCCCTTCTTTAAGGTGACCTAATTGCCCAATTAGGCCTATCTGATCTTGTTAAGATATAGTCTGTTCCTCAAGACTTCATGACCCATGGATTTGGGAATTTTTAGTATTCCTTAAAGGGTATCTAGAACTATATTTGGTTCCTTGAGTCTAGTGAGAAGTTTGAGGGTTGTAACCTCATAACCTGATAGCTAGACCTATTAGGAATTAAAGGCTCATTTAAGGAATAGTCATAAAAGGAATGCCTTGGGTTTGATAAATGGTTGGAACATATTTAATTGAACCTATTGAGACCTTATAAAATTTGGTTCCACCCCGCAGAGTTAAGATTGTCATTTTTTCCCCCTTATGAATCAATTTGATATTGGTTACATAAGGAATAAAAAGAATAAGTGTATCACACATCTTGATCCAAGTATTGCATTCATCTCAAGATGTTCTATGGCAGTTTTAGTGAAGGTATGTTGATCTTTTGTAAAGGTGTGAGTCTAGGCTTGGTGGATTGGTGTATCTAGACCCTTTATATAAGGTTTTGAAGGATTGATTTCCTCATTTCCTTGTGGATCCTAGCACTTGCATCAAGTGGTATCAAAGATGTACTAGATATTTGGACTAAGTCAAGTTGCATACATGTCAAAAGGTGGAGAAGACAGTGATCTACCAGCCAAGATGATAAATGTAGAACTACTACGGGTAGTGAAAGAACATGAAGTAGAAAGGAAGTGGATGAGGCAAGAGATGGAAAAGTTTATGAAACAAGTCAACAAAGGAAGTAGTGGGAACTCTGGTGTTGATGAAGAGGGGAGTGAAGAAGAAAACTCTTGGTAGGAGGAAGAGGAGATCCCTACAGATCATAGGCTACTTGTGAAGACTTTGAAGTCTATCGAAAGGAGAACCATGGACACTAAGCTTGATCTACTTGTCTAAAGTGGAAAGATGGATCCAGAAGAAGTCATGGATTTGGTTGATGCACTCACTAGTTTCTTTGACTATGAGGAGATACCAGAGAATCAATAAGTGAAAATGGAAAAGTCCAAGTTAAAGGGTTCTACCCTGACTTGGTGGAACTTCACTCAAGAAGATAGGGTGAAGATGGATAAGAATCCAGTAGGCACATGGAAGAAGATGATTGCCTTGGTGAAAGAGGCTTATGTGCTAGAAGATTATGAAGTACAAATTCATAAGAAAAGACAAAGCCTAAGACAAAAGGAGATGGATGTCTCAGGTACACATAAGATTTTTGTAGACTCTCTATGAAAGCTAAGATGGTAGAACTAGAAAGTGTCAAGCCTGCAAGGTATATGCAAGGACTAAGAATAAACATACAAGATGAGTTGAGTTTATGCTCTCCTACTACAATCCAATATTTCTTTCAATTAGCATTGAAAGTGGAAGAAAAATTCAAAAGGAAACAAGAATAAGGCACTAAAGGCAGGGGTAGCAACAATACTAACAAAAATTTTAGAGGAAGAGGCAATTCTTGGAATAAAGGACAATCAAGCAGTGACAAATCCTTGGAGTAGAATCAAGGAGGAAGAGAACAAGGAGATTCAAGAAATAGAGGAGGCTTCAGAGGAAGGAGACCTTTTGATAGGGGTAGGGGAAGACCTAATGAACCCTTAAGATGCTACAACTGCAATCAATTGGGCCATCATGAAAGAATATGCCCTAAGAAGAGAAACAATAACCAAGGTGAAAGAAGAACACAGTTGGTCCAAGAAGACAACCAAGAACTAGAAGCTAGAGAAGGGACAACCCTGATGATGAGACAAACCTTTTTGCAAGTACCACATGCTCAAGAACCACCACAAAGGAAGAATCTATTCAGAACAAGGATTAAATGCCAAGGAAAGTTATGTAACTTGTTAATAGACTGTGGTTCAATAGAGAACTTAATTTTTAAAGAAATGGTACAAAAGTTAGAATTGCATAAAACACCACATCCTTTTCCTTATAATATTTCTTGGCTCACTGAAGGACAACAAACATTAGTAACTGAATAGGCTATTGTAGAATTTTCTCTAGGAGACTTCAAGGAAAAATTCTTATGTGATGTAGTAGAGATGGATTATTTCCATCTTCTACTTGTAATACCATGGCAATATGACATGAATGCCACCTACAATGGGAGGAAGAACACATATACCATTATTAGGGATGCTAAAACTTATACTTTGAAACCACTGCCTAAACAAAAAGTAGAGAAAGAACCTACTGTAATTATGATAGGGGAAAAATAAATGGTGAAAACATTGAAGGACTCTGATGAAGAAAGTTTTATACTAATCCTAAAGCCTAAAGCAACAAAATAATCTGACAAAACAGTACCCATACCAGTAGAGGTCAAAGAGTTTCTAAAAGAATATAGTGATGTCATAGAAAATGATCTACCCTCTTCCCTCCCACCCCTTAGAGATATCACTCATCATATTGATCTAATACTAGGTGCTTCCTTATATAATAAAGCACCCTATAAGATGACTCCAAATCAAATTACAGAGATCTCAAGACAAATCCAAGATATGTTAGCCAAAGGCCTAATACAAAAAAGTCTCAATCCTTGTGCAGTTCCTTTTGTCCTAGCACCTAAAAAAGATGGAACATGGAGGCTATGTACTGATAGCAGGACTATAAACAAAATAACAATCAAGTACATGTTTCCTATTCCAAGGATTGAAGACCTACTTGATCAACTTGGGACTGCTTGCTACTTTTCCAAAATAGAATTAAAATCTGGATACCACCAAATTAGAATCAGGCTGGGAGACAAATGGAAGACTACATTTAAGACTACTGAAGGGTTATTTGAATGTCTTGTGATACCATTTGGGCTAAGTAATGCCCCAAGCACATTCATGAGACTCATGAAGGAGATTTTGATTAATTTCAATGGTAAATTTGTTGTTATCGATCTTGATGATATACTAATTGTTAGTAGTAGCGGAGAAGAAAATCTAAACCATTTAGAGCAAGTGATAAAGAGACTTCATGACCACAAGCTAATAATCAACTTGGAGAAATGTACCTTCATGCAGAAATAACTTACCTTCTTGTGGTTTGTCATCTCTTAAGGAACAATGTAAATGGATCCTGGCAAGGTGGAGGCCATTATCAATTGGCCCACTCCAAGAAACCAAGGCGAGGTAAGGATTTTTCATGGTATTGCTACTTTCTATAGAAATTTTATAAAAAGAATTCAGTCATGTATGTGCTCCTATGCTAGACACCATTGAGGGTGGCAATAAAACAAAGTTTTCTTGGACTAATGAAGCTAACAATGATTTTGTATATTTGAAGAATAGGGTTTCTCAATATCCTATCTTGACCTTACATGATTTTAGGAAGGTATTTACTATGGAAATAGATGCTAGTAACCTATCTATTGGTGTTGTCCTAAGTTAAGAAAGGAAGCCCATAGCTTTCTCCTCTGAAAAACTAAATGATGATAAGAAAAGATACTCAACTTATGACCTTGAATTGTATGCAGTAGTACAGGCTCTCAATAAATGGTGACACTACCTTTTACCAAAATAATTTATTATCTATACTAACAACCATGCACTTAGTTTTCTAAATTCTCAAGAAAAATTGAGTGTTAAGCATATAAAATTGACGGAACAATTGCAAGCCTATACTTTCACACTAAAACACAAAAAAGTCAAAGAAAATAAGGTTGCAGATGCCCTCAGTAGAAGGGTTGGTATGATCAAAGAAGTACAAATCCAAAGCATTGGGCTTGATGCTCTGAAACATCTCTATGTAGGTGATCTAGACTTCGAAGAAGCATTCAAGGTTTGTTCTCAACTAGTAGGGAAGTATCACACTAAATTCTCTGAATTTCTTATTCAAAATGATATTTTGTTCAAAGGTTCTTAACTTTGCATACCTAGGTGTTCTATGAGACTAAATATCATAAAAGAGAAACATTTTGGTGGCATGGGTGGCCATTTTGGCATAGATAAGACTCTAGACTTGATTAAGAGAAGTTTCTTTAGGCCAAGGATGACAAATGATGTAAATAAATTTGTGGAAGTCTGCACTATCTGTCAACAAGCAAAGGGTGTGTCTACAAACCAAGGGTTATACCAACCCTTTCCAATACCTACTAGGCCTTGGGAGTCCATCTCCATGGACTTTTTCATGGGCCTTCCTAGAAGAAAATAGGGAATTGACAGTGTGTTTGTCATTGTTGACAAATTTAGTAAGATGGTGCACTTTGTCCCTTGCAAGAGCACAAATGACGCCTCCCAGATTTCCCACCTCTTCTTTAAAGAAGTTATCTGAATTCATGGGCTACCAAGAATAATAGTCTCAGATAGGGATGCCAATTTTAAAGGACATTTCTAGTGTACACTCCATATAAAATTGGGAACAAATTTAACTTATAGCTCTGCATATCACCCACAAACTAACGGCCAATTAGAAGTGGTGAATAGATCACTTGGCAATCTCCTCAGGTATCTAACTAAGCAACGTAATCAAAGTTGGGATGTCATCCTCCCATAGGTAGAATTTTATTTTAATGATTCCCTTAATAGATCCACTGGCAAGACACCTTTCCAAATAGTCTATGGCTTGCACCCAAGAGGCCCATTGGATCTTATAGACTTACCCTCAAATTTTAGAGTTAGTGCTTAGGGAGAAGAATTGGCAAAACTCATTGCCCAAGTCCAAGAAGAAGTAAAATCAAAACTACTGCAAACTACTCAAAAGTATAAGGACCAGGCAGATAAGAGAAGAAGAGAAGTTCATTTCAAGATTGGGGATAAAGTATGGGCATATATCAGGAAGGAGAGGTTACCCAAGGGTAGATACTCCAAGCTACACTTGAAGAGAGTAGTCCCTTGCATGATTTTGTACAAAATGGGTGAAAATGCTTATGAAATATCTCTTCCCCCTACTTTGTCTATTTCTCCAATCTTTAATATAGCTGATCTAACCCCTTATAAAGGTGATATAGGATGTGATGATGTAGGTACTTCCACTATCTCAGATCCTTTAGATTCTTCAGATTACATCACAAATCTCCCTCCTAGAAAACTGATTGAGCTGGAATAAATCCTAGAATCTAAAGTCCTCAAAAAGACTAGATCCAATACATATATGCAATACCTTGTCAAGTGGAAAGGCCTTCCTAAGATTGATGCTACATGGATGATAGAAGACTAGATCAAACAACATGGCACTACCATTGACCCACTTGACTCAAGTGGGAACTTGAGTTCTAAATCTCATGAGGAGTATGGTGCAGGAGCACCAATTGCTACAACTTGAAGTTTTTCATTTTCTTGTGACTCCTAGGGAGTCTTGTGGATGTCTAAGTCCTAAGTTTATTCTATTAATCTTTTGACCAACTTGTAAGGCCGGGTTCCAAGATTTGGCATTCATAAGCCACTTGGTCAACCATGGTCAAAGGGTCTCCAAAACTTAGGATTTAGGTTGTTAGATGCTTTAAGTCATTTCAAGTTAATAATGAACCTTAGGCTCACATTTTATAATAAGATTTCACTTTGGGTGCATGTTTGTAAATGTTGTCAAAAGTTGTCAAGCAACTTTTGACAACTTTACAACTATGGTTGTTAAGTCTAAATGACTTCCCCAATGGATTTTTGGTTTGAAAAATTGTTTTAACCATTAGGGAATGCTTTCATAGCCCTTTCAGGCAGGTGGAAAGCAATCATGATGTAATTTTCATTTTGAATCAATAAAATATACTCATTTTTCCTGCAATAATCAACTTCCTATTCCTTACGAAATTTTGTACTATCAGTGTTGATGATGAAGCTAGTTGGGATGTAATAATTAGTGAATTATCTCTCTATTTCTTCCATTTTGAAGTTCTGAAGTGCTCGAAAATGAGAGTTTCAATCATTTCTTTGCGCATTGTCCTAAAACCCTCCAGAACTAGGGTTTTCGCCTTAATTTTCTCTTTTCTCTCATGTCCACCCTTGGAAAATTATAATCCTTGGTGGAATGAGAGATTTTTATGTTGTATCAATAATTATAGAGTTATTTTTTAGGAAGGTGAGTGTTGGAACTTGTTTTCAATGATTTAAGGTCGGCATCCCTATGTGGTGACTAGTCAATAGAATGTTAAACTGATGACAGTCATACTTTGGGGTTGAATCAAACCTTGCGAACAAAGTTGGAGTAGTTTGGGATGATGTTTAATGCAATCCAAACATTGGTTTTTTCCTTCCATAAATCCTTGGGGTACTTCCTTCTTTAAGGTGATCTAATTGCCTAATTAGGCATGTCTGATCTTGTTAAGATACAGTCTTTTCCTCAAGACTTCAGGACCCGCGACTTTGAGGACTTATTATTCCTTAAAGGGTATCTAGAACTATATTTGGTTCCCTAAATCTAGTGAGAATTTTGAGGGTTGTAACCTCATAACCCGATAGTTAGACCTACTAGGAATTGAAGGCTCATTTAAGGAACATTCATAAAAGGAATGCCTTGGATTTGATAAATGGTTGGAACATATTTCATTCAACCTATTGAGACCTTAGATAATCTGGTTCGATCCTGCAAAGTTAAGATTGTCATTTTTCCCCCTTATGAATCAATTTGATATTGGTTACATAAGGAATAGAAAGAAGAAGTGTATCACACATCTTGATCCAAGTATTGCATTCATCTCAAGATGTTGTGGGGGGGTTTCATGAAGGTATTTTGATCTTTTGTAAAGGTGTGAGTCTAGGCTTGGTGGGTCAGGGTATGGACCCTTTATAGAAGGTTTTGAAGGACTCATTTCCTCATTTCCTTGTCTAGCCTAGCACTTGCATCAAAGTGAGTGCAACGATCCTTCACTGTTAATAATATTGGAATGATGATGATATGATGATACAATATAGAAATATAAATATGAAAAATTGACAAGATTTGAAAAATATAGACTGACAAAAAATAGATAGACACTTGTAATGACTTGAAACAATGACCAACGATCTATACTAACCCATATTCCAAATTTAGAGTGAATTTCTAGGGAATAGAATATCCTAGGTATTTTGTTCCTAGGAACAATTTGCAGAAATTCATTGTGGTCCCTATGACTTTGCTCCAAACTTTCATAATTGATTTGACATATCCCACACTTTTTGGATGAGTCCCGATAGTTGTGCCACCTGTACCTACACACAAAAATGGGGAAGAAGGTTAGATAAATAGGTTTTCCTTGATCAAACCCCTATTTAGAATCAAACTTGAAATGAAATAAAGAAAATTAAAGTGTAATGTCATATAGAAAAGGATGGATATAAAAAATGAAATTTTTCATACCTTGGTGATGTAAATGATTATTTGAGTATGATCAAGTATGTTGATGCAATAGTTTTGACTTAACACAAAAACCCAAAAGGAAATCATGAAAGATAAAACCTTGTGTAATGGATGTTTTAGGTTGCCACAATGCTTGATTGAGAAGACGAAAGAAGACTTGGAGGAATGTAGATATATCTCCTTCCTTGATAGAAAACTCTTTTACATGACCTTAAATGAGGGAAATAAGATTGATCCATAGATAATAGTACCTTGAATATTTAAGAAGTATAGATTTGAATGCTTGAATGCTTTCCTTGAAACCTTGGATGTGAATGCTTGAGAGTAGATACAAAATGTTAATCATGGTTACAAAAATAAGGAGAGATGGGGTGTTTATATACCTCTTGCAACATCTTGAGGGATAAAACTTTGGATAGCCGACTATAAATCCAAATATCCCACTAAATCATCGAAACGGGGCCCAAGTTCCAATTTTATCCCAATTCTTGGGGGAAATAACATCTTGGGAATTATGTGCCCATGAACATGATACCCTAGGTATTTTGTTCCTAGGAACACAATACCCAAGGAATTATGTTCCATCCAATTGGTACTCAAATAAAAACCACATATCTCAAATAATCAAGGAATGATAGATTACAAGGTACAAATAATTTCAAGGTCGAGTCAGAATACAAAGGTTACAAATGTCAAGATAGGGCCTAGGTGATAAAATAAATTATTGGATTGAGAAAATAATAGAGAAGCACACTTAGAAATAAGGGATTACCTTGATTTTAAATGAAATTGAACTTATAGTGGACCTATATTTGAATTTAGGTGTCCATGAAGTGTCGTATAAAGTCCTATTATGAAAACATACTAATGTGGGTGCTAAACAATCATAAAGTTGTATACAATAATAAGGTTCTTATAATTTATGATATTATATTTAAAATTTACAAGAAGAAAAGGTTAGAAAAAGTGGATTGTTACCCCTTTCCTAATGCACACTCAAAAAGGACACAAGCATTGAGTGAGTGCACTAATACTTCATTGTTAATAATATTGGGATGATGATGATATGATAATGCAAGGTAGAAGGACAAATAAGCAAAATTGACAAGTTTTAGAAAATATAGATTGACAAAAATAAGGCAAAAACCTAGAATGACTTGAAATAGAGACCAAATAGTTGTACTAACATGTAGTATGAATTTGGAGTGAATTAGCAAGGAATAGAATGCCCTGGGTGCTTATTCCTAGGAATACTTTACAAACATTCACTATGTTCCATATGACTCTTCTTGAAACTTTCACAATTGATCTTACAAATCCTACACTTTTTGGATTGGTCCTAGTAGTTGTGCCACCTACTCCTACATATATAAAAATAGGGAAAAGTTTGTGGAAACAATTTTGCCTTGGTAAAACCCTTTTTTAAGGAATCAACCTTGAAAATATAATAAAATTGCATAAAGTAACGTATGTGAATTAAAAGGTAAATGATTTATCTACCTTAAAAATGAGTATACCTTCATGAATAGATGTTGAAATTGTACATATCCATGAAGATTCTTGTGTTTTTTTTTAATTATAGTTGGATGTTGACTTTGAATCAAGGATGCCCTTCACAAATGCATAGATCTATAAATGCCACTCCTAGATCTTCAATGTTTTTATGCTAAATAAAAACTTTCTATGAAGGAAGAATGAATGTAGATGAAAAAAGGATATTATTTCTTGGTTGAGAACTCCCCTACTTCACCATTGTGGGAGATAATCTTGCTAAAATGAAGACTATTTCCTTCAAATTGCCTTAGAATACTTGAGAAATGCTAGATCTTGGATGCTTTCCTCCAAATCTTTGAGAATGCTTGATAATCTTGATCATGGTTTCCAAAATGAGGAGAGATGGGTTTTTTTATATACATCTCACAATATTTTGAGATTCAAAATTAACCCAAGTTGACTATAGGATCTAATTTCCCACTAAGACACTAGAATGAGGCCCCAATTTAAATTTGGGCTCAATTATGGGGAAAACAACACCTTGAGCATGACTAGGAATATAATTCCCTAGGGATTATGTACCTTAGAGAAAGAGCTAAAATTGAAATGGGTGGCAGGGAGATAGATACTAGATCAAGTATAATAGGCATGAATTCTCAAAATCACCAAAATAGTGCCTAACTGAGCATCTAATTATAGGTGCTAACTTTTTAGTATGATACATTTAACCCCCACTTTATTAGGAGTATGAGAGAACCGCATGCCCATAGTAAATTAGATCAATGAATTATAGAAAAAAATTCAAGGTCAAGGAGACAAGGAAAAACTAAGACCCTAAGTGAATTGGGTCCTCGTCAAGTTCAAAACTAATATAAAAGAGAAAAACTAGAGAGAGAGAGAGAGAGAGAGACCTATTAAGCTATTGCCTCTATATGGATCATGCAAAGAGATAGCACTTCTGCAAAAGATGGAATTGATAATCTAGAAAGTTGTGTTATCCTAGTCAACCCATCAAAACAAAGATGATCGGTCCTTAAGGAAATCTTGTCTCCATTAAGGGGTCCATAAAATTGGTTAGTCTAAGGACCAAGTAAAAGAATTCAATCTAAGGACCAAAGGAAAGTAATCAGTCTAAGGACCAAAGTAAGGAAGGATTTGTCTTAGCATCCACAAAAATGATACACAGATCATGATAAGGAAAAATGAATGTAAGGAAAGATTTTTCTCCTTAGCCATCTGCATAAGAGAATGCATTAAATCATTGTGTGTGTTCAAAATGTTAAATAAGGAGTGCAGTGATGAGCCTATAAAATGTCATATTTATCTTCATTTTTTATATCACTTTAATCTATTTTTACAATATCTTTCCAAGTCATTCCCATACATTACCTTGATTTATGAAGCATTAACTATGATTAATGATTTATTGATTAGCATTTGTATGTCTAGCTAGTTAATGCTAAATTGTGATGATTTATTATGATAAATGATTATTATTAAATAAGTATTTTGAGATGATTAAAAAAAAAAATGAGATACTTGAGTCATTCATACAATTGGAAATAAGGATAAGCAAGTTGACACTTGTCAATATTCAACAGTTGTTGAAAGTGCAGGAAAAGTCAAAAACCATTTTCACTAAAATGGGCATATCTCACTCAATAATTAATGAAATTAATATTTTCTTAATGATTTGGAAATATAAAAAAGAGAATAAAAATATCTTAAAATATTTTGAGATAAGTCTTGATAGCTAGTGAGAAACACTCATCTAAAGTTGACTGAGTCAAAAGTGGTGAGTTTGAAGGCAACATAAACCAGTTTTAATAAAATGAGCATATCTTCCACATATTAATGAAATATAGATTTTTAAAATGATTTAGAATGATAAAAAGGAGGAGCATAACATATTGAAATATTTTGATCTAACTCTCAATAATAAAGGATAACCACTCATTTGAAGTTGATTGCAAAAAAAAGTAGCAATAGAAAATCAACAAACTTAGTCAAACTTCTTCCATTTATTGAAATCCAAGTTATAACTAGAAAAGAGTTTGGATATGATTTGTATTATATTTATCAACACCAAAAAAATCTCCATAAAATCATCTTTGTCATAAAAGAGTCCAAATAAACTCTTTTCTAATCAATCAAGAAGTCAAGTTGTAATAGGACTCTTCTTCTTAGTCATTTTTTTTGTTGTTGCTTAGAAGAATAAGTCTCTTCCTTGTTTAAAGGAATGATGGGACACTTGTTAGATGATTTTTAGAGATTCAATAAGCTTATATATCTAAATATTTAATCAAGAAAAACATGTATGAAGTGGTATTTGTTTATTAGTTTTAGAGAGCCATTATTCTGTAGGAACAAATTTGTAACAACAATTGTAATTTTAATAGAAGCGTTAAATTAAATGGAAGTACGTTACTGTTGTATGATGTTTTAAGGACTTATATCAGAGTTTAAATTATCTAAGAAAGGTCCACTTGTGATATTTTTTACCTTTGTTAGTTATAGAAGTAGAAGACGTAGCAAATTGTTATGTATTACATAGTTTCTTGCAACCATTACTGTGCAATTTTTAGCATTCTATGTTTTTAGTTTTGTTTAGTATTTTCATACACAATGATATAATAGCTTAGATAATCTCATAGTGCATATACTTTGCAGGTCCATTTCAAGTATACATCCTCGGGTTGATAATTTAAATGTGCCTTCATAATGATGAGATAACTACTTAGCATGGATGTTCAATCCCTAAGTTATGGTTATATGACCTAGTTATTAAAACCATTAAAGGAGACAAATATGGAGAATGCCCCCACATTAAAGAGATTGCAAACACCTTAACCAGAGAAATGGATTTAATGGTAATGGTTAGAACATTTTGACATCTAGCCATAAACTTTTGATCAACAAACATTTTTACATTTGATCACGAACATCTAATTAAAAATATTTTAACATCCAAACATGAACATATGATTAGAAAATATTTTGACATCCAACCATGAACATATGATTTAATTTTTTACATCCAACCATGAACATATGATTTCATTTTTTACATCCAACCATCAACTTTCACACTACTACAATAATATCCTTCTTGAGCATCTTAAGCAAGATGATAACACATGTAATGTTCCATAGTTGCACTTATATCCATATCATGAATTGACACCAATATCAACATACATATCATCATGTTGTTCCATATATGCAATAAGATCACATTTGTCATCATTAGTTGACATCACCAACATACTACTCACATAACAATAATAACTCATTGGTTTATGTATTCAATAATCATCTACATCAAACCACCCTTTTGTCATAAATTCATATCAAAGGTTGTCATAAATGAAAACAATACCTTCATTTTCATCTTTACCATCATCTGCATCAATCCTTTAGGTTGACATCAATGAAAACATATTACAACATAGAGTATGAGAAATACTTTGTGAATAATTTAAATGTTAGTGGAGTTAGCATGACATTCTTATGTTAGACCAATGAAACTTGATGATGGTAGAAATTGACCGACTAATTGTGAACCACCTAAGCCCAACCATAAGCCCTAGGTACACAAAGTAAAACCAACATCATATTAATAGAGAACTTCCTCCTAAATACATAAACATGAAATAAAAAAATAAGCATATTAATTCACTCAAGCGATGCTAGACTTCATTTTCTTTCTATCTTCCAAGATCTTGTATATAAAATGTTAATGTCCTCGTATTTTTAGCACATTTGCAAGAGGTTATGAAAGAATGGAGATTGGTTGTTTGATGCAAGGTGGTGGTGGTGGTGATGATGATGATGATGATGATGATGATGATGATGATGATGATGATGATGATGATGACGACGATGATGACGACAACGATGATGATGATGATGATGATGATGATGATGATGATGATGATGATGATGATGATGATGATGACGATGATGATGACGATGATGGAAGCTATAGACTCTCAAAGATCACAAGTATGCAAGGGCATAAGTTCTCCAAAATCTCAAATATAAAAGAGTGTGTTAGGATCAAAAAAGCATTAGCAATTCAAATGATAAGAGAAATTCTTTTTTATAGAAGTCCTCATGAGAATAAAGGTCTAAGGTTAAGAGGTGATAGATGAATGGCTAATATTAGAGAGTAGATAAGGATAATGTGAGAGAAAATGAGGAGTATGTATGAAATATGGAGGATAAAGGAGATTAAGAGGTGCAAGGAAATGAGTGGTTGAGATGGAGTGGTAGGTAGAGGATATTTAATTTTATAATATCTAGACATGTGGAGGTGGAAAAGTCAAATGAAGAGACCAGTGTCATTTACCACAATCGTAAAATTTATGGATTGATGAATTTATAAAATAAATAAAGGTATTTAATCCATAAATAAGAGAAAAGGGAGATGCTAAATGGGTAATTAAATAATTGAGAATTTACTTAACCATAGGATAGAAAAGGATAATAGATTAGATATATACGTAGGAATATTTTATTTAAATAATAGAGGAAAATTATAATAAATTAATTAAATAAATAATAATATATATTTAATTAGTAGAGGGTTTTATGACTTCATGAGGATAATTTTAGGTGTCTACATTTTTCCCCTCTTTGAGGTGATGTAGTTGTCACATTGTTTCAAAGAAAAATGTTTTGATAGATGATATGTGTCCCAATTCAACCAAGTATGGTGATAAGTATGCCCCTCAAGGGAGGGATTGGGAAAAAATAATTTTTGTGAAAAAAAATAAGGCAATCACTTGAAAGGTCACAAGAAAGTTTTAGGTTAAAATTGGGTGAAAAAAACATCAAAATAAGGTCAACAGACGTAATGGTACACCCTGGCTTATTAGAGTTTATACAACTAATTAGGGCTTCTACTCCTATAAATAGGAGGTGAGAGGGGTCATTTGGTTCATTTACACTTGAAGGAATTGAAAGAAAAGTAGGGAGGAGTGAAGACATAGGATATGAAGGAGCAATGAGAATAATGTTGAGAACTCTAGTGGTGATGCATAAGTTTGAGTGCATGCAGTAGTGAACAAGGCCAGAGGACTACAAAGAACTAGTAAGTGATTTATAGTTTCTTGTTTTCTTTTCATTTATGATAGCTTTTGGTGTAATTAAATATTCACTAATTATAATTTACTTAAGATTACTTAAGATAATGCATAGTACTTTTCTTTTGAGACACTTAGGAGTTAGCACCTTTATTTGCACATGGTGTAGGAGAAATTCTACTTTAGGTGGTGATAGTAGTTATCACATTCCACTTTATGTGTTGTCTCCACCTTTAATATACTTATCACGTTATCATCCTCCACATGTTGCATATACTTCATTGCATAATGAAGGATGATCCACCTTTGGTAGACATGTGATTCCACCTTGTGTGGGTGATAACCTATCTACTCCTTATCATATTCACTTATTGCATTACCTATATAAGAAAGCAAATCTACATTATATATTTGGGATTTTGCATTTTGTGTCTTTCTATTGCAGGTCAATATTGGAGCTTTCTAGTGTAAATCAGAGGTTGGAATCATATTAAGGAGGTCCAAAAACCCTTAAATAGACTTTTGTTTCATCCAAATCAGACACCAGAGGCCAAATATAGAGACATGTGAAGTTTGGATGTGCAACGGTTGTGAGAGAAAAAATAATTACAGAGGTGATTTGAAAACAACGATATCTTAGTTATCTTGACTCCTTTTTTTGAGATTTTATTTTTTTATTTTTATTTTTATTTTTTTATTTTTTTTTTTTTTTGGGGGGGGGGGGGGGTAGAATTGCATGCTCTACACAATGGTGTAGGTGTTTCTTTAATCTCTATTCATACATTTGTCCAAAAATTATTAGTCTCATTTTTTGTAACTTCCAAGGCCTCGTTCAGGCTCATATGAACTCCTTTTTATATGCAATTTTTTTTTACAGTACATTAACTTTTCTATATTTTATAGTGATCCTATCAAATTATAGTGATTGTGATCAGAAATTGTACTTTCATAATTTGTCTTAGTTTTAAAATTGTAATGTATAGACCTTAGTTTGGTCTTTTACATAGTGATGTAAGTCTATTATAGCATGATTGTGGGGTGTAATCAATTGTTGATCTCATTTTATAATGTGATAAATGTATCACTAATGTCATCATGGGTTATGAAACACACCATTTTATAATACCTTTGACTAAGGGTAATTATGAGTCATGGGAAAAAGGAATCATCACACATTTCAGATGGACTAATCTCTTGCCTCATCTTTATGTACTAATTCATGAGCCAAAGCCATAATGGAAGCAATATGTTTGGGGTTAAAAGAATATTCATATAATAGATTTTCTTTGTAATGTAAGGAAACTCAGGTGCGGAAACAGCTTCCTACACTAATCTCTATAGGAGAGTATTGTGCAAATTCTTATAAATCCTTACAATTTCAGATTCGTTAACTACTTTAACAAAGATATTGCAACCACATACCATGCATACAGAAAAATAGAGAATGACACAATGATATACCCTGGGGAAAACCTTTCGGTAAAAAACCCAAACACTCCAAAATCTGCACAATGTATTATCTTCAACACAAAGATTACAACACACTTGCAATGCAAGTTCTTTCAGGAGATGAGAGACAAAGCCAACAAGACTTAAATTTCTGTTATATCTCTCCCATAGGAGCAGCATCATATATATAGACTCCTCTAGACCCAAAAATAGGCACAACCACCAAGACCCATGCACAAAGCCACATGTACATAGTTGCTACATGCAATCCCAAGAATAGGCGTCCATCCCTAGAATAGACTATGACAACTTGTCATAGAATTCGCCAAAAATAACGGTCACAAGAGAAGTGTAAGAGAATCTGTCATACCAACCTATTTTTGGCATATTCTCTTACACACACCAACCACTTCTTCTTGGGTGCCCAAATAGGCCCAAGTCATAAGATGCTCTTACACCTGTCATAGCACATTCCTTAAATAGTTCTTACGCATCATAGGAATCTGTCATGACCATTTCAGTCATGATCTCCTTACGCACAAGATGCCGACACATCAACATGCCAACTAGACATGTACACTCACGCTTAATTACATTATTTGAAAAAAATACATTTACAAAACAAATAATAAGAATAAGAATTATCCAAGGTTGAGACACCTTATTCCTAGCATTCTCCCACTTTTCGAACACCTTGTAAGAGCAACAGGAACATAACAGGAACTTTAACCGCTATAGGCCAAAAGGCCCATAGACTCTGAACACCATCTGAACTTCTCAGTGCCCACTGGTTTCGTTAATGCATCTGCAACATTCTTCACAGTATCTACCTTCTCCAAATTTACCTTTCCATCGTCCACCATATCTCTCACAAAGTGAAACTGCACATCAATGTGCTTCATTCTGGCATGGAAAGTTGGATTCTTTGCAAGGCAAATAGTGCTCTGACTATCACACCAAATAGTAATTTGTTCTGCATCAACACCAACATCAAAACACAATCTTCTAAGCCAAATGGCTTCTTTACAAGCATGAGTAGCAGCCATGTACTTAGCTTCTGTAGTGGACAAAGCAACCACAGGTTGTTGCTTACTCATCCAACTAATGGCACCACCAAACATAGTGAACACATAAGCACTGGTGGATCTCCTGCTTTCAATATCACCTACCCAATCTGAATCCACAAACCCATGAATACAAACTGAATGCGGAGATCCAGAAGATTTACCATGATAACATATGGTGTAATTTGATGTACCCCTCAAATATCTGAATACTCGCTTAACTGCATCCCAATATACCCGTCCAGGATTAGCCATAAACCGACTTAGGACTCGCACTGCTTGGGCAATGTCTGGTCTAGTACAGACCATAGCGTACATAAGACTGCCAACTGCACTAGCATAAGGTACTCTACTCATGTCCTCCACCTCACTAGGAGATTTTGGACAATCATCTACAGATAACTTTGTTCCCACAGAAATAGGAACACATAGTGGTCTACAATCTGCCATGCTAAACCTGTCCAACACAGACTTCACATACTTACTCTGACTCAACCAAAGTTTTATGTTAGACCTGTCTCTACTAATTTCCATACCCAAGATGTACCTAGCTGCCCCAAGATCTTTCATCTCAAACTGTGCTGACAACTGAGATTTAAAATCAGAAATCATACCCTTACCCTTCCCAAATAGCAACATATCATCAACATATAATGCAACAATAAGAAGGCGATCATTTTCAACTCTGAAATAAACACAATGATCTGATTTTGATCTTACAAATCAATTGACAACACAAAGGCATCAAACTTAAGGTACCACATCCTAGGAGATTGCTTCAAACCATATAGAGATTTCTTTAATATGCAAACTAAGGATTCTTTACCTTTAACAATGTAGTGCTCAGGCTGTGACATATAAATCTCTTCCTCCAAATCACCAAGAAGGATAGCTGTCTTCACATCCATCTATTCTATCTCTAAATCATATGATGCAGCAAGAGATAATAGAAATCTAATGGATGTCAATTTTGCAACAGGAGAGAATATTTCACCATAATCTATTCCCTCTACCTGTGAATACCCCTTTGCAACCAATATAGCTTTGTACCTTTCAACACTGCCATTTGCACAGAATTTCTTCTTGAACACCCATTTACAGCCAACAGATTTTCTCCCTTTAGGCAAAGGTACAAGGTCCCAAGTTTTGTTTTTCTCCAATGAAGCCATCTCATCATCCATAGCCTCAATCTAGGATCCTACATCTTCCATGCCCAAAGCCTCTTTCATAGATCTAGGCTCATCAGTGTTAGTAATCAAAGCAAAGGCACAACTGGAATCTAACATAGAATAACCAAACATTTCTAGTTGCTTTCTTTCTCTCGTGGATCTCCTCAAGGGCTGCGGTTGAGGTTGTTCTTCCTCTTCTTCTGAACCATCAGAGCTGCTAGAGCTCTCCTCATCATTAGACCCAACATGGTCTCTCTGTTCAGTCTTCTCAGGGGTAGGAGGCAACTGAACAACATCTTTTTCCTTTTCTTTTTCATCTGGTTGTAGCACAATAGGAGAAGATGTTATCTCTCTAAAAATAACATTTCTACTATACAACACCTTACTAGTCATGGGATCCCAAAGCTTGTATCCTTTCACACCAGCACTGTATCTGATGAAAATACATTTAACAACTTTATTTTCCAACTTAGATCTTTTCTCCTTTGGAACATGTGCAAAAGCTTCACAACCAAAAACATGAAGATGTCTAATTGAAGGCTTCTTACCAAACCACACCTCCATGGGTGTCTTACCAACAAGGGCTGATGTAGGAGATCTGTTAACCAGATAGCAAGCAGTGGCCACAGCTTCGGCCCAAAACCTTTGTTCTAAACTAGCTCCACTAAGCATACTCCTAGCCTTCTCCATCAGTGTCCTGTTCATTCTCTCTGCAACTCCATTTTTCTATGGGGTATAAGGAGTTGTCTTATGCCTCTTGATAACTTATTCTTTACAGAACTATTCAAACTCTGCTGAGCAAAACTCACCACCATTGTCAGTTCTCACACACTTAATCTTCTTACTAGTCTGATTCTCTACAAGAGCTTTAAATTCCTTGAACCGACTAAAGACTTGTGTCTTACTTTTAAGGAAATAAATCCACATCCTTCTATTGTAATCATCTATGAAAGATACAAAAAATATAGACTTGGAGATTGAAGGAACTTTTACAGGACCAAATACATCAGAATGAATAAGATCCAAAACATCAGAAGATTTGTGAGAACTAGAGTAAAACTGAACATGATTTTATTTACCATAGACACAATGTTCGTAGAAGTCAAACTCGAGATTGCAATCATTTAACCCCTCAATGAGATTTTTATTTTTCAGGGTTCTGAGACCCTTTTCACCAATGTGGCCAAATCTCATACGCCACAACATTGTCTTTTCTGCAGGAAGCTTACCTTCCAAAGTGTTTGCACTACCATCGGAACCAATAGCCACAGACTTCTTCACTACTTGTTCAGATGGTGAGGATGAAGAACTATTACATAGAGGAATACATGCATCTAGTTGAAATAAGGTACCTCTCCTAGTACCCCTTGCAAGCACTATCGATCCTCTCAACATCTTCCATCCTTCTTTCGAAAAAACAACTTGCAGACCTACATCATTCAGCATACTTATAGATAATAGGTTTCATGCCAAACTTGGAATGTGCATAACTCTGTTGATTCCCTTTACTCGTCCATCAGGAAATTTGATAGTGACCCTTCCGCATCCAACTATCTATAGGTGAGAATCATCACCCAAGTACACCTTTCCACCATCGAACTCTTCATATTTTGAGAACCAGTTTCGATGAGAGGTCATGTGAAAAGATGCACCTGAGTCAACCAACCACACATCATCAGATGCATGGGCTACCAAAGCTGCGATGAATGCATCACCATCTTCTTGAGATCTTTCTGAGGCTGAATCTGAACCTTTCTTCTTCTTCGGCTCTTTGCAGTCTTTACGGAAGTGCCCAGATTTATCACAGTTCCAACATTTTGCCTTGGACTTATTGGAAGTCTTTGACTTCCCACGGGATTTGGATCTACCCTTATTGTCAGACTTATTGTCATTTTTCTTCCCTCTTTCAGTGGATCTCCCACGAACAGCAAGGGCTTCTTTTTCCGAAACAGAAGCCTTTCTCCGCATCTCCTCTGATAGCAGCGAAGACACCACATCATCCATTTTGAAGGTGACTAAAGCGCTTCCGAGAGCCATCACAAGATGGTCCCATGAATCTGGTAAAGAACACAAAAGTGTGTAGCAACGATCCTCCTCCTCTAACTTGACACCAGCTAATGTCAATTGTGTAGCCAGCAGATTAAATGCATTTAAATGATCCGTTAAGGATCCACCTTCCTCCATTCACAAAGAGTACAACTTCTTCCTCAAGAACAACTTATTCAACAGAGATTTGGCCTGATACATGGCCGCAAGTCTTTCCCACAAACTATTTGTGATTTTCTCATCTAGAACATTCAGAAGGACTGCATCGGTTAAACAGAGTCTTATGAGACCCTTAGCTTTACGGTCTTTGATATCCCAATCTACTTGAGCTATAGTTGCTGGTCTTGTAGCATTTGAAGTCACTTCCCATAGGTTACGATCTTCCAACATGTCTTCCATCTTGAGTTTCCACAACTTGAAATTAGTGCCATTAAATTTCTCCACCTCCATTCTTCCATATGATGAACTTGTCATCTCAATCTGCAAATAAGATTTAGAATGTTGTACAAAAAACTCCCACTCAACTTAATATTAGCTCAAAAAACCCTACCCAACAACTAGGATCAAAATTTGATCAAGCTCTAATACCACTTGTAAGGAAACTCAAGTGCAGAAACAGCTTCGTACGCTAATCTCTATAGGAGAGTATTGTGCAAATTCTTATAAATCCTTACAATTTCAGATTCATTAACTACTTTAACAAAGATATTGCAACCACATACCATGCATACAGAAAAATAGAGAATGACACAATGATATACCCTGGGGAAAACCTTTCGGTAAAAAACCCCAGCACTCCAAAACCTGCACAATGTATTATCTTCAACACAAAGATTACAACACACTTGCAATGCAAGTTCTTTCAGGAGATGAGAGACAAAGCCAACAAGACTTAAATTTATATTATATCTCTCCCATAGGAGTAGCATCATATATATAGACTCCTCTGGACCCAAAAATAGGCACAACCACCAAGACCCATGCACAAAGCCACATGTACATAGTTGTTACATGCAATCCTAAGAATAGGCATCCATCCCTAGAATAGACTATGATAGCTTGTCATAGAATCCGCCAAAAATAATGGTCACAAGAGAAGTGTAAGAGAATCTGTCATACCAACCTATTTTTGGCATATTCTCTTACACACACCAATCACTTCTTCTTGGGCACCCAAATAGGCCCAAGTCATAAGATGCTCTTACACCTGTCATAGCACATTCCTTAAATAGTTCTTATGCATCATAGGAATCTGTCATGACCGTTTCAGTCATGATCTCCTTACGTACAAGATGCCGACACATCAACATGCCAACTAGACATGTACACTCACACTTAATTACATTATTTGCAAAAAATACATTTACAAAGAAAATAATAAGAATAGGAATTATCCAAGGTTGAGACACCTTATTCCTAACATGTAACACCATTAGTTAATGTCTGTTCCATAATATCTACTCCAAATTTAGAGATATTGAGTTCCCATGCAAAATTTGGACCATTATTTGGGAGAATTTTGGAGATCCGTGTGTTCCTCCTTTCCGCCTCCTAATTTATGATGTTGATAACCTTCCCTTTGATGATGATGCCCTAGAGAAAATTGAATAATTTTCAACACTTTAGAGTTATGATGATCTAGTGACTCCACCTATATATCCTTCTTCTCCAATTTAGATCACACATTCATCTCTTATTGGTGATTCCAATGAGTCATTACAAGAGATGTATATTTGGTCTTCTTGATTGGGATTACTATTTCTGAGACATTGGTTCATTATTTGTGGAGTCTTACATTGAAAATTTAGTAGACATATTTGAGGGGGTTTCTCTTCTCTTTGATGAAAAATTCATCATATTTGGAGAAGATTCTACATTATTTTTGGAGATTGACATTCATGAGTCTCCTCCTTCACTTGATATGTCACATTTCTTGGTTTAGGTTGATCATACTTATGTGATGGAGACTCATATTTAGTCTTCAAAGATGCCTACTTGGAGACTTCCTTCCTCATTCTTCTATTTGGACATGGATTGGATTTTTCATCATTTGATGGTCATTTTTCCTCCTAAGGGAAGACATGTTGTTTGTAGTCATTGGATCATATTTTTTTTGCAAGCACACTTCATCAACATTGGAGATTCTTCATTATGGAGGGTATAAGTTGTTTCCTTATTTACTTCCTATAGAGGGATACTTGACTAAATATACATCATGTATGTAGTCCTTTGGGGGTCTTAAGTCCTCCATCCATTCATCATTTTTGTTTTTTTCTCTCTTTTAGGGGGGATTTTTGTTCCGTGTGGTTTTCTCCCTTTCTCTTCTTTATGAGAGATTGCATTTCATATTGTACATGGGTACCTAATATGGCCTATTAGCTAGGATCCATCTTGCATTATGAGTTTAAGTGCATTCCCCTAAGTTTAACTTAAGAGGGGTTTTGGTGTAAATAAATATTCACTAATTACACTTTACTAAAGGTTACTTAGGATAATGCATACATAGTAGTTTGCATTTGATACACTTAGGATTTTGCACCTTTATTTGGACACGGTGTAGGAGAAATTCCACTTTAGGTGGCGATAGCAGTTATCACATTCCACTTTAAGTTTTGTCTCCACCTTTAGTATATTTATCATATTATCATCCTCCACATGTTGCACATACTTTGAATTTCATAATGGAGGATTATCCACCTTGTGTGGGTGATAACTTATCTACTCCTTACTATAGTCTCTTATTGCCTTGCCTATATAAGTAGGTGCATCTAAATTGTATATCAATTGAATCTACTTGGTTCATTATTGAATCATTGATGAGAATGTAGTTTTTTCTTGTTTATATCATCTCTCTTGTCTTTGTATTATTTATTGGCCTTTAGATACTTGGTTAATTGCTATATGAAAATTCTTACATGGTACCAGATTAATTAGGGTCAATGGTTATGCCATCAAATGTGAAAGAAGGATTTTAGTTACATATATAAGGCCTAATTATGTTCCTTTTATGTGCAACCACACATATGTGAAGGGAAACTATGCATATGATGATTTTGTGCATGTGAACCCTAAAGTTTCACTTTTGAGCAGAAATTAAACATTTGATCTAGGTCTATGCATATGATTGATATTATAGGGAGTTCTAGGGGGCTCTCTCATTGAGAAAATAAGCCACTTGACCTTGAGAGATAGTTGATGAAGATAATTAAGCTAGTTGATAGATGATAGGACTAATTGAGATAGTTGATAGCTATTGTGACTGATTGAGATGGCTTATAGCTGATAGGATTGATTGAGATAGTTAATAGAGCTAGTTTAGGATCAATTAGTGCTAGTTTAGGGTTAATTGCATAGTTTCTATTATTTGAGAAATATTTAGGGTTAAATAGAATACTTTAGGGTTGATTGGATCTATTTAGGGTAATACAGTTACATTGCTTGATTTCAAGTAGATGCAATGGTGCTAATATCAAGAGAGTGATTCCTTCTAACATGGTTTAGGAGGATGGAGTTGTCATTGGTCAAGTAGGACACACTAGGGTTTATAAGATTATGGTATGTGATGTTCATGAATGAGATTAGGGAAAACCTAGGATTCTTGTCTATGGTTATAGAGAGGTGGCATAGCGATCATTTTTCATTCTACTTATTAATTAAGGTGATGTCTTTGACACTTGAGGATATGTATAGGATCTTGTGACTTCTAATCAAAAGGGAGATAGTACATTATGATTAGAGGGGTGAGGAAGTTTCTCTACATTGGGCCTTTGACAATGATACTAGGGACATAGAGATTAGGGGGAAGAGATGAGATAGGTCAAGATGATCATGCATAGATCACCACTATTGTGTGTGTTATTAGATGTAATTAGGGGCTTCATATTCCCTGATAGGAGGCCATGCAGGCTACTTATAGGATGGGGGAGGACACTATCTGAGGATGGTCATATAAGAGATTCAATTTACATGGGTTATTTATTTATTAACCCTCCTTTATCATGATCTACATTAGGTGGTATATATAGGAAGTTGTAGCTTGTCGGCGGGGTTCACACTTTTGCTACTGTGGGATTGGGAGAATGTTTTGGTGACATGACTAGTTGAATTTAGGTTTAGCATATAAGGGAAACCATATGTCCATTTGTATGGTCAAGTTTCATCTATGCCCAAGTTGGGAAAGAGGGAGTACCAGAGGTATGTGTTATATGATGTATCTAGCAGCCATACTTGATTATAAGGAATGAGAAAAGGACAATGAGTTTCTACCTTACTATTTTAGGCTAGGTACTTAATAGGGTGGAAACCATATATGATAGAGAGACATCTATCAAATAGGGTACTAACACAATTCAAATGGGTATAAGGTATGCCCAGAGGCTCATGTGAGTTCACATATAGCATGAGGGAGAGGAGAGAGTGGGGACCCATTGTATATCATTTGAGTTATCTAGGGTAGAGTTCAGAGTATTTTTACTAATTCTATGGGATCTACATAAGGAAATAGTGGATGAGGGTATGACCCAAATTATGTAGAGTGGTTTGCAACATATTTTTCTTTTAGATTGACAAGATTAGAAGAGTTACATTTGGGTTCAAATGATGAGGAGGAGGATGCACCACTCAAGAGGAGGTAGAGGAGGGGGCATGGTGAGGATGACATGGATATTAATGGAGATGAAGGGGGTAGAGGAGATGAGGGTGGTCAAGGACCACCACCACTACTAGCAAGATGGCCATCATGAGGTAGAAAAGGAGTGCCCCTATAGAGAGCACAAGTAGTATTAGAACCAAATTAAGTGACACACTAATTATGGGGATGAAGACACATTCAAGAATTAAGGAAAGTCCTTATTCTAATGAGACTCATATTTCCTTGATGATCTTAGACAATCATGTTCTAAGATGAGTCATCACAATACTAGGGAATAGTATGTAGGTAGTAAACAAGTGAATATGCCCCATCATTTCCTCTCTATTGAAAGACATCCTAGAGATAAAATATCTAGTTAGATACATCATGAAGAGACTAAAAGACATGCTACCGAGGATAAAAATAAAAAACAAATTAAAGACCTAAAATAAATAGTCATGCTTTCATGCATAAACACTTTCTTGTCACAATTTTTGTGAATGATTTGATATATTGATACGAATGTTTTTGTGTCTTCTTGTTTATCAATATCATCATGTCATTATTTTTTTTAAGTCTAAATCCAATCATGTCTATATAAAAGGTTATTAGTAAACAAATTAGATATATTTATTATAAATTAATGGATGGAATTATACAGATTAATGGTACAAGTGAAACTTTATTATAGTATATGATCCAAGAGATGAGCAACAGGTAAAGTTCCTCTAACCACAAGGTGTCAAGTATCCCAACCCATAACCAAGGTCAAGGAGATTCCCCATTAGAGGATAAGACTATCGTATCATGCATGGAGAAGAATGCATGTACAATAAATGTGAAACAATCCACAAGCCATTATGAGCGTAGAAAATTTCTTTATGGTATGGATGGATGTAGAAAGATCAAGTAGAATAAGAAGGAAGGAGGAGCAAAGTCCCTATGCATGGTGTTGGTTGCTTATTTTTCACCATGGTACTTCCTCAAGGTGACAATAAAGTGGTTTTCATCATAGGATGGATTATTTTTCTTTACCATTTTTAAAAAAAATTAATGTTTCTTTAGTACATTTTTATGATTGATATTTGTATTATTTGTACTTTTTAGGAATTTAAGAAGGTTCTCTAAGATTCTAAGATATAAAACCTAACAATTTGGATTCTATTGATTAGATCATAAAATGCATCATCCTTAGGGGAAACCAATTGATATGTATGTAGTAGTGATGATGTATGGACCAAGCCAGTTGGGTTCAAATTTTTCACTTTTCTCTCTATCTTGTTGATTTATTGGATTTTCAAATCACCAAACTCAAATGTGCATGGCTTAACTCGGTAGTTGTAACTTCTACATATACTCTATTGTAAGTTCAAAGATGGTTGAAAGCATTTTATCAATATTTTTTGATAATTTCTAGCTCATGCAAGCGGAAGATTCTATAGTCTTCAACACCAATAAGCATAAGGAGACTTGTAAAGAAGGTAGCTTGACCTCAATGGGAAAGATAGATTCTGATCCATTAGACAAGAGCATATGGAGTGGCACCTTTGAGAGTGAGAATGCTAATTTGATAAGCTCATAAGGTAGGGTTAAGTTGAATGTGCTATTCACGACCAACTTTATTGATAGTCTTTTAAAGGATTTTCAAGATGGTTTTTTTAGAGGCCTCAACTTGGTTGTTTCCTTAGGGGTAGTACAATGTGGAGAAATAGTGTTGGATATGGAACTTCTCATAGAGTTGACAAACATCCTAATTTTTTAAGGGATGACTATTATCCACGATGATGGATAAGGGAACACCATACCAACATATGATGTAGTTAAGGATAAATGTAGAAATTTGTTTATCGCTAATGTGTGTCAAGGGAACAACTTATACCCACTTTATGAAATATTCAATGGTAGTGATGATGAATTTATGGCCATTGGAATAATGTGGATGGATTTTTCCCACAAGATTGAGTCCCCACTTAAAAAAGAGGCAAGGTGTAGCAATTGACTATAATTCTTGTGTAGGCACATGTATCAAGTATTTGTGTATCTAGCATTTCTTGCATTTCTTTATAAAATGGTAGGAAGCAGTTTCTATGGTACGCCAATAATACCTAGTACCATAAATTTTCTTAGCCAAGGTTAGATCACTTGAATGTTCCCTACATATACCTCAATGCATCTATCATAAGGAAATGTCAACTTTGTTACACCCAAGACATCTAAGTAAGGTGCCATGGAGACCTCTTTGATATTAGGTTTCATCAATAATGATATAGTGGGAGGCTCAATGGATGAAGGTTTTACGAGATTTTTTGGATAGGTCAAGTGATAAGGTATTATCATAAGTAGGCACCAAGAATGATTCTACTAAGAAATCTTAGTAATTGTTATTTGATGACATATTAATGAGAGAAACTATTGTAGCCATTGCATATGCAACTCCATTTCTATCTCTAGAGATATACTCAAAATTTATTGATGTGAAATATGTCTTGAAGTAATCCACCATTCTCTTAAATAGAAATAGATTTTCATCCTTGATATTATAGTCATCATTAACCTCCCTGATGACTAGCTAAGAATCACTAAAGACATGAAGCTCCAAGATTTTCAATTCTAAATCCATACACATTCTAATGATGAGTGCCTCATATTCTATAATGTTGTTGGTACACTATAAATTTAGCTTATATGCCTTAGGTATACAATCCCCTTGTGGTGTAACAAAGAGTATACCAAAACCTAACCTAGCATGCATGTAAGAATAATTAAAGTAAAAAGTTCATAATTATTTATATTCCATAGTGAATACTAACTCGTTATGAAAATTTGTGACTAGAGGATTCTCATCTATTATAGGGGCATCTAAAATATGATCTTATATTTCACATCCATTTATCGCTTTTCTTTCCATTAATTCAATGTCAAAATCACTAAGTATCATGACCCATTTAGCTAATTGTCCAATAAGAGTTTAATTATTCAAAAGTTATTTAAGAGGGACGATCTTAGCAATGAGCTTTGTCTGATGAGTAAGCATGCAATGTCGCATATTTTGCAAGGAAAAAATTATAAATAATGCTCATTCAATACAAGTTTAATTGATCTCATATCCTACTAAAGTATAATTAATATAGTAGATAGTGTGTTCCTTTCCTTCTGAATCATGTTGTGCCAAACGTTCCCCCAATGTTGAAGAGGTTTGAGATATGTATAGAAGTAGGGGATTTCCCTCATAAGGGGATAAAAACAAAGGATGTGACATTAGGTATTCCTTAATCTTATTAAAAAATATCACACCTTTCATCCCATCAAAAGGGAACATTATTATGTGACATGTACTAAAAAGGGTGCCACTTATCTGCTAATTGTGTTATGAAGTGATGAATATACTATAACTTCTCTTGTAATGATCTTAGCTAATTGATATTATTTGGTGATGACATCTCAAGAAAATATTTTACTTTGGTGGGGTATGATTTAATTCCTTTACTAAATACAATGAATCCTAAGAGTTTTCTTGAGTTCAATTTAGTTTTACTTTATATTTCTCTAACCTATTAATGATCTTAGCCAAGATATCCAAGTGTCCTACTCTAGTGAATGATTTACCCAATAAATCATCCACATAATCTTCCTTAAGTGTATACATCATATCATGAAATATAGTGGTCATATCTCTTTTTTAGGAGGTTCTAGAATTACTTAAATTCAAGGACATGAAATTCCAACAAAAGGTTTCCAAAGGACAAGGCATTTGTGTGTTGGTCCTCAAGTGAAATATTTATTTGCTTATAACTTGAAAAACCATCCATGAGGGATAGAATGTTATGTCTAGCTATCAATTATATGATCATGTCAATCATGGGTAGGGTAAATCATATTTAGGACAATCATTTTTCAATTCCTTGAAGTCTATTAAAATTTGGATGTTCTCAATGAGTTTAGACATTGGCACAAGATTGGATATCCATTTAGTGTAATTGACAGGTCTTATAAAAGAAACATTTAGTAGCTTCTTATAAAACCAACATCCAATACCTTCTCTAACTCTTCCTTAACCAATAATGCAACATGTGGATGAATCTTTCTCATTTTTTTATTAACAGGCTTTTCCCCCTATGCTATAGTTAAATAATGTATAACTAGATCACAATCATATTGAAACATATTTTCGTAAGACCAAGTGATGTTAACTTGTCTCCCTTTAAAAAATTAGAAAAATGTAACCCATTCTTATGGATCCAATGATTCAACAAAGTGTATGATTTTGGGTTTCTCCTTTGTACCCAAATTAGTTTTTATTGTTTTCTCAACCAACATGGGAAACTTCTTATGATAAGGTGTTTGGTGAATATATCGACCCTTCCATCCTTAGGAGCCTCAAATAGGTTTTCACCCTTGGATACATCCTTTATTTTTTCTATTTTTGAGTGTAATAATGTTGTGGAGTGGTTTTCACTAAAACAATCTTTGTCTATTCTCTATCATTCTATGACTGAGAGGCTTGGCACCCTCACTAAAATAATATATACTATTAAAATATATGATGAAACCAGCACTATCGTCTCTAAGAGATGTATTGCTTCTTGCCTTGATGAAATTGATTATAGCTTCATCATTCTCGAATGTGACTCTTTGTGGTTATCATTGTAGGTCCCAATAAGTAATATGGGGATTAATGAGGGGTAAAGGATCCTAAACAAGTTTCATGCCATATGATGGTGTAAGGGTGCAAACACTATCATAATTGTATATATCAATGAAATTATTAAATTCATTGATGGTACCTTTATAATTAATTTATACTATGTAAGATGACTCTCTTTCCTCACTTGATTTGTACTTGGTATTCAATGTTTTATCATTATTCCTATCATAAACTAGGCCAAGAACTCTATGCACACCTAGAGGTCGTATTGGTTTGGGAATACCATTCTTTTGTAAACCAAGAGGACTGTGATCATCGTATCCTATTTTCTTATTTTAAATCCTTTGTTGTATTATTCCATTGAAATATTCACTTAAGTTTTCTTATTTGTTTCCTCTACTGGTGTTTTATCCTTATACAACCATCCCAAGAGGTCTTGTTCTTCTTTTTCATCATATAAAACTCCCCACTTTGTGAAAGTTTTTGGTTTGAAAACTATGATTATAGCCAATTTGGTTTGGTATGTTTGTGGTTTACCATAAGTCCAGGGGGAGAGGGGTAGTTTTCCAACACAAAGGGCATAACTCATGCTATATTTTCCCACTCCTTGGTCTTTCATTTTTACTTTGATCTCAGGAGCATCAAATTTGGAAGTGGAATCTTTCAATGACTTGAGATGAATAAAGAATGTAGATGGGGTTTCTTCATGATTTCTAGGGATGGTGGCCTCTTATTTGGGATTAAGGTTATTACAATACATTAATGGATGTGTGTCTCTTGGTATAGTGATATCTACTCCATTGTGAGGGAATTTCATGCATTAATGGTATGTAGAAGGTATATCTTGTATACCATGTATCTATGGTCTTCCAAGGATAATATTATAAGTCAAAGTGAAGTCAAGGAATTGGAAAACCACATATTTCATTGTGGACCCAACCCTAATTAGTAATTTAACTAATCCTTTGGAGGAACACTCTTCCTCATCATAAGCCTTAATAGTAATTTTCTTCTTGAGATCAACTGCATTGTCAAAGAACCCCAAATCTTTTGCAACTTTCAAGGTATAAATATTTAGACCAACTCCTTCATCTATCAAGATTCACTTGATCTTAATCTTGTGAACATAAGCCTCACTGTGTAAGGGTGCATTATGAAGTTGTCACATGGAAGATTCATCATGTTTTGTGAATGTGAGGGTATGAGGGGAATAAATGTATCCCAACATGGCTTGAAATTGATCCACATGTAAATTTGTAAGTATTGTGGCTTCAAAAAGATATTTTTCATTTCAAGGATAGCCTTATGTTCAAGTGATAAAAACAAAAGCAAAAGTATAGAGATCTAGACAAGAATCTTCTATAAATAGTCTAAAATATTGTATTGCAATGCGGGTGTAGAGGGCTTGGAACTAGGCCATTAAAGCGTAATTGTGCCACTACATTTAGTGATATTGTATTCAAAAGCTTGACCCTTTAGAGTGAAGTTATTCACATGATTTTTGGCTTCATTGATATGGTTTATGTAATATTCATAATTCGCATTAGTTTGATTTACATGGTTAACTATTTTGATAACTATCACATTGTCCTTGTCATGATTAGAGAGAGGATTCTCAAACACCTCATGGTAAAAGTTATTAGGAGTATGTCCATCAACTATAATTTCACCATCATTAATGAGGTCTTGTATCACAAGTCAAAGTCTATTGAAATTCTTGGTCTTATGTCCCTTGCATTGATCATTGATTCACTTTTACTCTCTCCCTTGGTGTGTATGGTTTTATCTTCACATTTGGAGGTTTTCAATAAGATTGAAGTAGAATCTTTGAATTCTCCCTTGGTGCCCAGCTGATTTTTTTTTTTTTTAATAAATGGTTTGTGAATTGTTATTATGCATTTTTCTTTATAATAAAAGCTCATTGGAAACTTGTGTGAATTTATATGTTGGGATTTCAGAATTGAGGGTTTGTATGGGGATATGTTGCCCAAATTTATAGAGATGGATGAAATGTAGATTTGAATGCATTTTTGGAATGTTGTTTAATGTGGTATCAATGGGTTCTTTCAGATTTTTGGATCTTGGAGTTTGAAAATGTAATCTTTTTGGTGGCCTTTTATGATGGCATAGCTTTTGGACTGGTTTTATGTCCATTTTATAATTTGTTTAAAAGATGGATTTAGGTGGTTTTAACAAGTGGATATGTTGTGGAATGATGGAATTAATATATAAAAATTTTATTGTGGACTTATTTGAGTTCGTTCTTATATAGTTACGACCAATTTGATATTTGATATTACCTAAATAGTATCAATTGTGATATATAGGTTATCATATCTTTATTCATACAAACCATACACTATCTAATGGAAAAACTGGTAGTAAGTGGTAGGTTGGTTGGATGGTTTCTCTTGTTGCAAAATTTTGACATCACAACTATGGACAAACTAGGGAAGACAAATGTGGCATCAAGTTTCCACTCATAGTTGAGAACTTCATTAGATGATTCAGTGATAAATGATTCATTTTATGATGAACATCTCGTTTCCCTCTGTATAATATAAAATGGTGAGCAATGCTAAGAATTAAGATCACTCATCAAGATATATTATAACATTAGGAATATCCCAAAGAGCTCACCCTCAAACAAATATGATTAGAACAACCCAAAAAGGATGAAGGGATGCTAATGCAAGATCTAGATTCAAGGATGAGTTTTCTTTAAGGGAAAATATTGTATTCCTTTGTTAATTGATTGATCTGTATGAAAGGATTGATAAAATTGATATTATGATAAGGGACATGGAAAATGAAAACGTATGATATCAGATCTGACCTATAAAAGTAAGTGCAAGAGGACAATTGGAAGAATTAACTCACCTTGAAATGAGAAGAGGAAGATTGACCCTCAGATCTAAATTTGACTATCGTCAAAATGTCAAAATCAATTGTAATTTCAAATCTAGGTACATGATGCCATAACTATCCATTACATAATTTTCAGCCAAAAAGTGTAGAACTATGTCGAGATCATAACTTAGTCCTAGTAGCTCCAAATTTGATGAAATTTTTTTAGGATATGTGACTCTATCTAAAAATCTTGAATCCAGATATGCAACTCCAAAAATTCTTCCTGCACACAGGATAGAAGGGAACAAGGTTGTGGAAAGGGATTTTCCTTGGTTAAACCCCTATATAGGAATCAACCTCGAAAATATATTGAAATTTCATAAAGGAAAGTAATGTGAAAAAGATAAATGTTACATTTACCTTGCTTGAAAAACCCTCATGAACGAATGTAGTGATTGCTCAAATTCATGAAGATACTTGAATGTGTTGATCTTGAAATGAATTTAGAATTAAGGATACCTTTACAAATACATGGATCTACACTTGCCAATCCTAGATCTTGAATGAATATATGCTCGATGACCTCAGTGGAGGGTAGAAAAGGATAATGAATGTATGGATCTTCTTTCTTGCTTTTGAATTCTTCTACTTGTCCATCATGGGAGATAAATTTTCATCAATGAGAGAAGATTTCCTTTGCTTGAATGGATCTTGAAGAAATGAAGACTTGGAGATCTTAAATTGGATGTTTTCCTTCAAATCTTCAATCCATATCCTTAGTCACACAACAACTTGAATGCTTGATGGAGAGCTTTCACTTGCTTGACCTCTTGATTTCATGTTATAGAAAATGAGAGGAATTGATGTCCTTTTATACTCATATTGGGATTTCATTTTCATCAAGGCCAACCACAATTAAAAGCCTTGGAAGAAAACCCCACCATGGAGCCCCAGGCCAAATTTGGGCTCAAAAACCTAGGACTAAGTCGAGATGTTGACTTGGTCTAGGTAAATTTACCTTGAAATTTTTTAGGATCTAGGGGAGTGTGATTGAATGTGAAGGGATGAATTACACTTTGTTGGGATCAAGCATAATGGTTATTCAGACCACAAAATCACCAAAATGGGGTCTAGTAGGTCCTAGAGCCTCCAATTATGTTTGCTAACTTTTTAGGAAAGTACACCCTCTCAACTCATGACCCATGGTAGATAGATATCATTAATTATTCGGTTACAAGGTGCACTCCACATATTTCACTCAAAGATAAGAAGTAACTAGTTCAATGTACTTTCTCTTATTCATGGATAACTGGTTATTTATTCTATGTTTCCCTTGATCATGTAATGCATAGATGCCTCTAGGAAGATGAAACATTTTACATACTCAAGGCTTATCATGATGAACCTTGTGGAGGGCATTTTGTAGCAAAGAGGACAACAATTGAGATTGCCATCATAGGATATTATTGGTCAACCATACACAAGGATGTAATCCACTACACAAAAAGGTGTAGAAAATGTTAGAGGATGGGTATAACTAAAGGGAATGATGAGATGCCTTTGCAACCATAATTAGTGGGTACATTATTTGATAAATGGGGTCTTGAATTCATTGGACCCATAAAACCAACTTCTAATGGAAAATCTTATATCTTGATATGCACAAATTGTCTCACTAAATTGGTAGAAATTAAAGATTTAAGAAATACAAGGGACACTAAGGTTTATCAATTCTTGTACGAAGAACTATTTGCAAGATATGGTGTGGCCCTAGAGATAGTGACATACCAAGGCCTACATTTCACTTTAGATTTGATTATACAACTAGTGAAAGAGTATGAAATCAAGCATGAGAAGTCCACTCCCTACCATCCATAATCTAATGAGAAAGTAGAGGTCACAAATAAGGAGCCTGATAACATATTGACTTAAATATTACAAATTTTTAGGAGAGATTGAGTTGCTAATTTTCTTGAAGTAGTTTAGATGTATAATAAAATATGGAAAATCACAACAAGGTTTACATATTATGAGTTGGTTTGTGGCAAGAAATCACTTCACCCCATTGAGTTTGAATAAAAAATATTATGCACTATAATTGATTTGGAAATGGATCTTACACCAACTCAAAAATAATGCATACATTAACTTAATGTCCTTTATGAAATTAGGATGAAAGTTATTCAACACATAGAACATGTCTAGCAATAGAGGAGTAGGTGGCATGATTGGTATAAAAAGATGGAGGAATTTAAAGAGGGAGATTGGACATTTGTTATTTGACTCCAAATATAAATACTGTAAGGGGAAGCTTCAAACATGGTGGTTAGTGTTGGAGCTCTCGATTTTTGGCAAAATTTGGAGTTCCATAGTGATAAAACCCTAAAAAATGGCATCCTAAACTCTATGTCAAACAAGTTAGTTCTCCATATTAGCCACTTATAAATAGGTCTATACATTCATTTTCATCCTCTCAGAGTCAAAATTGATATGTTGCTAGAGTATTATGCCCTTATGACCCCTAAACAATCTTATAGTGCATCTTGTAGATCTCTGCAAGTAAGTGTTTCTCATGAGTAGATATTTAAATGTCTAAGCTCTTCTTCACAAAATCAATTGTTCCACATGATTATATGCATAATAAGTTGATGAGATGAAAAAACACATGTATAAAGAGATAAAATGGGATGAATCATCAGATTATTTTCAATTCAAAGCTAAAAGAGTAAGGAAGGAAGCTCTATGACAGGAATAATCAAAATTATAAAAGCAAAGGTTTCAGAGATGCTAGAATTTTGACTTGAAGTAAAGATGATGTCGATAGAGGATGAAAATGATCAAAATTTGAAATTCTAAAAAAGACCCAAATTTGAAAATCTGATTTCCAAGATTAAGTTAAAGTAATAGCTTCTCATGAGGTGTTTTGGATTTCCTACCAAACCCAAATCCGAAAGATAGATAGTTATTTTTTAATTAGTTGACTTTTTTTTCAAAAAGGTTTTTAATAGGGTTTAGGAAGTAGTTGTCTGAGTCATTGTGTGGAGAATTTATTTAAATTTAACTATAGTTTGAATATCAGAATTTATGTGAGAAGTGGTTGTCCACATTAATTCTATCTTATTGGTCTTATCCAACATAAGTTAAACTCAATAGGACTAACTGTGGCGTGATTTAATAATCGAAGACATAGAGGGTCAAAGTAGTTGATAGATCCATTCAAGGAGTGGAAGTAAAAATTTTCTCATGAGGGTTATACGTAGGATCAAGGAGGAAAATTTGACTTTTCTACCCAATAAGAAGAAGGCACTAGCCTACATTTTAAAACTAAAGTCTCTATTAGGAAGGAAATAAATTTCAATCCAATAACCAATTATAAATCAATCATGGTGCAGGAGCACCCAAGAATCCTCATGATTCATACAATTTGGGTTTTTTTTGCAATAGGAAGCCTTTCCAAGGGTCTTTGATGTTTATCTATGTTTGGTGCAATGTAAGTCCTAATTAGCCTAGTTGGACAATTCGGATCAATTGGGTCACCTCTGGTTAATGATGGTCAAACCACCCTAAATCATGTAAAATGATCCAAAATTATGTTTAAAGGTTTTCTTAGGTCTCTTGGATGGATTAGGAATCTAATAAGTCACTAAATGTGACAAATGCAAAAAATATCCAAAAGAGATGTAAAATTGCTTAAATGTTGTCATGAGCAACGTTTACAAATTGTCAAGAAGTTGCTTCATGGTGGTTTAACGGATAGGAAGTTCAAAAGTTGGTTAAAACTAATGGAATTGAGTTCTATTTGGTTAGAGAACTAGAGAGAATATGTAAAGGTGGATTGAGCATTGAATGAAGGAGATTTTTTCTTTATTGTTCTAAATTTTATTCATTGTTTCTCACTGTAACCATGACATGTGATGTTTCATTGACTAGAGTTAAAAATTTATGTGTATGTATTGGTAGGTTGGTGAGTTATGATCTTGATCCAATCAGTTTGGAGTTGTCTTGAATCCATCAAGGAGGAATCCAAACTTCATTTGTTTTGACTGGTCCAGGAAGCAACCAACCAAGGGTTTTGGAAAGAAATGTAAATAACCTAACATTCCACCATGGTAAATGGAAATCCTTTTCAATAATGTTAGGTCCTTGTACATATTTTAGGATGCATTTGGTTTCAAGGCAAACAAAGCAATCTCTTATTTTTTTCATGAATCCCTAGACTTAGTTCTTGGTATGAGGCAAGCCAGTGGAAGGGTAGAAGGAAGTTGCGGAATAAAAGGAAGATTGGTGTGAGTATTATGGATGCATAAAAGGGTTAATTAGAGTGTATTATACTAGGTAAATTGGTTGGTTTGATAAAAAATATTGAATGGTGAAGGTTTTACACAAGCCCTAACTAATTAGGCCTAGTAGGCTAGTTTGGAGGCAACACTGGTTGACCCAGTCAAACCCAAAACCCAGATGCCATCTTGTGACATTTTTAAGTAGGCCCAAAAGGGTACCAAAAAAAATGATTTTTTTTTTTTTTTTTTTGGGGGGGGGGGTTTAGGGATTTTTGTATTTTAGGGCCAGAATAGTCAAATAGGAGGGCTACTAGAATTAGGTCCCCTACTAGGCCTAATAACACAAAATACATTATGGGTATTTGACAATGGGTTCAAACCTTCACAAATGTTCATGTTATATGGAAAGGATTCAGTAAAGGCATTCACTCAAATAGAGGAATTTTTTTTATGAGACCCTAATTGCAAAGTGGAAGTGGGGTCTAAGGTAGGACTTAAGGGTTCAAGGTTCAAAGAAGGAATTGGGAATTCCTTATTGTGAAATAGATTGCAAAATTGGAATAGGACACTTGGAGTGGGCCTAGGAAAGGTTGTGAGGAAGAGTCAACCTAAAATATGTTGGAGTATAGAACTTATTGGAGTAGGTGCCTAAGAACCTTGTTTGGAAGATAAACCCTAGGGATACATGTAGGACCATTAGTCACACTGCATCATATTGGTATCAGAGCCAATATTGGATCAAGATAGTGTATGTTAGAGCCAAAGACAGAAGTAGAGGCTGATATAATGCCTCCAAAGACCATGAATTAGGAAGCAAGAAGATGGTTGAGGAAATGATAGGAACTTAGTTGTAGGAGACTAAGAAAGGCAAAGGCAAGAGTAAGGATTGGGAAGAAGAAATTATGAGTGAGACTACTATAAAGAGGGAGCTACCTGCAAACCAAAAGGTGTTTGTTGATGCCCTCAAGTTAGTGAATAGGGACAACTTAGAAGGTCTAACCATTTACAGTGGTAGTATGAATGGGGAGGAGTTATTAGATTGGATAGAGGCACTCAAAAATCATTTTGAAGTCAAAGAAATCCCTGAGGAGAAGAAGGTAGGATTTGCTAAATCAAGATTGAAAGGATTTACCTTGGTATGGTGGATTATTTTGCAGGAAGAAAGGATACAAGAGGGAAAGATGAAGATAACTTCATGAGAAAGGATGAATGCTAGGACAAAGGCTAAATTCTTACCCATAGACTATGAGGTTCAAATGTTCAAGAAGTTGCAGAACCTCAGACATAGGGAGTTGGATATGAGTTCATACACTAAAGAATTCCTTAGGTTGAGCCTTAGATAAAGGAAGAAAGATGAGGAAGAAAAGAAGGTGGCTAGTTATCCGAATGGCCTGAGACATAATATTAAATATGAGATTACCATTGTATCCCCTAATTCAATGCATAAGTGCTTCCAATTAGCACTAACAAAAGAGAAGAATATCAGGAGGAAATGGTAACAAAACAATAAGAACAAAAGGGGTAAAAATTTCAGAGGTGGAGGGACATTTGGTGGAAGACATTGATTAAGAGGAAGAGGTGGAGAGGCCAGTCAGTATGGGCAACAATATTCCAACAAGGAATTAGGAAATAGAGGAGGAGGATTCAGAGGTGGTAGAAGGCCCAATGGCTTTAGAGGTAGAAGTGGATGTGAAGGAAGAGGACCTGATGTGTTCATAGGGAGATGTTTTAGTTACAATCAAGTAGGGCACACTATGATCCAATGTCTTGAAAAGGCATCAAGTTCACAAGGATGGGATAGAAGAAATTAGTTGATCCATGATGAAGAATTCCAAAGTGTGAACTCTCTAATGGAAAATGTTGCACATGTCCTTATGGGGAGATTCTAATGATCAAGAGGACTCTACTTAAGGTACCTATAAAGAAAGAGCCACCATAGAGAAAGACATTGTTCAAAACTCAAGGGAAAGCCCAAGGTACGCTTTGTAAAATCATTGTTGATTCTGGTTCAACAAAGAATGTAGTGTCCATAGTAATGGTAGAAAATCTTAAATTAAAAAGGCTACCTCATGTTAGTCCTCATAAGATTTCTTGGCTAAATAAAAATCATAATTTTATTATTGATGAGCAAGCATGGATTAAGTTTGAGATAGGAGACTATGTGAAATCATTCCTATGGATGCCTGTCACCTTTTATTAGGACACCCTTGGAAGTTTGATGTCAAATCCCAAAATCATGGGGAAAATAATCCATATGTGATAACCAATAATGGTAGACAATATAAGATGGGTCCTCTACCAGAACACCTAGGAGATAAGGATAGTGAATCTAGTGTCATGTTAGTTAATGGGAAGTAGTTTGTAAACCTGATGAAAGAAGAGGAATGTCAAGGTTATGCCTTCATGATGAATCCTTCAGATAATCCTAGTTTTTCGAATAAATAAAACAAGGAGGTACATTTTGAAATCTTGAAATTGTTGGACAAGTATCAATGGATTGTATTCAGTGATACCCCTAATTCATTACCACCTATGAGAGATATAAGCCATCATATTGATTTGATTCTTGGTGCTACTTTTCCTAATAAGACTACTTATAAGATGACTCCATCTCATAATGAGGAGATATCTAGGCAAGTGAAGGATTTACTTGACGAGGGTTTAGTTAGGAAAAGCTTGAGCCCTTGTGTCATGCCTATAGTTCTAGCCCCAAAGAAAGATGAAAAGTTGAGAATGTGTACATATTCTAGGTCAATAAACAAGATCATTATTAGATACAAACTTCCAATGCCAAGAATAGATGACCTCATGTATTATCTAGGGGGGTCATGTTACTTCTCTAAAATAGATTTGAAATCAAGATACCACCAGATTAGAATAAGGTAGGGGGGATGAATGTAAGATTTCCTTTAAAACAAATGAAGGCTTGTATGAATGGATTGTGATGCCCTTTGGGCTTAGCAATGCTCCTAGCACATTTATGTGGTTGATGAATGAAGTGTCAGTTGAATTTATTGGTAAATTTGTTGTAGTGTATCTTGATGACATACTATTCTTTATCAGGGAAAAGGAGGAGCATTTGAGGTTTATTGAATATGTATTAGAGAAGCTACATGAGAACAAGCTTATAATAAATCTTGAGAAATGTGAGTTCCTAAAAACTGAACTTGTCTATTTGGGCTTTGTTGTTTCACAAGGATGTATTAAAATGGTTCCTTCCAAGGTGGAAGAATTCCTTAACTAGCCTACACCCAAATCTATGGGGGATCTAAGAATTTTTAATGGCCTAGCCACTTTCTATAGGAAATTTATCAAAGGGTTGAGTCACATAATAGCTCCTATTTTGAATACTATAAAAGGGGGTGTGAAATGCAAGTTTGCATGGACTAGTCAAGCAAAGGATAGTTTTTCATTGTTGAAGAACAAATTTGCAAAATTACCTACTATAGATCTTCCTAACTTTAACAAGGTGTTTACTATGGAATGTGATCCCAGTGAGTATGCTATAGGGGTAGTACTTAGTCAAGATGGTCATCTAATTTCTTTCTTTTTAGAGAAGCTAAATGATGCAAAGAAAAAGCATTCCACACATGATTTGGAATTATATGCTATGGTACAAGCCCTCAAGAAGTGGAGACACTACCTTGTGCCTAATGATTTTATTGTGTTCATAGATAATCATGCTTTAAGTTTTCTTAGTGGCCAAGATAAGATTAATTAGAGACACCTTGTGTGGGTTGAACAATTGTAAGCATATACATTTACCATCAAGCATAAGAAGGAGGTCACAAAAAAGGTTGTTGACGATCTCAATAGGAGAGTGCTCACTATTCAATAAGTATAATTTAATATCATGGGAGTGGAAGCTCTCAAGGAACTTTATGGAGATGATCTTGATTTTAAAGATGCATATCATTTTTGTATAATTTCTCTAATAATTTTCATGTGGATTATTTTGACTATGTGTTGTAAGAAGGGCTCTTGTTTAAGGGGAACTAGTTGTGTGTTCCTAAATGTTCCATGAGAGAGAACATTGTTAGAGAAAAGCATGATGGAGCTCTTGGAGGACACTTTGGTCTTGATGAGACCTTAGAACAAGTTAACATGTTATACTATTAGCCTAAGTTGCAGGTGGATGTTAGAAACTTTGTGGCAAGTTGTTAGATTTGTCAAAGAGCTAAGGATGTGTCCTCAAATGCAGGGTTGTATCAATCTATACCAATTCCTTCTAGAACATGGGAGAGTATGAGTATGGACTTTGTTTTGGGCCTCCCAGAGAATCATAGGGTTTATTACAGTGTCTATGTTATTGTTTCTAGGTTTAGTAAGATGACCCACTTTGTTCCTTGTAAATTTACCAACGATATTTCAAATATTGCAGGATTGTTCTTTAAAGAGGTTGTTAGGATACATGGTTTTCCTTTGTCCATTGTCACAGATAGGGATTCCAAATTTTTTGGCCATTTCTAGTGCACATTGTGGAAGAAAATTAATAAATATTTGTCTTTTTAATCTACCTACCATCTGCAAACAGATGGTCAGATAGAGGTGGTGAATAAATTATTGGGGAACTTACTTATGTGTCTAACTAAAGAACTATTAATATGATTTGGAACAATAGAGAGGGGGGTGAATCAGTTGTTCTCAGGTCCAGATGTATCAATTAAACTTTTAAACACTTCAACAATCTCATATCTAATCACCAAATCTACTTGGTCATTAAAGAATGTATGCCAGAAACATATAACAATGTAGTCCACTATCCAACAGTATTTAACTTGCAAAACATAGAAATGCTCACACCAAAACATTCACACAATTATGACACCAAGATTTATAGTGGAAACCCAATTTGGGAAAAACCACTTTGTAACATGTTACTGATATTTTCACTCTTCTAAAGTGAGCTCTATGAAAAGCCAACCTTGTCAAAGGTTTACAAACACACTGCTAGGTGTGACCCTATTAAAGGATTTCAACCACCCTATTAGGAGTGAGCCTTGTTAGAGGACTTAAGTACATTCCATTAGAATGCAACCTTGATTAAAGGATTTAAACAATGACTGTTAGATCAACCTTGATTAAAGGATTTAGACCGATACAATGGTTAGAAAGTAGCACTAGTATCTGATATGAAAACATACAACTCACTTTGAAAATAATAGATCCAATTCGCACATATATGTTGGCTTACTAACTGAGTTCCATTTCCATCTCCATCACTAATCTGCTCAGAAATCCCTTCAAGCAATGACAACTCTGATCAACTCCTTCACCTTCAGTCTTTCTTCTTAGACTTATCAGTCAATAACATCAACAATTCCAGTATCCATCTTTAACCTCACACTTAGGTTTACCTTTATACCTCTTCAATAGGTAGATCCATTTTTTGTCACTTAATCTCCTTTGTAGATCTTAGGTTTAGGTCGGATTCATCGAATCCTTCCAACATTCATGTTCTTCATCCATCCTTCTAGAAACATCTTCAATATCTTTATTGAAATCATAATATAATGGTTTACCGTGCATTAAATTCTCCATACACTCAATTAATAAAGTCAACATGATTTATATAATCCAAGAATTCAACCAAGTCAGCTAGGAATCTGAATTCTTCCTCAAATGTAAATTATTGATGTTCGATCAATACTGTGTTCAACTCCTCAGTCATCACTACATAGCTCGGTCATCTCTTCAAATTGTCTCCCTTGGCTAATGTTGTCACTCAGCAATAAACTGATGTTCAGTCAACATTGAATTTACTTGGCATATACTAGCTCTCGATTGACACTAACATCACTCAGCTTAAACTAGATTTCTTCACTTTTGCTCGGTTAAGCCTACTTGTTCAGTCTTGCTTCTTACTTGGATAAATAATAGATTATCTTATCATTGTGCCACATAATCAAGTACTCATTGAAGTATCAAATAACTCAACCTTTCTCTAGGTTCTATTGTTATCAGCCTTGCCCTAATCCTTCTCATCAATCAATAGATATAGTACTTTCTTAGATAGCAACTGTCTTACCAATTAAGGTTTGACATCAATGACAATACAACAATTGCTTCAATTATAGTTTCCAACAATCTCCCTCTTTGGCATTGATGGCAACACCATATGAATAACACATGATTCACCAACCAATCCAAAAATTTGTCATTTCCTCATAAATATTTGTAATATCCTTAGCTTCATTATGATTTTGAATTACTTAGCCTAGCTTGCTTGACTATCCACATAGTTACTCCCTTTGAATCTTTTATGTGTCTCTTTTCCTCTAATTCTCTAAATTACTTCCTCTTTTATTTGTTTTCATCTAAATCTCTCCCTCTTTGACAACAATGCCAAAGTAGTATCTAGAACTTTCATCTTTCAGATGTAGATGTCATCTTGTCAGTTCAGTAACAATATTTCTCCCTCTGTCATCTTTCTTATGACTGATTATCAGCTTTGTTGTACTTTTCACAACTCTAGGCCGCTCCTAAAGTATGACATTTTTTGCATCAATTTGTCAAATACTTTGTGCAACACATTTGATGCAGTGCTCCTAGCTTGACTAGGCAGCCTTAGTTAGGGGAAGCACCCCTAATTTACCTCTAAGATATTCATGAGAATCCTTAGGTAAAGATTTTATGAATATGTTTGCTAGTTGTTCCTTTGTATTCACGTATTCCATTCTCACCTCTTTATCTTGTACCAATTCCCTCAAGTAATGATACTTGATAGCAATATGTTTGGTCTTTGTGTGCATCACTGGATTCTTTGATATGTTGATAGCACTTGTATTGTCACAGTATATGATAACTGGTTCAGTGATCTCCTCTTTCATGCCTTTCAATAATTGCTTAATCCATACTAGATTTGAACAGTTCACTGCAGCTGCTACATACTCTGCTTCAGCTCTAGATTGGGAAATGCAATTTTGTTTCTTGCTTGTCCAAGAAACTAATCTCTATCCAAGAAAGAAAGCTCCACCACTAGTACTTTTTCTGTCATCAACATTTCCTACCCAATCTGCATCAGTGTAGACTCTCAGTTTAAATTTCTCACACTTCTTGTAGTACAGTTCATATTCTTTTGTCCCTTTCAAATATCTCATTATTCTCTTCACAGCCATCATATGACTTTCCTTAGGATTGGCAGAGAATATTGCCACAATCCCAACTGCTAGAGCTATATCTGGTCTGCTGGGAACAACATATTGTAACTTTCCAATCATGGATCTATACTGAGTTTGGTTTACTTTAGTAGTATCATCATTTTTAGATAGTTTATGTCCAGTAGCCATGGGAGTACTTACTGGCCTTGAATCCTCCATACCAAAGGTTTTCAGTATCTCTTTGACATATTTAGATTGTGTGATAAAAATACCTTTTTCCATCTGATAGACTTGCAAACCAACAAAGAATTTTATCTCACAAAACATAGACATCTCAAACTCATTTTGCATCTCATTTGAAAATTTCTTGCATAGGGCATCTTGTCCTCCAAATATGATATCATCTACAAAAATTTTAGCTAACAAAATCCCTTTACCTTCTTCATCTTTCATGTACAAATTGTTGTTGTCATTTATCCTTGAAAATCCAATCTATATCAAGTAATTGTGCAACCTCTCATACCATGCTCTGGGGGCTTGTTTCAATCCATGCAGCATGTTGTTTAGCTTGCAAACCATATTTCTCTTGTTTGGATCAACAAATCCATCAAGTTTCTCAATGTACACTTCTTCTAATATACCATTCAAAAATGCAGACTTGACATCCATTTGGTATACCTTGAAATCTCTATAAGCAGCATATGCAAGTAGAGTTCTCACTCCTTCTAATCTTGCTACAGGGGAAAATGTCTCCCCATAGTCTATTCCTTCTTCTTGTGCATAACCCTTGCATACCGGCCTTTCTTTGTTCCTTGTGATTTGTCCATGTTCATTAAGCTTGTTTCTGAATACCCATTTTGTTCCAATGACATTTTTGTTTTCTAGTCTTGGCACTAGAGTCCAGGTATCATTCTTTTCTATTTGGTCTATTTCCTCATTCATAGCTTGAATCTAGTCTTCATTTTCTAATGCCTCCCTTGTTGTCTTAGGCTCAAACTCACACAATAAACATGTAGGATCTTTCAACTTGCTTCTAGTCAGAACTCCAGTTTCTTTATCTCCAATGATTTGCTCACGCTTGTGATGTCTTCTTATATACTGTGCCAAAGTAGGTTCATATTTCTTTTCTCCTTGCTCTTTAGGTTCATTAGTAAGATTATCAGATTCAACCTCTGATTGCTCAACAACCTCTTCCTGGTGTTCGACAACATCCTCCTGATGCTTGACATTGCTTACCTGTGACTTTGCACCAGGTGCAAGTGTGTTACTCACCTCTCCTTCTTCTATATAGACAAAAGATCTATAATCTTCAGGTTCTCTTTTGCTTTCTTGTTCATTTTTCTTTGCATATTCATCAACTTTCACATTTACACTTTCCACAATTTTGTTAGTTTTAGTGTTCAAACACTTGTAAGCTTTACTCTTTATGGAATAACCTAGGAATATGCCCTCATCACTTTTTGCACAAACTTTCCATTCCTATTATCTTTTAATAAATAGCATTTTCTCCCAAAGATTCTAAAGTATTTTACATTAGGTGCATAACCATGCCATAATTCATAAGGTGTAACATTTGTACCTTTTTTTATTTGTACTCAGTTTAAGGTATAAACAGTTGTACTTATAGCTTCTTTCTAGTACTTTTGTGTAAGATTTTTCTCAATCATTAGTGTCCTTGCACAATCCATGATAGATATGTTTCTTCTCTCAGCTATACCATTCTATGGAGGTGTTCTAGGTGTAGACATCTGTCTCTTGATTCCTCTATCATTGCAGAACAAATTGAACTCATTTGATATAAACTCTCCACCTCGGTCACATTTCAGGTTTCTACCTGTTTCTTTTTCAACCTTAGCCAAATACCACTTAAACAACTGAAATGCATCAGATTTTTCTTTTAAAAACATTACAATCATCATCCTAGTGTAATCATCAACAAACAAAATAAAGTATTTAGCACCACAATAGCTTTGTACACCCATAAGTCCACAAAGGTTAGTATGAACTAGATCTAAAACATTTTTCAGAATTAAAAGTCTTGCTCTTGAAACTAGACTTTGTCATTTTACCCAACTAGCATTGTTTGCACATCACATTATCAGGTTTCTTCAATCTCAACAAACCTCTAACTTTCTTCTTTTTACTAATATTTACCCGATTGTCAAAATTAACATGACATAGCCTCTTATGCCATAACCATACATCATCAAATTGTGCAACCAAGCATGTCTCTTCAGATAGATCTAGATAGAACAAATTACCTCTAGTCTGTTCTCCACTTCTAATCAGTTCACCAGTGGCATCAAATATTTTAGCCTTTTTGTGATGAAACTCCACTCGATAACCAGTGCTATTAAGTTGTCCAACACTTGGCAAATTATAGTTAAGACCTTCAACCCAATAAGCATTTTAACAAGTGATCTTATCAGTTAGCTTTATTAATCATTTACCCTTTACAGGACATGGTGCATCATTACCAAACTTAACACTTCTACCTTTGTAATTATCTAGGGTTTCAAATTTACTTTTGTCACCAGTCATGTGATGTGAGCAACCATTATCAATAATCCATTTATCACCTTTGCTCACATAAGAAACAAGTCCAGTTTTATCATCTTCATCAGAATCATCTTTCATAGCAACATAAACTACTTCAATTTCAAAATCATCATTATCAGTGTTAGTTTCTTCTTCAGCAATATAACAAGATTTCTTACCTTTATCCTTGTTGTCCTTGTACCTTTGGTAACCTTTGTTTTCTCTCTTATCCTTGTACTTTCTTTCTCTTCCCTCATCCTTGTCATTCCTGTCAGGACATCTTGCAGCTATATGGCCAACTTTGTTACATGAAAAGCATATGATCTAGGAAGTTTACCTTTATATTTGCCTTTTCCTCTTTTCAATCTTCTGGCCATAAGAGCTTCAAGATCCTCTAGTTCCTCATCAGAAGTGCCACTATCACTTATAATTTTTTCTTTTTTCCTCTTAGACTTATGCAAAACTATTTGTGACTTGAATGCAGATTCAACATTAGCAATAGTGTAGTTATCATAGTTAGAAAGCTCAAAAGCAGTAAGCTTACCAACAAGACTTTCCAGTGTTAGAACATTACCAGGATTACATCTAGATTCTTGAATTGCTGAAATTATGATGGCATATATAGGAAGAAAAGTTTTCAATACCTTTCCAATAACAGTCCCATCCTCAAAAGTTCCATTAGTTCCTCTAATAGCATTTACTACATCCATGATTCTACCACAATATTGAGCAATATTTTCACCTTCTTGCATTTTCATTTCATCAAACTTACCTCTCAGGCTTTCAGCTTTTGCCCTTAGTACATTTATATCACCACCATAGATATTTGCAAGAGTGTCCCACATTTGCTTTACATTTGTGCAATCTTTAATATCTTCAAATTTGGGATAGCTTAAGGTAGATGCAATCTCCAACATTGCTTGGTTGTGTTCATGTTTAGCTCTCATCTCCTCGACAATCAAAGGTGCAACAGGTTCAACATAGCCATGTTCAACATAATATTTCATTGGGCCACCAATACCAGCTAGATGCAGTTTAATCAGACTCTACCATGTAGGGAAGTTCTCCTTATTCAACTTCGGTACCTCCTTTTTATACATCTTGATCATTTGCTTCGAGTACCTTTAAACTTGTTTTGTGTAAGCACCAACATCTCTGATACCAATTGTTAATATGATTTAGAAAAATAGAGAGGGGGGTGAATCAGTTGTTCTCAGGTACAAATGTATCAATTGAACTTTTAAACACTTTAATAATCTTAGATTTAATCACCAACACTACTCGGTCATTAAAGAATGTATGCCAGAAACATATAACAATGCAGTCCACTATCCAACAATATTTAACTTGCAAAACATAGAAATGTTCACACCAAAACATTCACACAAGTATGACACCAAGATTTATAGTGGAAACCCAATTTGGGAAAACCACTTTGTAACATGTTACTGATATTTTCACTCTTCTAAAGTGAGCTCTGTGAAAAGCCAACCCTGTCAAAGGTTTACAAACACACTGCTAGGTGTGACCCTGATAAAGGATTTCAACCACCCTATTAGGAGTGAGCCTTGTTAGAGGACTTAAGTAGATTCCATTATAATGCAACCTTGATTAAAGGATTTAAACAATGACTATTAGTTCAACCTTGATTAAAGGATTTAGACTGATACAATGGTTAGAAAGTAGTAGTAGTATCTGATCTGAAAACATACAACTCACTTTGCAAATAACAAATCCAATTCGCACATATATGTTGGCTTACTAACTGAGTTCCATTTCCATCTCCATCACTGATCTACTCAAAAATATCTTCAAGCAATGACAAATCTAATCAACTCCTTCACCTTCAACCTTTATACTTAGACTTATCAGTCAATAACATCAACAATTCTAGCATCCTTCTTTAACCTCACACTTAGGTTTACCTTTATACCTCTTCAATAGGTAGATCCATCTTTTTCTGCTTAATCTCCTCTGTAGATCTTAGGTTTAGGTCAGATTCATCGAATCCTTCCAACATTCATGTTCTTCATCCATCCTTCTAGAAACATCTTCAATCTCTTTATTGAAATCGCAATAAAATAGTTTACAGTGCATTAAATTCTCCATACACTCAATTAATAAAGTCAACACGATTTACATAATCCAAGAATTCAACCAAGTCGGCTAGGAATCTGAATTCTTCCTCAAATGTAAATTACTAACACTCAATCAATATTATGTTCAACTCCTTAGTCATCACTATGTAGCTCAGTCATCTCTTCAAACTGTCTTCCTCAGCTAATGTTGTCACTCAACAATAAACTAATGTTCGGTCAACACTAAATTTACTCGACATATACTGGCTCTCAGTCGACACTAACATCACTCATCTTAAACTAGATTTCTTCACTTTTGCTTGGTTAAGCCTAATTGTTCAGTCTTTCTTCTTACTTAGATAAGCAATACATTATCTTATCATTGTGCCACATAATCAAGTACTTATTGAAGTATCAAATAACTCAACCTTTCTCTAGGTTCTATTGCTATCACCCTTGCCTGAATCCTTATCATCAATCAATAGATATAGTACTTACTTAGATAGCAATTGTCTTACCAGTTAAGGTTTGACATCAATGATAATACAACAATTTCTTCAATTGTAGTTTCCAACAAGAACATGACATGGCTTGGGATCTAGTCATCAGTCAAGAAGATTTTTCCTTCAATGATTATGTCAACAAAATTATAGGGAAGAGTCCCTTTGAAGTGGTGTATGGCTTCCATCCTAGGGGAGTCTGGGAACTTAGAGACTTGTAGGGTACATAGATGAGAAGTGCTCAAGGGGAATACTTTGCTACTATGATGAAAGAAGTGCATGAATAGGTGAAGAAGAAGACCTTAGAGTAGAATGTCATGAAATATAAGGACATAGCTGACTTGAAAAAAAGAGATGTACAGTTCAAGGAAGGTGATCTTTTCATGGCCTTCCTTAAGAAGGAGAGGTTTCCTACGAGCCGACCTACAAAGTTTCTTATGAAGAAGATAGGACCTTGCAAGATAGAGAAAAATTTGGTCCTAATGCATATGAGATTTAGTTGCCTCTTGGTTTACAAATTTCTCCCATTTTTAATGTAGTGGACTTGTTTCCTTATAGACCACCATTTGGTATAGGTGAAGATTGTGTTGAAGGGCATGCATCCAAAGATGAGGATTGTGTCAAGGACCTTTCCCTAGTAAACCTGTGAAGTTGGAGAGTATTTTGGATACCAAGGTGGCGAGGAAAACCTGGAGGGGCACCTACAAGGATTATTTGGTCAAATGGGTTGGATTACTTGATTCAAAGGCTACTTGGATGAATGAGGCATATATTTTGGAGCATGGATCTAGTCTACAACAACTAGCAACTCAAGGGACATGAGTTTTGTCTGCCTGTGGAGTATTATGTAGGAGAATCCAAGGATCCTCGTGATTCATCCAAATTTAGTTTTGTTTGAAATAGGAATCCTTTCCAAGGGTCTTTGTTGTTTACCTATGTTTGGTGCAATGCAAGTCCCAATTAGTCTAGTTGGGCAATTCAGGTCAATTGGGTCACCTCTGGTCAACAATGGTCAAACCATCCTAAATAATGTAAAATTATAAAAAATGGTGTTTTAAGGTGTTCTTAGGTCTCTTGGATGGATTAGGAATCTAATAAGTCATTTAATGTGACATGCAAAAAATATCCAAAAATAATGTAAAATTGCTTAAATGTTGTCATGAACAACTTTTACAAATTGTCAAGAAGTTGCTTCTTGGTGGTTTAACAGATAGGAAGTTCAAAAGTTGGTTGCAACTGATGGAATTGATTTCTATTTGGTTAGAGAACTTGAGAGAAGATGTAATGGTGGATTGGGTATTGAATGAAGAAGATTTTTGCTTTTTTGTTCTGAATTTTATTCATTATTTCTCACTGTAACTGTGACATGTGATGTTCCATTGATTGGATTTCAAAAGTTATGTGTATTTATTGGTAGGTTGGTGAGTTAGGATATTGATCCAATTAGTTTGGAGTTCTCTTGAATCCATCAAGGATGAAACTAGACTTTGTTTGTTCTGACTAGTCCAGGAAGTAGCCAAACGAGGGTTTTGGAAAGAAATGCAAATAATCTGACATTCCACCATGAGAAATGGCCATCCTTTTGGGGAATGTTAGGTCCTTTTACATATTTTAGGATACATTTGGTTTCAAGATAGGTAAAGCAATCTCTAATTTTTTCCATGAAGCCCTAGGCTTGGTTCTTGGTATGAGGCAAGCTAGTAGAAGGGTAGAAGGAATTTGCAGAAGAAAAGGAACATTGGTGTGAGTGTTATGGATGAATAGAAGGAGTCCTTGGAGTTTATTCTACTAGGAAAAGTGGTTGGCTTGATAAAAAAAAATATCAACTGGTGAAGGTTTTACACAAGCCTTGACTAATTAGGCCTAGTAGGCTAGTTTGGAGGTAGCACTGGTTGACCCAATCAAACCCAAAATGCATATACCATCTTGTAACATTTTTAATTGGGCCCAAAAGGGTATGAGAAACTATAATTTTTTGGGGGTTGGTAAGGAGTTTTGGATTTTAGAGCCATAATAGTAAAAAAGGAGGGCTACTAGAATTAGGTCTCCTACTAGGCCTAATAACACAAAATACATTGTGGATATTTGACAGTGGGTTAAAACCTTAAAAAATATTCATGTTATATGGAAATTAGTAAAGGCATTCACAACAATAGAGGAAATGTTGTGATGAGATCCTAATTTTAAAGTGGAAGTGGGGTCTAAGGTAGGACTTAAGGGTTCAAGGTTCAAAGAAGGAATTGGGAATTCCTTATTGTAAAACAGATTACCAAATTGGAATAGGATACTTGGAGTGGGCCTAGGCAAGGTTGAGAGGAAGATTCAACCTAGAATAGGTTGGAGTATAGGACCTTTTGGAGTAGGTGCCTAAGAACCTTGTTTGGAAGAGAAACCCTGGGGATACTTGTACGACCATTGGTCACTCTGCATCAAATCAATACCACTAATACACATTAAACAATTGAATAATATAAATTATGAAAAACATAATAATATATTTCTCTAGAGACTAATGTCATCTTGAGAGATCATATAAAGTTTAAATACAATTATAAGTGCAATCTTCTATAAAAAGCTTTAACTAGGAGATACAGTTAAAGTAAAGGCTTACCCACCTTAGTTCTGCAAAGCCTAAAGTGAAGGGGAATATGATCATATTGATCATTCCCATTAGTTGGCCAAATCATTTGGAAGATTTAAGCATTGAGTTAGGAATTCTCATAGAATTTTCCAATCTGTTGATTTGGGAACCAACATATTGGTGACTCTGTTGGGTAGTTGTTCATAAAATATTGGTGAATCTTACTTAGAAGCTCTAGTATTAGTTTTCTAAAGATTGGATAGTTTCAATTCACCTCATCTGAGTCACACAACATATTGGCAACTCAGCTGTGGAGTTGTTTATAAAAATATTTTCCAGAATCTTTGGTGACATCATAAGTTTACTTTGTTGGAAGGAAGAACCCAAAAGACCAACAAAACATATTCCTCGTAGAGAAGTGGTGAGTTTGACAATTGAAAAGTATTTCAATTAGTGACTCTACTAAGGGAGAAGACCTAGAAGGAGACAAATGTTCCTCTTTGAAAGAGGTGGTGACTCTATTGAAAAGAACCTAATGAATAAAGAAAGAAGATTTGGGTATTCAAAATGTACCAAAATAAACATTCGTATAAATTTAATCAACAATAACCACAATAAAACCAGTGGAGAGTGTACACACTAAAATGGTGCACTTCTATGAACCATTACATGCAAGGTTTCTCAAGAATGAGGCCTCACAAAGTGGCTCATAGCTCTCTATGCATGGAGTTGCAAGGAACTATGATGTATTTGCTCTCAGCTAGAGCTACAAGCTTGTGACCTTGCTAGTCAACCACACAATGAGAGATTCAAATGAGGACAAGGGCAAGAGTGCCAATCTCCTCAAGAATCACTATGAAAATTCAATGCAAACTAGTCTATGGAAATAAAAATGCAATGCAACTAAGCTATGAAATGGAAAGAACAAGTGTTACAAATTCCTCCTATTAAGCTATGTGAGTTAAATCTATTGCATCAAAGGAAACTAAACTAGATGCCATGAAAGCTAAAATGCAAGAATGAAAGACTAAGAACAATAAGGTTTCCAAAAGCTCCAAAAAGTCTCCAAGAATTCCTGCAGCATAAGATTAGTATTCAAAACATGATCTGAAAATGGAGGAGAGAGCTTTCCTTTTATAAGAAATGCAAAGGAACAGACCATTGAGATTAAGAGGCAAAAGTCTTAATCGGTGGCGGAGGTTGAAAGAGGAGCAATCCATGTGCACAAGTATCCTCCAATGAGAGTGAAGTGTTGACTTTTGAGCCTCATGTGAGACAAAAAGTACTTTTTTCCTTTTTGTGAAATAAGAATAATGTTTTATTTGTGCAACTTAGGATAAGAGGAAAAGTGGGGCTTTTTATTTAATCAAAAGGGGAGGAAATATTCCTTTTAATTAAATAAAGACTTAGGATAAATGGTTAGCCCAAGGATAAAAATCTAATATATGATCAAAATTAAGACTTGATCAAGAAATTAATAATGTTGAAAATATTGATTATTGATAAAAATGATTCAGGATTGATAAATCAAATAAATGGGGCCCAAAGTCTAGGCGACCATTTTAGGGTGCATACAAAGAGAACCATTTTTCCCTAAATCATTTAAACCATTGGACCTTAGAAACATCCCGCGTAATCAAAATAAGTTCTTCCCTAAACTTGTAGATCTTGCACCAAAATTTTATGGAAATTGGGATGAAATAACACTCAGGCATTTGGAGGCATTCTATGAGTTCACAGATGACTATCAAAATTATACAAAAGATCAGATGATGAAATTATTTTCCAACTCACTAAGAGATAATGAAAAGGAAACCTACAATTAATTTCCCCCTCAAAGTATCTCATCATGGAAGGAATTTGAATGGTGGCTTATAAATGAATCCTATGACACAATTGAAGAAGATAATGAACACTTGTATACACAAGAAGAAAATTAGAAATGTACTATGGAATTAGGATCTTATATATCTCTTTTGGATTCATTCTTCAATGTAGAAAGATATGAAAATGAATCTACAATGTATCTTTTCAAAAAAAAAATTAAAATTTTATGGGCAAATACCTTCAAATATTAGGTCTCTACATCATGAGTTATGCAATAAAATATATAAGTTTGGAATCTTGCAGGACTTCCAGTTGATATTTCTGCTCAATCAAGTACATGAAATAATTGTTGGGCAAATGGTTGTAGAAAATAATGAATGTGAAAGGAATGATGATATGGCATAATCCATAGAAGAGAACATGGAATTAAATAAATCATTAATTAATTCATGTGTAGATGATTATTGTAATGAAAAAACCTATGAAAAAGATGCATATGCTAGTAATGAAGAGGAGGAGGAAGGTTCACTCAATATTGAACAAATTTCAAAACTTTTGGACAGAGAATATCATAAGTAGATTCATGAAAATGGTTCAAAAAAAATTATGGCTCATGAAAATGAAACAATGCAAAAAATGAATATTTCCTGTGAGGTGCTTGATGAACAAGAAGAAAATCAATTCATTCCTACAAATAGAAATTAATTTGATGGGAAGGAAGTCTATGAAATAAGAGAGGCATATGGTTTCTAGGAGGATGATGCATTTAGTGAGAATACACATTATGATCAACATACAAAAGAAAATATATCTAAAAATAACTTCAATTTTTTTTCAAATCCTCTATATCATGAAATAATTTAAGATGTAGCTTGTGATGATATAGTAAAAGAAGACCAAATATTTTGGTATGATACTCTTGAAAGTAATTCTTATGCTTTCCTAGATTCAACATATAAGGATTATAAGGTATTTCCAGAATATCAGGAAATTGAACCAATGGACAAAATAAAATATTGTTCAAAAGAAATTAGTATCTAAAGTATCATCAAGAAAGACATGTGGAGCCCATTTTGGATATTATGGTTGGCGACATAAATATCTCAAAAGGAAAGAATGTAAGAAAATTTCCTCTCAAAAGTGATGCGTAGGTAAATGGTGGTGAATCACAAGGTAAAAAGGGCAATCATGTTTGTGACATTGGGAATTTTAATCATTATAGTACAAATAATATTCAAGTAAAATCTACATATGGCACTAAAGTTAGCTTCAAGACATTTTAAAAAGAAAAGGGGGATAATAAAGGATTAGGTTTTTCAAATAAATATGAAGTGCTATACAAAATTTTAGGTTCATTACAATTGAGAATGATGGGAAGTCCTAAGTGTTATACATATGAGGTCAAACAAACTAATTTCATATGTGAAGGAGAATGAAAACATTTGAAAAGGAAATTAGCTAAATTGAGCAGTGAAACAAATGATGATGATACTTCCAGGAGGTTTATACCGTTACATGATCAAAATCAAGTTTTTGATAGAGGCAATAATTGACAATCCTTTTTAAGGGGTCTGGGACCACAAAATGAACTTTTCATATTTGGATTAATATGATTAAATGAAGCAATATGGTCTACTTCTCCCCGAGATAACTAGAATCTCTTTATGCTCACAAGAAGCATACATCCCCAGAAAGAGCTTGTTGGAGCTCTGAATTTTTGGCAAAACTTGAGTTCCATAGTAACAAAACCCTAAAAAATGGCCTCCTAAAATCCACACCTAATGAGTTATTTATCCATATTAGCCACTTATATATAGGTCTATACATTCATTTTAATCCTCTTAGAGTCAAACTTGATATGTTATTGGAGTACTATGCCCTTATGATTCCTAAACAATCTTATAGTGCATTGTGTAGATCCCTACAAGTAAGTCATTCTCATGAGTAGATATTTAAATGTTTAAGCTCTTCCTCACCAAATTAATTGGTCCACATGATGGCATGCATAATAAGTTGATGAGATGAAAAATACATGTATAAAGAGTTGAAATGGGATGAAGCATCATATTATTTTTAATTCAAGTTGAAAGAGTAAGGAAGGAAGCTCTGCGACATGAACAATCAAAATTTTGAAAGTGAAGGTTTCAGAGATGCTGGAATTTTGACTTGATGTAAAGATGATGTATACAAAGGATGAAAATAATCAAAATTTGACATTCTAAAAAAGACCTAGTTTAGAAAATTTGATTTCCAAGCTCCAGTTAAAATCTTAGCTTTTCATGAGATGTTTTGGATTTTCGACCAAACCTAAATATGAAAGATAGGTAGTTATTATTTAATTAGTTGATTAGTTTTTAAAAAAATATTTTTAATAGGGTGATGTATTTTCACCCTAAAGGGGTGTAAAAACCATTCAACCACATATATATGTGTGGTGTAAAATGTAAAGAGAGAAAGAATTCATATTGTAATGAATCATAAGAATCATATATATCACAATGTAAATCCTTTATGGTATCAAACATTTTCAATTTTAATATAAAACCAATAATTTGCTTATTTGTAAAAGTTGTTGATTCAAATTTTCTCAATTTGATTAATTCCCTTATGATTTCTATTTCAAGGAAGTAGAAGTTGTCTGATTCGTCGTGTGGAGAAGTTATTTCAATTGCACTATATTTTGAATATCAAAATTTATGTGAGAAGTGGTTGTCCACATTAATTCTATATTATTGGTCTTATCCAACATAAGTTAAATTGAATAGGACTAACTATGGTGTGATTTAATAATCTAAGGCATAGAAGGTATGAGTAGTTGATAGATCCATTCAAGGAGTGGAAGTAGAAATTGTCTTGTGAGAGTTATACATAGAATCAAGGAGGAAAATTTGACTTTGTTGCCTAATAAGAAGAAGGCACTAGTCTACATTTTAAGACTAAAGTCTTTGTCAAGAAGGAAATAAATTTCAATCAGATAACCAATTATAATGCAATCAATACCACTAATACACATTAAATAATTGAAGAATATAAATTTTTAAATACACAATCAGATCTTTCTCAAGACAATGATGCCATCTTGAGAGATCATATAAATTTCAAATATAGTTACAAGTGCAATCTGCTATAAAAAAAACTTTAACTAGGTGATACAATTAAAGTATTGGCTTACCTGCCTTGGTTCTACAGAGCCTAAAGTGTAGGGGAATATGATCATATTGATCATTCTTGTTAGTTGGCCAAATCATTTGGAAGATATATGAATTGAGTTAGGCATTCTCATAGAATTTTCCAATCTGTTGATTTGAAAACCAACAGTTAGGACCATATGAGATACAACAAATATTTCCTCATGGAGTATTTGAGCCCGCCACAATAGACCATGTTCATTATTCACTCATAGTTAATGGACATAGGTTTAAGTTGTACAATAAACCATAGAATAAGGCCTAATTTCTACAAAATTTGTAGTAATAGTTCACCACTTAACCATGAAAATTACTTTCACATGCCATTTTTTATGATGCTAATAGTCCATCCACCTTAGTTCCTTCACTCGATGGTAGCATTCAATAATCATCATCATCCATATCCACTCTGCTATATTTTTCTATTGATGTACCATTCAGTCCACCTACATCCATTGAAGATAAAAAAAAAAATCTTCAATCCAAATACAGACACCACACAATTAGTCATTCACATTTTTCTTTTATGTTTCTCCTTTTCAATAAGATTTAGCAACACATGCAACAACATTCCTTTTGAGGCCCCTGATATGCAACATTTTACAAGACCTAAGTGGAAGTTTTATCATTACATATTTTAGTATTTTGTTTGACACATTCTCCAATGTGCAACCACTACTGTAAGACTCTACCCACAACACTTTCATGACATCAAACACCTCCTCAAGCATGCAACAAAGGACTTGTTGCTGAATTTAAATCTTTGCATACAAGGTGTCACATCAAACTCTACCGTTATATTTTTAGACACCTATCACATCGATCAAATTTGATAGACATCACATGTGTTCTTTACTTTTATAGATATCTTCACATGATAGAAATAAATTTTCTTGTGATTTAGCTAGGTATTCATGCACTCATTTTTTTCATTAATATTGTTTTTTGTAATTAATCATTTCATTTACATACACATTCATATATTGAATATCACATAACCCGTGTTATCCTCTGTACATATTTCATTCATACACCTTCCTTAGTTTTGTTAATTTGAGGGAAAATTATTACAAGAGTTGGGAGGGAGTAATTATTACATTTTATGAGATTAGATACTCTTATGTGTCTTTATGCTTTGGGATTATATGTTTTAGTGCCTCCATGATTTGTGAACATGAAAGTAAATAATATTTTATTTGAATAATTTAGACTAACTAAGGTATTCATATAAAACTCCAAGTGATAACAGAATAAACAACATAGTAAATTATTGCAAAGAGTGTTGGGAATTATATTTGAAAGCATTTGTAGACATATTTCAAATACTTGAGTAGATGAGTAGTGATAGATTTGGAGATAACACAAGGGGCAATTCAATTGTGAAAATTGGAAAGAACGTATAGTGTAGATGGAAGAATTATGTTTCATTTGTAGTAAGGACACAATGGAACATAAGAGGTGATCCAATCCAATGAGATCCTATAGATCATATGATACTATGTGAAGATATGGGTAGTTTGATATTCTTTGAATGGTCTAGTTGGATACACTACTTTGTAAGGTTGAATGACTATAATGATGAAATGTCAGAATGGTTTATTGGGAACTTTGTCAACAATGAAGCTGTGATCAAAAGTCGTCAGGTGGATGCTTCAAAATCTGCCATTTTTTAAGTTATAGGGATTCTAAGAATAGGGGAAGAATATCCAACATCTCCTAATGTAGTGTCAACACAAGAAAAGTTCACATGGGAAAGGAAAATTTTTCAGTCCACAAGTCAAGGAATCAAATAACTATCTTTATCCCTACTATGGAGAGGAGTAATTACACATATAATCAGGTATTTGACTTGTGATGGAAACCATTATCTCCTACATACTACATATATCAAGTTATAAAGTCATTTAGGTCATACTATTGGAAATTATGGATTTTCTTGCTAAGAACATGCCAAAATGGATTCTATTGCATCTACAAAGTCTATTGAGAAACTAGAGACCAGGTCTACCCCTTAATTTATCTTGATAGAAAATAATGCAAATGATGAGATATAAGAGACACTTTAGCAAATTTAGGAACTAGAAGAGTAACTAATTTAGTCTAAGGAAAGGGAACACAAGCTAAAGTGTAACAAAAAGGAGCTAGAAACCCATCTTATGGGCCACCATAAAGGTGGTGTATTGAAGAAGAGGTCAAAAAACATAGCTATTATGGGATCAAACACGAAGGAGAACCCTATAAAGGAATGAATTGTACCTATGTTGACAACCTTGACCCTAGGAATTTCACTTTGGCATGCTCACCTCAAACTTGTCTAGTATTAGAAGCAATGGGAGAAAAATAAAATAATCAAACAAGGCTGCCCATGAAGTGACATTGGAAGAAAATGACTCAAAAATTAAAAAGTTGATGGTTATCTTAGAGAAAATAGTTGACTTTGAAAACCAATTGAGGATTTGTAGACCACCAACTAGAGGCTAATCTTTGTATTTTCAAGAAAAAATCCCATTCTTCTAGATTAATCAATTATTTAGTAAATTGCCAATTTATTTGATAACTCCTGTATCATTTTCCATTTATTTTTCTAAAATGCCTCAAGAAATGCAAGATTAGTTATATGAGTTGTATCTTCATAACTTAGTAGTTCCATATAATACTACTTGCAATCTATTACTGTATGTTGGTGATTTGCATATTAGAGCTCTCATCTCATATTTAAAAAATGAATAAGAATGAGTCAAATTTTCTTGCACTTATCAAGAAAGGGAGAAATCCTAACCATTATACATAATGATAGAATCAAAATATCCTAGTAAAATTTTTGATGAATGGGTGGACATGATAAATAGGAAAGAGGTTGTAGGGAAGACCAAGTAATGCAGGATAATGGATTACAATAGAATTAAGGAATTGATGGCCAAACATGGAAAAGAAATCAAGGACTATTGTCAATGCAGGTTGACTCAACTCACCCCTGAATGGAAGAATAAATAGCCTCACTTCATTTACAATCATATAACACTAGAGTCTAGAGCTACCAAGTATATGAATGCAACCTTGGACAATGAGGTCGCCTAGCTTCCATTGAGATTCCATCCACTACTTCTCGTTTATCCGGTACCACATTGAACTAGGACAAAATTGGTTGATATTGCTAAATAAATAGAATGAAGGGAGCAAATTCATGAAAAATTTATAAATATGTAGATTTTAGGACTAATGTGTTGTAGTTCAATAGTAGACCTTAGTTGCTACTTGGGGACAAGAAAATGTTTAAGTTTAGGTGTGTGATGAATCCCAAAAAGGTATCTTTTAATATTTTTGTTTTATACTTTATCAAACATTATCAAACTTTTATGCTTAACATTATGCCTAGTAGACCTATTTTGATACATTATATATGATAAATGTGATAAATGATAGATGTTAAGTTGTGTGATGTCTATGATTGATTATAATGGCATGATGTTATGAATGGGAACAAAGTGTGTGTATATTTTTTTTTGGAAGACTAGCTTGAAAAGTTACCAAGTGATTAGTGATTCACACAAAACCAATCTGGAAGAGTAACTCTATTGTATTCACATGGAGGGAGTCAAAGTTGTTGGTCGATGTGGCTATTTACACCCTTGTTGAATTTGTCATGGAGTTCTAACGCACATATGGAATGAAGAATTTATATACTTGATAGTGTGATGTGCTATGCATTTACTATGCCCTTCATGATTTCACAATGTGCAATGTAGAATTTGAGTCCTTGTAGAACTCAATATTATTGATTAGTTATTTGTTGATATACTTGAGGAACAAGTCATCATCTCTGGAGGAGAGTAACATATGTGTAACAAGAATTCAATTGTAGTTATAACCACTATCTTTAGGATGTCTATAAAGTCCAAATCGGTCTAAAGTTATGTTGTTATGATTATGTTGGATTCTACCTAGATTGTAGACGTGGAAATACATGATAATTTGTGTTATTGTAAATCATTATTATCGATGCAAGTGAATGATTAGTACTAATCCAAGTTAAGTTCTTGATTGTTTGAGATTATGAACCTCAAGAAAGGGCCACTCGAGGTGAAGTAATTCTCTTGACATATTATATTAAATTTAGTTCATTTAATATAAAAATAGTTGCATTGTTAATGTTAATAAGTTTTGTTTGGTTAATAGTTAAAGAAGTTTGCTGATAATTATTTAGTTAGTCTATGTGGAGTGTGCTACTTATCCACAACCACTATTGTACATACTAGAACCATGTTAGCATTACTTCTATTTTGTTTAATTGCTACTTTTAGATCTATTATTTCCATGAATTACTATAAGACTAGGAACCCTCTATTGCACATACAATTCCTACATCATCCAAATATAGATGTCCTTGATCGATAATTAAATGAGCTTTCCTAGAAGAAAAAAGACACTTAATGGAGCATTAGTTGGACCATTAGAAGTGCACATCGAGTTGTCTGCACCAAGCGATTGTGTATAGTGGAGACCAATCAATTGGTACAATTGTCACTATAAAATGGGTATGACAAAGTTTTTACTAAATTTTGATAATGATAAATATGTTAACCAACAATACATAAATAAAAGTGCAAACTAGAGTTAGGATAATAAAAAAATGATTTTTTTTGGCACATGCAACGACTTTCAAATACATTATAAAAATGATTTTGCCCCTTTCAGTAGCAATTTGTTCATTGGGGTGAATAGGAAACAAACTAATCATTAAAGAGTTGAAATCATATTTTTAACCAAAAATAAAGATTTCTAAGCAAATAAAAAGTTTAAATACTTCATAGTTAACATAGGTTGATTGAAGGTGACAAGAAAGAGATCCTAAGAGGTTGACTAGGTATTTTCACCATAAAGAAATTAGTTGAAGGCGAGTTCAAATTTTCATGCCATATAGGATTATGAGTTATCATTGAATTTCATGTATGCTTATTTATTTTGGGGCACTTGGATACATAGGTAATTGCTTCTTTTATGTCAATCCACGTAGGAATATTGATTAAACAATCTGATAAAATATTAAGAACAACAATCTCAAACGTACAATATACTTTAGAGGTTTGTACAATGCATTTTTTAATAATGATATATATAACAATTGATAACATGTGATAATTAGGTCTTAGTGATGATAATTGAATTATTTGAAATAAATTAGAGTTACCCCTTTCACTAAGATTTAAAAAACACACTTTCTCATCTTAGATGAACATACACAAATCATTAAAAATAAATAAATTTGATCTTAGATGTATATTTTAATTTTACATATTAATAAATCATTATTAATATTACAATATTTATTTATACCAAGGAGTCAAAATTGATCTTTGAAAATTAATAGAAGTGAAAATATATAAGACCCAAAACATGTGCCAAAACATACTATTTGTATATAATGAACAACTATAAAAATGTAAAGAATTAAAAATTGAAACTATGCGTTTTTCTCCATTACACTTGAATTACAAAACATCTACTATTTGATTGCTGTAAACGAGAGTTATGAATCCAGGCTCCTACTATAAATTTAGCAGTCAGCCTGATCTCAGATCCTCCTCTAAATCTCTACATTCCGCAGGGATTAAAGCGAGCATTGCCGAGCATCTGTATTTAGGGGAATGGGGAGAAAGTCCGAGAAAGTGGCGGAGGTGGTGGCGCCATTGTCTAAATTTGGGGTTTTAGTGGCACAGCTAAATTCCATTGTTGCCTCTGCGCGACAACAGGCGCCCGATCCCTTGCTCTGCTTCGATCTTCTCTCAGATCTTGTATCCACCATTGAAGATGAACCCAAGGTAAGGTGCTGAAAATTTTGAATTTTCATAATTTCAGACATAATTTAATTATGTTTCCTAAGTAATGGGCCGCTTCACGGTCTCTATGTGTTATTTTCTATTTTTCTTTCTTCAGAAATGCATCTTATACTACTTTGAGCAATAGATACATTAAATCGATATTACAAAGGGGTCTTGTAAGATAGCTCTCGCCAAAAATGCTAGCAAAGCTCACACATCTGCCTCTAATTAATTTGAGTTATGAAAAAAATCAGGTCAAAGCATTGAAATGATATAAAAGGAGGTTGATACCTGCTTTGACAGGAATGCGAATCTTTAATTGAGCTCGTTAAATTAAGCCTGCGTGACAGAGACAAGTAAAATAATGAAACAGGGGCTACTTTTGATTGAGTTACTGGAGCATTTGGAAGCGGCCCTCAGGAAGACAAGCTTTCGGAACACTTTTTTAATCCTTAAAATATGCTATGACCTTGTTAAGAGAAAATTAAGAGCTGGATGTAAAGCTTTTTATAGTGAGGGCACCTTAAGTTTGTTTAGACATATATGTCACAGGGCTTTGTGAAGATTTTTTTTATGTAGAGTGGGGGGATGAACTTCTGTTTGATTCTTAAACACATGGAAGTCTAAACCTGAGTATTTGACCTTGGTTTGTCTGTACGGAACATCTATAGTCTCAACCACTAGAGCATGACCAACGGACTAAGTCTGATATCTGTGAAGTGGTGATACGCTAGAAACATAGAACTTAGGAAAAAAATCCGACTTTTTGTTTAGGAAGTCTTAAACATATGTTTTGACGAATTCGATAAAGAATAAGGCCATTGGTAATTCTTATTATAGATTCTACACATTTGAATCATTAAAAAAAGTCTAGGAAGTAAAAATCAAACGAAGAAATAGGTAAAGAATACTATCTGCAGAAAAATATTAAGAGATTAGGAAACCTCATTAGGAGTACAGGAGAGTATCAAAGAAACGATCATGCAGATATTAGACAGACAATTGGTACTGCAAATTAATATGGGGCCCTTGTAACTCTAAAAGAAAGTTCGAATAGCACCAAATTCTTCTGGTTAGTTTCTAATCTCCATTTCTATGTGCTAGTCTTTCTCTGGACTTATTTCAGTCCATGTGTTATCACCTATAGACAATGGAGACCTAGCTGAAAATCTTCTACTGTCGGTCCAAAAATCTGCAGACCCTTCCAAAGGTATTTATGGACAAAGGTCATCCAACATCTTGGTTGGTGCTTCTGAATTTTGACTTTTTTTATTAATACAGATACAAATTTCTATCTTTATAATCAACTTGTGAAATATTGTCTCATACTAGTCCAAAATTTAACGACTGGGCAATAGTGTGACTTTGGTAACTGTAAGAATTACCTGATTAATTTTAGTCAAGCTTATGTTTATGCATCAAGTGATTCATTATCGTTTCTAAATTAATAAGTAACCCTTTCATCCCTATAAATTCTCTTTGTAATCCTTATATTATAGTCTTGTTAGCATTTTTTTGGTCACTGGAACTCTTTGCTGATTACGTGGATACACACCTATTGCACAACAATAGAAAGTGCAGTAGATGTGGGAAAATTGCCATGAAGTGGTGGATTCACTTTTATGTTTGAGTGTCATTTCACTTGTTTCATGGAGGGTTTTTGGGTTTTATGTACTTTTGAATTTAAAGTAGAGAGGACAATAAAGGGTATACAATGAAAAAGAGAAAAGAAAGGGAAGAGAAAACCATAGTGGACCAAACACAGAGGACCACTTGGATAACCAAGGAAATGTAAAGTAGAGAAAGGCTCAAATTGCTCCCCAAATGAAAATGGAAATGGTTAATTGATGCACATGCAAGGAAAGTCACAGAAACCCTCAAAGAAACTCTTTGCCATTCCTAACTGCACATAGATACAATGATCTTCATCAAATTCAGAAGCACAAAGACAATCTAGATTTGATTATGAATACATGAGGAGTAATGGCACATAAACACGATCTATTCTCAATTACAAGCTGCACAGGGACTTTGAAGAGAGAAACAATTGTCATCGCTGAAAAATGTTTGATTCCCATTTCATTAATAGTTCATTATTTACAAGAAAAATTTCAAGGAAAAAGACTCTATTTGAAGTTGCAGCCTTCTTCTAGGTCAAAGTGCAGAACCCATTACATTAAAATCTCCCCTTTCATTAATTACATTTATTGCTCAAGTAGTTGAATAACCACTCCAAACCCTGATTCCAACATTAATCGTGTTCTAATTTCACATTCACTTGACTCCTTTATGATCTATACACACACACTTGACATGTTAGAACTGCAATCTCTTCTCATGACATAAGGCACTTTACACATCAAGTAATTAGCTCTAAAAGAATTTGATAGGCTAAAAATGTGTAAACTTGATGAACACTTGAATATGGGACTCACATAACACAAAAACATAAAGGACTGATCCATTGTCTTGAATGCTTCTGTTAAGGTTTTAGGATCATTGCAAATGTAATAGCACTATCTGATTGTATGTGTTTTCCAAATGCATCGATCTCTTGTATATATACAAGGCAAAGACAAGAAGAGACATGTCCCTTCAAGGGACATGTCTATTCATTAATCTAATTTATTAATTAACTATATAGTTAATATATATATATGTATATGTAATAAATCATTTCTCATAATAATCATATAGTTAGTTTTATTTATTTGACCGATGCTACATACATCAACACTCCCTCTTAGCTAGGGAGGATAAATCAATCCAATGTCAACTCTTATGACACCTGATAGCATCAACCCTAAGATGTAAGCAATAGAAGCATCATCCTCATGATGTAATCGATAGAAACATAGTCTCAAGATGTGGATTGCCTCCATCGACGATTCTATCCACAAGCTCTCATGTGAATTGCCTCCATCAGTGATTCTATCCACAAGCTCTCAGGTGGATTGCCTCCATCGACAATTCTATCCATAAGCTCTCGTGTAGATTGCCTCCATTGACGATTCTATCCACAAGCTCTTAGGTGGATTGCCTCCATCGACGATTCTATCCACAAGCTCTTGTGTGGATTGCCTCCATCGGCGATTCTATCCACAAGCTCTTAGGTGGATTGCCTCCATTGGCGATTCTATCCACAAGCTCTTGTGTGGATTGCCTCTATCGGCGATTGTATCCACAAGCTCTCAAGTGGATTGCCTCCATTGGCGATTGTATCCACAAGCTCTCAGGTGGATTGCCTCCATCGGTGATTCTATCCACAAGCTCTCGTGTGGATTGCCTCCATCGGCGATTCTATCCACAAACTCACGAGCTTTAGTGTGGATTGCCTCTATCGGTGATTCTATCCACAAGTTCCTGGGTGGATTGCCTCAATTGGCGATTCTATCCACAAGCTTCTCAAGCTTTAATGTGGATTGCCTCAATTGGCGATTCTATCCACAAGTTCTATCTATTATGATCCGTTTCAACCATCACAAGATGTCTATCACAATAGAAGGTCAAGTTATTGTAAGATGGTCACCTTCAAATAACTTTTACAAATACAAGTGATAATCATTTGGAAGTCGTCACTTCCTCATGATTTACACAAGGCCCAAAAAAATATTCATGATTCATTAGTATAATAATCAATTATATCAAGTTTACCTCAAAAGTGTTTCACCTTCAATAGTGAACTCCCTCTCAATCAATATGATCAAGATTGTCACAAGTTGATTGAACCATCTGCTCCCTCTGAAGCTCAAGCTCTTGTATCAACCTCTTGTCTTCTTTTGAAATGTTAGACTCCCTTTGCATCTGGTCTCAATCATCAATTCATTTGTAACCATTAAGTTATTTCTCCCTTGAATGCAATTTTCTTGTGCTTCCATCTTGAAGGTATGTCAGAGAGAGATTACAAATAGCTCACTAAACTATCTCGACCGAAAATACCAATGATAGAAGCATATAAGGTTTTACTAACCAATAGTATATTATAAATTACAATCTTAAAAAAAAATTATGTGCATTAATAAAACATGGAATACTTATCTTTTTATCTTTTATAAATTTCAAGTATTTCATTTTGTAAGGTGAGCCCATATAGAAAATATCATGCAAAATCACAACATGATGTCGCCGTTCTCGAACATTACCAGAGTTCTTCACATGACTTGTCTTGAATATCCAAAGGTTCTATACACTATGAAAACCTTAAATCTGATTGGATCTCCCATCAAGCGGTTAGGCTTTTAAAGAAGGAACCTCACTCTTTTATAGATTTTGCATAGACCCGTACATAGTCGGTCATAACTTTTGAACCCGACACTTTCTTGCCAATCGCTCCCGTGAGATTCTTCTAAATTTGTTTATCACCAACATATTCAAAATTTAGCAAAATCCAACGGTGTATTTGTGAGATATGGTCCTCGTACTGAGATTGTATTTTCTGAGACAGTCACACATTCACCATCAACAAACTACTCTCTTACATTTGCAACTTGGCTCTGATACCATGTTAAGGTTTTAGGATCATTGCAAATGTAATAGCACTATCTGATTGTATGTGTTTTCCAAATGCATCGATCTCTTGTATATATACATGGCAAAGACAAGAAGAGACATGTCCCTTCAAGGGACATGTCTATTCATTAATCTAATCTATTAATTAACTATATAGTTATTATAAAAATAAATATAGATTAACTATATATATATATGCATATTAATATATAAAATAATATCAATTATTATATATATGTATATGTAATAAATCATTTCTCATAATAATCATATAGTCAGTTTTATTTATCTGACCGATGCTACATACATCAACAGCTTCCATGTAGAATTCAAACACAGGCTATCCAACAAGCCTTACCCATTGGGCCACAGAGCCCACACTCTTGTCAAATGACTCTTCGGTGCAAAAGAAGTACATCACGTGCTTGATTTAAAAGGAGTCTCAATTGTTTTGAGAAGTTGCAATTTTTGTGTGCCATCCATGTTTGAAAAATAGGGGTGATAATTGTGGCTTTATCTTTGGACCATACTGCATACGTGGGGTTTGACGAACCTGAACAATATTTTTTGTTTACTTTTTTATTTTTAAAAAATTGGTAAATGCTTTTGACTTAGAGCTATGAATTGGTGAGGTCACAAATGGGGAACCTCATCCCCATTTAAAAATTTAACAATAGCAGTCCAACGGGGTTTGAACCTTGATGGCAAGAACAACAACACCACAACTCAACTGTCACACCATGCCAATATCCACAACCTCAACAATATCTGATCACTCATAATCGAAGCAATTTGATTTTGAACTTTATTGAATTTAAAGATGTCTTGATCCAAGCAATCGACAATTGATTCACCAATCTTAGTTGTATGGGAAATCAGCATGCATTTATTATTCAAATTTAGTATAATTCAGATTGTAACTTTCATGTAAAATTTCTCCAAACTTCTGCTTATTATGAATCCCCTAGTGAGCACCAATAAGTGACTAGTTGAACAAGCTTTCCAGTGCTTTGAATGGGCTCAAAATGGAGATCAAAAGCAATTTTTTTGTGGAAAAACACGTTGCCTCTTTGAGTTTGAGAAGGGAAAGCAGAGTAGAGAAACATGATCTCGGAGGTTTTTTTCTATGCTGAACAAGAGTTTGGGATGGGGATGACAAGGGACGATAGGAGATGGTAAAGGACATGACCGTTAAGAAAATAGGGAAATTTTTTAAAATATAGGGATATCTAAAATATTTATATGATAACATGGATACGACATTTATCATACACATTATAGATCCTCTATACATAACATTAGAGTTGAATTGAGAGCTTACATGAGGGTTGAATGAAATAAAAAAGTTTAATTGCTTTCATTAATCATTGTCAATGTGTATACGATATATTAAGTATTACATAAAATTAAAAAATATGACAAAATGCCCAAAGGCTGCAAGCTTCGACTAAAAATGACAAAAACACAAAAATATTTTGCTGCCCCTAATCTACATCTGCCAATGTTGCATATAAATCAGGATCTAACTCTAATTCATTGCCACTCAAAGGGCCTATTTCGTTTGAACAAACCCAATCCAGTCCCTCCTCTGCCTCCCCATCAATTTGGGTGGCATCTTTGTCATCAACATCCCATTGAAAGTTTGATTTTGTTGATAATCTGGAAGTCGACAATCTTGAAGATGGAAGGCAATATGCGTGGCCACTAACTTCTCTGCTTGTCTACTAGTAAGTCTATTCCTTTTGATAGAGTGGATGGAATTGTATGTGCACCAATTCCTTTTTGGTTATTAGAATAGAGGAATTAATAAACTATGAAGGGAGTGAATGGAAAGCATCGTCAACTTTGGTTTATTTTTGCCACACCACGTCCACCATTGGAAAGAGTAAGTTTGAGCTAATATAGCTTTATCTATCACCACTTCTAGTTTGTTGAATGGTGGATTGCAAAGATTAGTAAAAGCAAGCCATTGTGTGTAAATTAAAGTTGACTCCTCATTTGAATACATTTTTTGAAGGGACTTCATTAACCAACCCTTCCTCCACTTCATCATCATAAGGAGGCAACCTCCTAGGCTTACGGTGCACACCATTTTAGCAAAGAATGCCGTTGGAGTTGGGTGTTCGTAGCGTTCCGTAGCCACATCACAATTGGGCTGAATATGTTTCTCATATAATTCCAAATTTGGATCTTCATCACAAATTGCTCGCTTCACCTACCTGAGCATGTTTTCAAATGTCATATAAATCTCTCCAATATTAGAAGAGTTTGTATCAGCATATCTGTTGACATTTATAATAGTGGAAATGGAGTAAACATATTTGCAAACAAATACTCAAAATAAAATAAAATTCAAATGACGAGTTTGAAACTTAGAAACAATGAAATAAAAAATTAATAACAAAGTAATTTATTAATAGAATCAACAATTTATTAAAAATTAAGAAATTTTTTCCTCACATTGGACCACCAATTGTCATCAGGGGTCTTTTGTTTGATAACTTTTCTTTTAACAATGTTTACATTAGGCCATCTACTCCACTCTGAATCAACCATCATCACAACCATAGAGGCTTTTGTACCTTAAGCATCCTCTCTAACAAAATGAAATAACTAGCAGATTTAATTTCCATAAGTTTAAGGAATTCCTTCTTCAAAAAAGTCTAGAAGAGAGCAAGTGGGTGTCGCTGCAACCACACACATCACACTATCTATTTACCCTCTCTTTCATTGTTTAATGCATGAATAGAACATGAGTTCTAAAAGATGGTAAGCGCCCTCCACCATCATGCCCACTAATTTGCACATGCATGTCGAATTAGTGACCACTTATATAACATATGAGACTCCAAACTCCTCTATGGCCTCTCAAAAAATGTGAAATTGGAGGTCTGGATCCTTGCACTTCCTTGAGTAATAAATGACTCTAAGATGTTGATGAGTGGTCGATGTCTAATATTGGTCCACTCATCCATGATAATAGAGTAGTCCTTTCTAATCCAAGTCTCTCATTTCCTCAATCCTCAAACTCACTTTAAAGTATTCTTTGTCTAGGAAGGTAGTGTGAAGTTTGTGTTTTTGGGGGAGGTAAATGAGGACCAGTAAAAGTTGCTATGTGACTATGATGTTGATGAGTGGTCGATGTCTAATATTGGTCCACTCATCCATGATAAGAGTTAGCTATGTGACTATGATGTTGATGAGTGGTCGATGTCTAATATTGGTCCACTCATCCATGATAATAGAGTAGTCCTTTCTAATCCAAGTCTCTCATTTCCTCAATCCTCAAACTCACTTTAAAGTATTCTTTGTCTAGGAAGGTAGTGTGAAGTTTGTGTTTTTGGGGGAGGTAAATGAGGACCAGTAAAAGTTGCATCTTTTAATAGTTGTTTGAAGCATAGTTCCAGGACTTAGACTGGATGCGGACTCAGCAAGGCTGACTTGATTTGAGACTCGAAACTCTGCAAAAAAACTTGGTAAAGTGAAAAACCCAAGAAATTTAGAGATTTTTAAGGATTTAAAACTTGTTTCATGCACCCTTTATTGAATAAACTTAAAATACACAATACCGTCATCAAATGGAAGCTGATTTGATCGCATACACAAGTATACATCGATCACATAAGTTTAAATGTAAATTGTAGTTGAAGGAAATAGCCAACTTAGATATATAAAATTATAAATATTGTCAAATGTATATAAAACTCATGGAATATGAAATCCATGACATCAAAAGTTCCAAGCATATATCAAAACAAAACCAAGTCTAAGGCTTAGCCTTAGAGGAGCCTGCATCCCTCCTACAAAGATGTCTATGGTAGGTTCTAGATGAATGAACAACCATAGTCTCTGCTTGTGAGACACCACTTTGACCAACATCAACTGTGCATGTGCCTATGTGTGATCGTGCTCTATCCTCCTTTGCCATGGCTACAACCTCAATCTCTCTACCCACTTGGTCAATCCACTCAAGGTCCTCGTCAATAAAGATAGGATCCGTAGCCTTAGTGATCCACTCAAATTCTGGATCGACCTCCTCTAGCGTGATTGGGGTGGTGTCACTGCCCAAAATCTATTTCGTTCTAAGACGAAGGTTGTAATGAATGAATCCTAGATCATTCAACCTATTCGTGGATGGTCTATTGCGCCTTTTGGAGTGTATGTGCTCAAACATACTCCAATTGCACTCACAACCCGAAGCGTTGCATGACTAGCTCAATGTGCAGATGTCAATTCTTGTAAGGTTTGGTGTTTTAGCACCAAACATTTGGCACCATCTATTTGAGATAAGAAAAAGAAAAAGAAAACAGCCTCATTTCCAACTTTAAGACTAAATTATAAAATCAAATTATGCACTTAACATATATTTTTACCTGGCTGCAATTTTGTGCGACCGGTTTTGCGCATTTGACTACTGAACAACTCCCCTTGTGCATTATCGATTGTCTCTATCTTGTGGAGTGTAGTTCTGATATCAGTATCACTAGTAGACATTTGATCTAACACTGAATAGAACCCAATAAGAACCTCTTCACCTGCCTTGAAATGAGGGCAGAAATGGAATGCCAGATTGAGATAATAAGTGGCTACATGGATGGGCTTGTGAAGCTGGAGGTGCCATCTCCTTTCAATTTATCCTCCAAATGAGACGATACTTACTCTCATCTCCTCCATATACAGATCTAATGGCCTCCTTGGCCCTATCCATGCCCTCATATATGTAGCTCATAGTAGGCTTCTCCCCATCAACAACTTGTAGGAGAACTACCAGGGGCTCAATGACCTGCAAATATTGTAAAACATTAACAGTTAAGTGTGAATGGAAATAAGCAAAACTGCAAATAAAAGAAAAATATGAATATGAATTAAAAGTAAAACATAATGTAGAATTTATAAAAAAATCACCTATACAATCTCTGCGCAAAGGTTCCAAAAACCTAGCTCATCAAAAATAAGGTCTCCCACATCAATCCTTTTAGTGGTCGTAGCATATGTTGAGGAAGTCCACTTCTCACCAACAAACATGCGCCTCAAAGATGCCTTTGACTACATCAAGGATTTTAATGTGATAAAATTTGTGGCAAAGCTTGTGATTCTAGGATGAGCCAACTCCTTCTGCCCCGATATATTGTTTCATTTTGCTAAGGACCATTGCATGATCGTACATAAATTTGCAAATATTTTTGGCCTTATCAACGCATGTCTTGACCCATTCAAGCTTGCCAACATCCTCCAATATGAGGTCAAGGTAATGAGCTGCACATGGAGACCAAAATGTGCTCGGGTGTCTCTCCATCAAAAGTTTACTTGTAGAAAGATAATTTGCTGCATTGCTCGTCACCACTTGAACTACATTTTCTTCACCCCCCTCACCTATGACTTCCTCAATAGCCTCACATACATATGTGACATTTTTGACATATAAGGAAACATCAATGGACTTAAGGAACATGGTAGAACCTGAAAATGAAGTGAAATCAATGATCAATCAATAAATCATAAATTAGAAAATTCAAATATTAACCACTTTATCAAATTCAAATTATTCAATGCATTTAGGGAAGTGGATGATCAATAGGAGTGTCCTATTCCTCTTATCGGTCCAACCATCAGTCATGATGGTGCAACCCTTTTTGCTTCAGAACACATGCTGGCCTTGTAATTCAACTTTTATAGCATCCACCATTTCTAACAAAAGTGGACCACTTAACTCAGTATTACTAGGGGCTTTAAACCCTGCCCCGCAAATGGTTATGACATCTATCATGCCTTGCCAATAAGGAGACTTGTCGCAAATAGATTAAATAAGTATGTGTAATAAAATTATAAAAAAATATTAGACAAAGCAAACTATAAATTTTATATTTAAAACAATCAAATAAAAAAGAATTACTTGGCTGTAACAAATGGAATGTTGCAATAGTACCAAAACTTGCAATGCTTTTTTAGTAGCATTATGCACCTCCTTGTTCTAAGGCATGCTGTCAAGTGAGGGTTGTGAACCAAGAGTAGTGCATGACACAAAATATGAAACTAACCTAGATTTCTAAACTCTAGGAGCAAACCTAACAGTGCCACTAGTAGTAAAAGTAGAAGCACTGGGACGGTACAGAGGCATAGCAGAAGCCTCTCACACAACCTGCGAATGTGGCTGAATGGGAACCAATACTTGTCGACTCCTCCCTTTGCCTCTTCTTCATTTACTTCTTTAAAAGTTTCTAGTGTCACATAGCAATCACAAACAACATGTGGAGGTGCTAATGTACATGGCTCAATGTGATAGCCACATATCTCGACAATATGGTATATAAATCTATTGATGCCACCATGATTAATTTCTTTACAATATTTACATTTAATTTGTCCTTTTTTTTACTAGGAAAATCTTCAGTATATATCCAAGCATCATCCTTTTGACCCAATTTAGTGGTCTTAGCTTTAGGTGTAGGAGTAGGAGTAGACATTGGGAAAAAATATGGTTTTGAAAACCTCAAGGTTGTTGCAATAAGACAATATTACAAAAAAATTAACATCTCTGTGCTGCGTTTTATAAACTAATACAAAAAATGTCCCCCCCCCCCCCCCCCAAATGCAAGTAATAAGCTGCCCCAATGTGATTTTTTGCTCTTCCTCCTTGCTGGTTGCACGTCCATGCACTTTTGTTTTTCTTATCAACTCACTCTTCTCTTTTCTTGCCAATTGAGTGAAATGAGGTCACTTTTAGGGTTTCAAATACCAAATAGAAGAAAAAGAAACAACTTAAAACTCTCTTTTTTTTATGTTTTTTTTATTGCAATCCCCTCTTGTTGTGCCAGTTGAGTCCGGTTATTGGGACACATTGAGTCCGAGTCAGACTCGCCAACTTGTGAGTCTGGGCGAGTCACTGCTTGGACTCGTTCGAGTCCAGGTCCTTGGGACTCGTTCAGGGTCACCTGGCCCTGAACTTGCTGAGCCTAGGTGAGTTTCAAAACTTTGCCTTTGAAGTAAGGAGAACGGGCCACATGAAATGGGACTACATGGGCGTGGAAAAATGTGGCAATGGACGACTTTGCTACATATGGCGCATGCATATTGAACATATTGCAACTGTTCTTGACCTCTCACTAGCACTACTTTCTTTTTCTTATTGTGGAAACATCATCATTGCCATTAGCAATGATGGATGCATAGTCATCCTTGTGCAAATTGCACTAACATTGGCGCACTTGAAGACCTTGGTTCTGCCCCCATATGCAATCTATTGACTTTTACCTTCTCATCCTCTTTTATATTTGGACACACCTTAACCTCATGCCTTGTAATGCCCAATGATGAGTATTTACCCCACTGTAGCTCCCTCTAAAATTTGACTTGCTAATATGACAACCAGTTTCTACTCCTCCCCATAATTTTCCTTCTTGTTGTCTAGGACTGTCACAAACTGGAGAAGAGGGTTTCCGGAATCGAAAGGGTCCTTTGTATAACTTTTCAAGATGCTGGAAGGTAACTCAAATGGGTTATGTGGCTGTTCTCCTTCACCCACAACATTCCCACACCCTGATGAACACCTAGTTGAGGTTGAAACCCTCAACATTTCTTTATTCCATTTCATGTTCACAACTATCACTGCTACTGCCCATATTGTTTTGTGAAAAGTAACACAAGTGCAAATTGAAAATAGGAAAAAGACAGAAAATCAAACAATTCTTCCTTAAAAATTTGAATAAAAATTATAAAAAAGAAACAAACGAATGAATCACTTACATCTACTAGTTTTTCTATCTTGCTGCTTGCTAATGCTGCCCTAGTTTTGATCTTTTTAGTTGCAGCTTCAACCTGGCTCAAAATTATTATTTTTCCCTCCAATTTAGTGCCAAATTTTTTTGGCATTAAAAAATGATTGGGAATGGAACAAGGAGGTTTCTTTTATTCATTTAGGGTTGAGTGTAGTGTGTGGGTTTACAAAAGAAAACATTAGAATAAATTTTAATTGGTTTTGCATTTAAAAAAAGAATAGTGCAATTTCGTGGGATGGTTGGGGGTTGTCATTGGCATCTATAGCTATCTCGGGGACATCTGGTTGTCCTTGCAAAGTCCTTGTGTTCTGGGATGTTAGGGCTGAGTTTTTTTTGATTGGTGATGGAAGGGAATGTTTCTGAGTTGTCCTTGCATCCTCAGAACAATTACAGGTTTCTGGGGAAGCTTCCCAAGGGATCATAGATTTTTTGCACAATGTCCTTCAGGGACATGAAGTACTATTTGCCTTGGGAGCACTAAAGTCCTACTCTTGGGAATTGGGACGCGATGGAGTGGATATACAAGAGCATCGGGCAAACACTTTGGAATTTTACTTGGAGCAGAGAAATAGGAGCAGCAAAGACAAATGGTATGTTTGGAGCATGATTGAACAAGCTTCATGTGGAACACATTGCAATTTGACTTTAAAAGTGGTTGATTTAACTTTAAAGTTCGACTATTCGGTTAATGCAAGAAGCAAATGGCTAGTGTTGGACCCAGGTTATGTAAGTGGAACAAGAGGCAGATGGAGAGTAGGAGCTGTCTTATTAGTAAGACATTTCACTTTACATGTTGCAGCATTTGTAAACATTGAATGTTTTGTCCTCCAACTCACTGAGGGATTAATCAATATTGCTTTTATCTATGATCTATTCATGCATTTATATATTTTTGTTTGGAACAGTGTAATCTTGGCTGATCTATGCCCTTTTTTTAAATGCAATGGAATACCCTGTAGCCGAGTTAAGGAAATTCACCTTCCTCGTTTATTTGATATCATATCTTAGGTTAATATTCCAATATATATTTATTTTCATTAGAAATAAATATCTGCCTAGTTTTTTCATCTATTGATGTGTAAAGTGATGCATCAAAATTGCTTTTGCTATTAGATTCATTCTATATATGTGTCACAAAACTCCAAAATATACGCTTATTTCATATTGAGCTATTGAAAGTCATCCTCCCAGCTAAGTCTGACATGTAAACTTCGAAAGGAATACAATTTTGGATAACATAATTGATTTATGGTTTGTGGACATCTGCACTTCTAGAGAATTCAATGCTAGATAACATAATTTGGCCAAATTATTCCGTTCCATTCAAGATCACCCTTGTGAAGAAAGATAATATCTGAGGAAAAGCTGGTTTTCAACAAATTGATTTCATTCCTTTTGTTTGCAGGAGTCTATTCTTTTATGGCAAAGGAAGTGTGAAGATGCCTTGCAATCTCTAATCCTATTTGGAGCCCGTCATCCTGTACGCCGACTTGCATCAATTGCTATGGTACAGGTTATAGAAAAGGGTGATAATATATCAGTATACTCACGAGCAAGTGGATTTCAAGGTTGGCTTTCAGATACAAGGAAAAATGATCCTCTATCCTTCATTGGTAAGTCTTCAAGAATTGCTTTTGTGATTAGGTTGAAAATCAGTATCTTGCTTTGAATTTCATGAATTACAGAGGCATATGATCAACGTGGATGATAAATTGATAATTAATAGCTATACATCAAAAGTCTTTCACAATCTTGAACAATCTTGGTGGGAATATGGATCCATTTTAAAACTAAAACTACCATGAATACATCTACTCAAAAGGAGAAATTGTAGACTGATATGCTTGATATAGAAAGTAGTTTTATCTTTTACAATAATCACCAATTCAATCTCCCATTTGAAATTAAAGAATTGCAGAAATAATAATGTTTATCCTGTGTGGATGAAAATATTTGCAAGAATGACAAGTGTGAAGACAAGTGTTGAATAGCAAGAGGGACAACTCTTTTTTTTTCTTGATTGACATCATCATTTATTGTTTTCTGTTCTGTGGAGAACTTAGAGGAATAATTTCTTTTGAATGTGCTCTGTAATGTTTTATCCTATTGCAGTAAGCAAACTTTTAGCTAAATTATGATGGAACGAAAAATTGTTATAGGAGAGTAATTTCTTACTCATTCAATCTCTTCTTGTTGTTGTCTAATTTATCTGTCATTTACAACTTAAAAGAGAGATCTCTTTCTAGCCATTCACTTTTTGAGCATATTGCCATACATGTCTCTCAAAGTGCTATATGAAGATTGTGATGCTGGCATGGCAAGGCCTTTTGGGTCATGTTTTTCGTGTTTATTCCATTCTCTCTCTCTCTCTCTCTCTCTCTCTCTCTCTCTCTCTCTCTCTCTCTCTACAAGTGTAATAAAAAGTACCTTTGGGTGGCTGTGCTCACCTTGCCCTTATAAAGGGAATGCCAATAAATTTGTTCAAATAACTTGGTTCTCTTCTATTTGATTGCTCAGCATGACTTGTGTATTATGGCCTAAGTTTAGAAATTGTGTAGCACTTCCAATTGCTCTACTTTGGAGCAATTTGAGGTTTTTTATGATTTTGGGGTCCATATTTTTTTAACTTCGGTATCTAAGGGTACTTGGGGACATGACTTCATCATGCACAAACCTGCCAAATAAAATTGTCTTTCATTAGTCATCGCTGTCAAAGCTTTCTCCCTTGGGACCTTGCTTCAAGAAAAGATAGGATTTTTCAATTGTGGTATAAATGCATGTTCCATAGCATTTTTAGGATGGGGATGACAAGAAACACAGGGTCAGTAGGGGATGAAAGGTCTTATTTTGGGGACAATAGGGGATGCCAATAAAAAACTAGGAAAATAAAAAATATAGGAAATTTCAAATATTCATATGATAATTTATTCACCAGATTCATTATATGACCATATTATGAAACACTGCAGCTGAATTGAGACTTCATGAGTTGACATACAAATATTTTTTTTTAATGTCTAATTATTTGTGTTTTGTTATCAATGTGCATATGCAACAAAATGATGTAATGGCCTTAACAAATACCAATAAGAAATATTTACCGCTTTTTGATCACTAGGGTTGTGTGAGGGTGAGGCGAGAGCATATGCTGAGTAAATGTTATTGTTCAGCATGTTTTGATCACCAAGATCCTATGAGGGTGAGGTGAGAGCATATAATGGATGAATATTAATTTATATATATAATATTGAAGGAAACAACAATTGCCAGAAGATGCAGCAATAGATTGCACGGACAAAACAAATATGCTGAAGCTGAATAAATATACTCGAATATGCTAGAGTATCATCAAATAGACAACATACAAATATGAATCTTTTCTCGAAATTGACCCTGCTTTGTCATGAATACCAACTTGTAACTCCTCATTAATGAGTTGACAAAATTTGTCATATATAAGCTGCCAAGGTTTTATAACTCTACTTTCTAGAAATCCATGCTCCTATTTAAATTATATTATTATTTTATTTGTTGCTTTTATTTCTACAACCATGGTCTTTTTAGTAAATTTTATATTTTTATTGGGAAAGTAAAGATAGGGCCCACATAAGCTAATTAATGAAAAAAGGGCATTACAAGTCTGCCCTTTTTGAAATTGCTTGCCCTAAAGCAATGCACAGTTAGTGGCTCAGGAATTTCTAATCCCTTCTATGCAGCGTTGCCCATATGTAGGTTCCTCCAAGGAACCAAGTATTTTGCGACTGTTATGTTCCTTAGCTTCTTCACTTGCTTATTAATGATCGCACTTGGCACCAAAATGAGTTTTTCTTCATCATTGATGGGTGGCAAATCAACTAATGGTGTAATATGTGGCCAAGTGTTCTTTTGAGGCAATACACATGGAAAACATTATGAATTTTGTGGTCTATTTACAATTCCAACTCATAAGCAACTTCACCAACCTTTTTCACAACTCTGTAAGGCCCATAAAATGAGGTCTGATCTTCACATGTTTTATTGCATATAAATATACCATCAAAAACACTAAAACAAATTTTCTCAATAACCATTAAAATACTTGATTCATGGCAAACTAGAAAGTGACGGGGTGTTTGTCAAACTGAATGACATGTCCAAGAACTTGAAGTGCCCAATATGGCATCTGAAAAGTTGTCTTTTGAATGTCCTCATTGCCCATGTGGATCTGAGGGTAGCCTAATTCCATGTCAATCTTTTGGAAGTAGATTGCTCCATGAACTCATTAGTGAGTTCATTGATCTTGGGAATAGGATATCTATTTATGATATTCTTTCTGTCTAATGCTTTTTCGTTGATGCACATCCTAATTGTACCATTAGTTTTCTTTACAAGAATCACAAATGATGCAAATGGGCTATAACTAAGTTCGATATGGTCCATCTCCAATAATCAGGCTTTTCTATTTCCTCTTGTATATCTACAAATGGCAGTATGCAGTGATCATGACCGGCTTAGAGCCTGACACCAACTCTATGATGTGTTAGAATCCCCTATTTGTGGCAAACTTGGAGGCATTGCTGAACACAATACTATGCTTATCCAAATGGTTTCAATGCCACATTATAAGTGTGGCCATCACAAGCAATTGGCTTCCCATGCAACTTGTCCTTTATTGAAGGTGCTCTCTATACTTTTAACTGGGATCTTACATAATGACCCATTTAGAATGACTCAAGCAGCTGTCTTTCCCTTGAGATTTGACTCTTAGCTCCATGGATTGATAATTTTAAATTTTGTGAAAATTTTCCAAGAGAATATAAGCAATTGTATTCCTAGGACCATATGTGCTTCTCCTAGTTCGGAGTTCCACAATGTTGAAACCTTCATACTCCTTATGGTCACCAAAGGATGAGTTGTAAAATTACCTTGGTGCATGGAATAGTGAATACATTAGTGACTGTGATATTGATTCTGACAAAATCTTTAGCCTTCAATCATTTTTTGATTACCAGGCCTTCATTAATGTTGTGGATAGTGGCACTATTAATGAGCACCATGATTAGCTGCCTTGATAACTCTCTACGAATCCTAAATGGATTTTATCAAGTTGCCCCTAAAAGAGCTGTATGTGTTGCTAGTAGTGTTTGCATCTTCATTTGCCAATTTTTCAGGTTTGTGCTTCAGGATGTGCTCCTCTGTAGCTTGTTGGAGCTATTGTTGTTAGGATCACTCTCATCATTAGTTACCACTTCAATATAATGGACTTGGCCCTTGCCAAGGCATCTATGACCAAGTTCCATGGCTGGTTAAAAGAGAAATGCAACTTTTTCCCTCTAAGTTGATTTTTGGTATGATCATCCAACTTCTTTGCTACAAAGGGGTCATTGTGTAGCTTTCTGACGGTGTGAATTGAATCACCCTTTTTGACAATTGCCCTTTTGTGGTCTAGTAGTGCGTGGTCCTGGCTGAGATGATTTTTTTCCCTTAGTACAGTTGATTCAAGTGTCAAAGCCCTCATTATAGCTTCCTAAAGTGGTGATGGTGCAAAGGCCTTAACTAGACCCTTGAGTGGTCCATATAGACTTTCAACAATGGCAAAAGTGATCCTCTTTCCTAAAATGTTGGGTACCTTAACTATAACTTATTAAAAATTTTGCTACAGATGCATTTATTGTGGTTTGTTGTTTAAACTCTAGCAAGCTTTCTGAAGTACTTGTTCTCATCCTTTTGCTCAAATTTGTCCAACGATTGCCAGCTGAAATGATCAAGTTTGCACAAGGTCACAGCACCCTTGTGTGACTAGACCATGGTGCCACCAATCATAGGCATACTAACCAAATGCATTGTGGCAAATTGAATGGCATCTTCTTCCATCGTAAGAATGAGCATGAACTAGTTAGGGAATTATCGCAACCAAGCTCAAATAGATAGCCGTCATAAAAGGTAGTTGTATTTAGTTTTTGCACATTATTCTTCACGTCTTGTTTCTTGTCATTTTGATTGCTCCTCTAGTCTCCTTTATGCCAAAATTTCTTCCCCAAAATCTCCAAGTAATTGATGAAAGAGACAGTGGTTTTGATGTTTATGGATTTCCCTTGATATTCTTCAAAAAGTCTGGCAAGCTTCTCTATGGAAGTAGTCTCAATTTCTGATCTTTCTTCTTTTTATAGAAATACGGGCCTAATGGGTTTTGGGATGGATCTAACTACTCTCTGGTTATCTGCAAATGAATTTTCTCCTCTTTTTGATGTTCTAGTATGACCTTGATTCTGCAAGGAATGGCGGTGGGCATGTTATCATGGATCTGCAACAATTGTTTCAATAAATTGGTCATTCTTTCTTGCACCATCTGAATCCCTATCTAGGTATCTTAAAACAAATAATGCTCTTTCCTTATCTACCAGAGTTTTTTCATTATGCCCTACGATTCATAGGCTATTGCAAAGTTAGCTCTGATACCATTGTAACGACCTCAACAAATTTCAATATAAAATATTTAAATTTTCAGATCACCAAGCTACTACGAGGATAAGGTGAGAGTATACAATAAGTAAATGTTATTGTGTAATACTTTTAGATCACCAAGATCCTATGAGGCTAAGTTGAGAGAATATGGTTGATTAATAATGATTTACATTTAGATTATTTAAAGAAACAAGAATGCTACAAAGTGCAACAGTTGATTGCATGACCGATACAAATATGTTGGAGCTGAATAGCCATATCCAAATATGCTGGAATATTATCAAATAGACAGTATATTAATATGAACCAGATCTGCTATTACAATATGTTGCTACTTCAAACACAAAAAACAACTTAAGTAAACATGGAACACAATTACAACATCTAAATGAGCTTGACCTCAGTTAATGAAGTGTTCCACCCTGAACCAATGTTTTTGCGCTTCTCTTTGAGTAATATTGTCAAACAGTTTGCTTGCATGTACTGTATGATGTTCTCAGTATTTGTTTGCAATATCTGATCTATCTTATTGCAGGCTTTTGCATTAGTCAAATTAAATGAGCATTCATTCAATCAAATATGACAATGTGCAATAAGATTAATTTTCTGTTACGAATACCAAGTTATAAACTTTTCAAATATTATTTCAGGCTACAAAAATGCATACGAGAGTAATCAATCCTGAATGTAAATTGCATACACGCTGCTGTGTTGAAATTACAGTGCTCAGAAATCTCCAAATAGAGACTTCTCTTCAAGCATGTAAATCAGAAATGGTAATACTATATTCACATAATCTGATCAGCAACAAATATATACATAACAGCAAGCTGACCTCATAAACCAATCTGCAGTCCTTTATTTCTGTGCAAAGAGATAGAAAGTCAACCTCATAGATCACTGATTTCCTATTTGCAGAGAGGGCGATCTAGTGCTCGGAGCAGATAGTGGAGAAGTCCTGAAGAACATTAGTAAAACTTGATCGTACACAGTTAGCAGCAGGCTAAGTCCTCAATTTGTATTTCCTTCCCCTTCACAAAATGATGCCAAAATGATGGTGAACAAACCCTAGTCAACCTGCAATAGTGGAATTTCAAATTTTGACACAAATCTCCTTTGTTTAATGTCCAAACCCTATCCGTCCAAGGTATTATGAAAATACGGTAATAAAACCTCTAAATCTGAAGCAAAATCTCTTCAACCTGCAAATAAATTTCAAATCCTAGCTGATATGATTTTCCTTCTTTCAAACCCTAGCTGGTTGAAGCTCCAAATGATGTGAAACCTACAAATATGCTTAATGATGAATCCTAGGTGGATTCGCCTCTCAATGTGGAGTTGGGTTTTCGTCCAATGTACTGATTTCCAAGGTTTTCTGTCTTTAGCTTTCTTGTGAATGAAAGCCAAAGCTCTCGAGCGTCTTAGAGAGAAGTAAAATAAGCCAAGTATATCAAATGACTCGCTCAAATCCCCTTTTATAATCCTTTCATGAAGTTTCTAGAAGCCCTGTTTAAATTTCCCCATTTTTAATATTCCTATTTACTCACAATTGAGAAGATTAATAAAGTGACCCCTTGTATAATTTTAATTAACTTAAGTCACTTTATGATTTAATTTAATCACCTTATATCTCCCAATATTAGCGCCTATCTCTATAAAACACTTTATTAAATTATTTAAAACCTTATAACTCCCCTGGTGCCAAAATAAAGTCACTTTATAAAAATGACTTAAAAATCACTTTAACCGCCTTTATGTTGTCATATCATAAAGTCATTTAGTATGATTTAAGTTAAATTATTCAAGTTAAAATTGATTTAACTTTAATTATTTAACTTAAATCATTAAATCCTTGATAATTGCCAATATCAAGTCGTGGGAATAATCCATCCACGTTCCAAATATAGATATGATGCCAACCAACCACCCTGGTGACTTACTATAAATAGTAAGTATGAGAAAAACATCCAAGTGACTTGCTAAAAATATTAAGTGTGAATCAAAGTGTCCTGAATGATGTTCGGAAGGCACATTGCAAATAAACTAGGATACTGAGCTGAAAAATACTGAAATAAGCACCAAAAGGTCAGCGGAAGAGCCATAGAACACACTTAGAAGGTACCCTTATCACATTTTAGCCTATGGGAACCAAAGTCATAGACTAACCTCTAGAAAAAGCCGATGCCTTAAAAGGGGACATTAACGTTAGCCAAACTTAGAAGGGTCCCCTTATCACATGTTAGCCTATAGGAACCAAAGTCATAGGCTAACCTCTAGAAAAAGCCTATTAGAGTTAAATCTCTCTATTGTTGTTTTTCTCTCTTTGGTAGATTTATTTCTATTTCTAATGGTCACTCCTCTTCTATTTTTCCATATTCTCTCTCTGTTCAATATGGAAACTTTCTCTTTATGTTTCTCTCTTCAGAATGTTTCTATTTCTCTCTCTTTGTTCGTTAGAGAAACATTCTTGTGTATACTTGTATATATAGATCATTTTGATCTTTGTTTAATAACACATTCATTATTTTACCATAATATGGTATTAGAGCTATTTTTTTCCGAAAAATAATAATTTCATTATTGAAATTTCCTTAGTTATTTTTTGAAATAGGTTTTGAAAATCTTTAATTTCTTCATGAAATTTTTAGACTCATAAGATTTTCGAAATCCTTTGCCTAGGTGTGTTCGATTTTTACTACTTTTGCGCCATCTAGGGTTTTTATAGTGCCCTCTATCTTTTGCGGTCAGGATTTCATCCTTTTTTAAATAACCATCTACAAATTTTTGAAGCTTTTTTGACGGCTAGGGTTTCCTTCAAAACTCTCAGATTCTTTGCCATTTTGAACATCTACTTGTAGATTCTTGTTGGGTTTTTGTAGATGTCAACTGGGTTGCCTTTGTTTTTTTAGGTGCATCATTTTCCGTGCTTCAATTTTTGAGCCAGTGGATTCAAAATCTGACAGCAGATTCCTTTTGGGTTTTTTGAGCTCTCTTTGGGTGTCTTTTTATTTTTTTTGGGTCTTCCATCAATCTACCTCGAAGATTGTGCCTTATCAAATATTCACTTTTTTTGCATCGAACGTGTCATGGCATCTCTCACCAATCTTTTGTTGGAAGGTAGCCAATGATTCAATGGAATGAACTACAACACCTGGAAGCAGAGAATAATGACGATCTTCGTATACCGTCGCCTTGAGGTGCTTGTTTTGGGTACCGAGACTCATCCTACCAGCCCGAGTCTGCCTTTTATGCCTTTTGAGGATTCACTTTTTTTTGAAGTTGGATTGATCATTAAGGGAGAGTATTAGAGTTAAATCTCTCTATTTTTTTTTTCTCTCTTCCATAGATTTATTTCTATTTCTAGTGGTCACTCCTCTTCTATGTTTCCATATTCTCTCTCTGTTCAATATGGAAACTTCCTCTTTCTGTTTCTCTCTTCACAATGTTACTATCTCTCTCTCTTTGTTCGTTATAGAAACATTCTTTTGTATACTTGTATATATAGATCATTTATGATCTTTGTTTAATAACACATTCATTATTTTACCATAATAAAGCCGATGCCTTAAAAAGGGACATTAATGTTAGCCAAATGGTTTTTTGACCCCAAATCTCCAAACCCAAGGGTTTTTGTCCTTGAATTGATAGTTGCACACAAGGCTTAAGCTATCGCTGTAATTATCTGAAAAATGTCAGTCACCTCAAAGGCAACCTAGCACCTCAATATATAGCACCAGCAGGGCACATATTTCAATGCCCCATTTTCCCTCTCAAAGATAGCAATTAAAATTTTAATAAGATTCTTTTCTCCAAATAGTCCACACTTTGTCATGAATCCCGACTTGTAAGTCCACATTAATGAGTTTCCATATAATCTGTCATGATGAAGATGCCAAGTGTCTTGTGGGTTATAACATGTCTGTAAGTTCAATAGGTGTCTTGGGAGTCTGTCTATAAGTTCAATAGCAGCTTGCTAAGCAATTTTCCTTTTCACTTTTTGGAATAATGATTCCGTATTGGTAAATAGGATGCTGCATTTTTATTCAGATGTTTTATGTAGTTTTAAAATCTGAGATGTTTATAAGGTATTTAATCAACTATGAAAAGACAGGATGTACATCTTGATCGCAGAATATCTCAACCACACATTTGTTTTGGAAGAACATTAGCATTAGTAATTATCTGCAATGTGCTGATATTAAACCACCATGAATGCATAAATGTTTGTTGGGTCTATTTGTCAAATATCTTGTGTCATTGAAGTTTAAATAACTTATTTTTATCACTTGAATGCCTTGAAGGTGCTGCTCAATGCCTGGGAAATCTATATCGGTCATATGGGCACAAAATCACATCAGGATTGGTTGAGACAAGTAACATTGTATTGAAACTAATGAAGTATCCTGAGGTGCACTTCTCTTATTTCCTGGTTTCTTCTTTTGATATCATTACATCTGTGGGCGGAGATTTGATCTGAAAACTGACTCCTCCCTCTAAATATGAAGGCATGATTTTTATTAAAAGCTGATCTTTGAACAGGAATTCTATGCTGTGCCTTTCAAGATAACAATTTTGCATATTCTGGTTTAGTGGTACGAGCTTAAGGAACTTTTAGTATGATTGTACTTGTGTTGAAATATGCCTTCCCAAAATTTCCCACCTACTCCATAAATTTTTCAAATTTTCCTCTCTTATTTTTGTTTCCAAAACTGCAAATTTTATTTGAAAGGAATATTCATTCTAATGAACAAGAGATACATGTAAATTCAGATGATACAGAATATTTATGACACCTGAATAAAAGGATCATCAAATTTAAATTATATTTAAATAATTCTAAAAGAATCTGTTGTGCTGGCGACTGGTTGGTGCAATGGGGAATTAGCAGAAAATACAAGACAGTTTCTGAATGATCACTTTGACCAACATTGACCTCAGGTAGTGGAGGAAGTAAAAAAATAAACTAATCAATATCCCTTCTTGTAGTATCGGCTAGTTTAGGACTCCTCACATTTATGGAAAGTGCTGATACCCCAGCTTGATTAATCACCAGAGAATTTTTGTGTGATGTGCTGGGCTTAGCTTGGTGAGTGGACTGGCCTTGAGAAACAGAAAAACATCTCTGCTGCGTTCCCTTAGTTATTGATCGGCATAATACCTCACCAAATGCTCATGTTACACCTAGCCATGATTCTTCTAAACAGTAAACACCCACACTGACTATTCGTTATACCTGCATTGCCATTTGGTACACCTTTTAACTTGTTTATTTGCTCTGACAACTAGCAGATGTCTGGTAGAAGGAATCAACCCTTTGCTGACCTAAATAGTTTTTAGTGTGAAAGGTCAATTATGAAATTATGCGTCATTCAAACGTAGGAGTGTCACCATCGGTAACAAAGAACCTAAGGAACATTGATCAAAATGGGGGATGCAAACACGATCTTTTATAAGTTTATCCTTAGCAGGCAACATATTAACAACATCTGAAGAATAATATAATGCCCCCTTTCTGAAATACGATTTAATAATAATAATAATTAATAATTAAGAAAATTAAAATATAATAATAATAAAAAAATATAATTACTATTTTTGATTAAGGAAAAACTAGCCTTTGAGAGTACCCCGAAACCCCATACAATCAGATTTTGAGGGGGATCTGGTACCCCACCAAGAAGAGAAAGCTGCAGCAGAAAGAGCATATACAGATCAGCAGCCCAAAGCTTGCAAACAGAAAACATCTAAAAATCACATGGCATACAAAGCACTAGCTGCCCACAAGAACCCAACACACGAGCCAAAGCCTTACATTAAAGAGAAAATCTCCTAAGCAAGGGGATCCATGGGGTTTTGAAGGCTCCCCTAACCTTAACATAGGGTTTTAACATGGCTCCCAAAACCATAATGCGAGACTGCCACAAAAGGTAAAGCATCAAAGAGTCAGTAGAAACAATGGGGTTTTGAGAGGCTCCCCAAACCAAAGTGGGTTTTTGACTTGGCTCCCACAACCACCTTGGGTTTTAATATGGCTCCCAAAACCATAACAGAGATTTGAAGAATCCCCAAACAAAAACTAGCCGCATAAAGAGGTAATACTGGAAAAAACCAGCTAGAAGATAGGGTTTTAACATGGATCCCCAAACCAACCAATTATGGGCAGCAAAGATTTCCCAGAAGAATAGATCCAATCCCCCAACAAAACTCCCCTCCACCTCAATAGAAGGGGATCCCACCTCAATAGGATAGATTGAAGAAAGAGCCTCCTCGAAAATCACTTCCGAAACCACCCCTCTTCCCAACCACCTACAACAAGAGAAAGCCACTTTGTGCCACAGTCAACTTCACTCTCAATACACATCACCACCTCCATAGATGACAGATCCACCTTAATAGGAAATGAGAGCAAAGGAGACAACAACAAAAAGAACCTAACCCTCCACCAGGCCGCAAAAAGGCACTTCATAGAATAGAGGGGAGACTTCACCTCTATAGAAACCTCAAAGAGAAGAGACAAAAGAGTGCCCATAGGAGTCCACCGAAGTAAAGGGAAAGAGTAGCATCGGACTCCACCTAGAGTCAGAGCGATCCCAAAATCTGAAAACCTCCTTAACCAAAAATAGTAAAATATAATTACTGTTATAAAACTTGACGGTTTGATATTTCGATATTAAATAATGGAGACAAAGTCTCCTTAAATAAAAAAGTACAATACAATGTTTCTAAATGAAACAATCATTAACTAAATACAAAAAAGGAAACTAACTAATAAAACTAAACCAACTTAAGATGACTGTTAGAAACATTGCATTATTATTCTAATGCCCTCCCTTAATGGTCATCGTACTAACTACAAAAGAAGCATAGAAGGCTGCCCCCTTCTCTTTAGAAGACTCTGCAAAATGAGCCTATTGCTGAGACCCTTCTTGAATCTGCAGAATTTCTGGAAATGACCAAGCGTATGACAAGCTATCCAACTTGATGTTGGGTAACAAAGCTATCCCTTTGAGATCAGTTGTTGAAACCTAAAACCACGATTTTGTGGAAAAATTGACAAATCCTCCAAATATGATTTTGTCAAAACTTGCAAAAAATGTTTGTAGATGTTCGCCCTAGCAACTCCAGGTGCAACCCAAAATAGACTTCAAGAAACCACAATTTTTTTGGAAAAAAACTGCCAAACCTTGAAATTGAAGTTTACAAAGCATCGTTTTTTTCGGAAAAAAATGATAAAAGCCTTGAGACCAACAACACTATTCATGATTTTTTTGGGGAAAAATCAGAATACCCAGAAACAATTTTTGAGGGAAAAAAATCGAAACCAAACACGATTTTTGAGGATTAAAATCAATCAAAACCCAACACAAAATCTGAGACAGATTAGAATGCAAATCTTTGTTTTTTGAGGAAAAATCGTAAAACCCTTTTACAAAACGATTTCCAGAATTTTTCAAGGGAAAAATTATGAAAACCCACCCAAAGTTTTTCAAGGAAAAAATTATGAAAACCCACAATATAATTTTTGAGGACAAAATTAATTAAAACCCAATAGAATTTTTTAAAGTGAAAAAAATGTTAAAACCTGCCCACTTATATAAGGACAAAAAATAGAAAACCCAAGAGACCACAAACAACCCATCATAGAAACTTTCACATAATAAAACATGAGACTTTGCATAGTAAAATACCCCAGAACACGGCCAAACTTCATCATGCAGTAAAACAAGAAAACACTTCACGCGGAAAACAACACATGCAACTCACATAAAGCACATGCAAGAAACATGCAACAACATGCAACCCACATAACCCTAGACCCCATGTGAGAGAATTAGACCTAGACCCGCTTTGATACCTTGTTATAAAACTTGATAGTTTGATATTTCGATATTAAACAATGGAGACAAAGTCTCCTTAAATAGAAAAGTACAAGATGGTGTTTCTAAACAAAACAATTGCTAATTGAATACATAAAATGAAACTAACTAATAAAACTAAACCTACTAAAGATGACCATTAGAAACATTACATTATTATTCTAATAATTGCAAGTTATTTAAGTTTAATGAAAGATCAAGGGGCATGTAGTGAAGAGTTGTGACTCCCTCAATATAAGATATAAAAGGGAGAAGATTTCATTTGAAAGGGGGCATGGATGGAGCAAGGAAATTGGAAAATGAAATATGGAATAATCAGGTTGGAATTGGAGAAGAATTAAAAAATAATCTTGAATTAGAAATAAAAAAGCAATTAAGATTAGTTAAGGAGCAATTAAAAAGTGGAAGAGACTCCACTCTTGGGAATATATATTAAGAAGTTGTAGAGTGCATTTGAGGGGGAGCAAGAGTTTATATCAGACTTACATTTGCAGATCTGCAAAGGAGAAGATAAAAGGAAAGAACATCAAAGAAAGGTTAAAGGCATAATTGTAAGAAGAATTTGTAGCAGAATTGTATGGGTAGTATGTGCAGATATAAAGGAGGAATATGTGTAGATATAAAAGAGAATGCTGATGCAATTTGAGAAGGAAAGTCTATGCAGATCTAAGGTTAAAGGAATAATTGTAAGAAGAATTTTTAGCAGAATTTGTATGGAGAGTATGTGCAGATATAAAGGAGGAATATATGCAGATATAAAAGAATATGCTGATGCAAATTGAGAAGGAAAGTCTATGCAAACCTAAAGGAGAAGTATAAAGAGAAGACATAGTTTGAAGGTGTGAATTAGGAAAGAATTAATGGAGAAGGAAGAATAAGGAAGTGACTCCTTCAAAAGGCAAAAGGTTGTAATGATGAAGGTTTGTGACTCTTTCAAAAGGTGGTTAATTATGAAAGGTTGTGACTCTTTCAAAGGGTATAAAGGATGAAGGGTTGTGACTCTCTTGAAAGGTTGTAATAATGAAAGGTTTTGACTCTCACATCATGAATATATAAATAGGAGGGAGAGTCATTTGTTGAAGGCATGGAAGATGGGATCATCATAAGGAAGGTAATCATAGTAAGTTTTGTTCTAAGATATAAGACATTTCTGATCTGCATAAAGGGGAGCATAGGAAGGAAGGATTAATGGAAGGAGGAAGGGGAAGAGAATAAGGAAGTAACTTCCAAAGGGGCAACAACGATGAAGGGTTGTGACCCTTTCAAAGGGTGGTAATTGTGAAAGGGTGTGACCATTGCAAGGGGTGAATATGGTGAAGAGATGTGACACTTCCTCACATTGAAAGGTATAAAGAGGAGTGGGTTTCATTTCATGAGGGCATCCAAGGGAGATAAAGTTGGTGAATAATATATTATTCTTAAAAGCCACAATGAAAAGTGACGACTCAATTCTTATGAAAGGTGGTGACCCTTTCACAAATAATGTATAAAGGAGAAACCATTCCAAGAATTCAAGGATCATTTATCTATCATCACTCACCAATACATCAAATCAACAGTCACTCAATCATCACTCCTCAATTTATGCATCCCACAATCAATCATCATTCACTAACATATCAAATCATCAAATCAATGAAATCATTCTATCATTTATCAAACATCTATTGGGAATCACTCAAATAGACGCAATCAATTTTAGGCTATATGTCTAGATCCACACACGAAAAGAGAAAGGCTTTGTGAAATGAGAGCTGAGGTGGACCATACTTTGGATAATCAATGTCATTGTGTAATGACCCTTACTAATAGGATCACTAAAACCCCCAAATCTGATCTGTGGCAATTCGTCAAACACTTGGCATGTATTGAACGGTTTGCTTGCAAAGATGTGTTTCAAAGTGTTTATTGTTTTGAGCATCAAATGTTATTGAGATAACAATACCAATATAGAAAGTAGCACAAAGAACAACAATGCAACTCTAATATCAATGCAAAGATCCCTATGGTAATGTATCATATTTTTTCTCAAATTCTGATTTGCGATGTATGACTGTTCCAACAATTGAATATAAGCACTGTCTATGGACTGATTACAACACAATAGCTAAGACATGAGATATATGAACCATCTTTCACGAACAAGTCTTATCAATGCACTTTTCCTAAACCAATAGCAAGTCTGAATACATTGACTGTTACATGGGACTGTTACATGTCAAAATATATGGTAGTGCTGTTACCCACAAACCCTCTTACTTCTATGACAATTTAGTTATAGCAGAGACTGCTATAACAGTAATAGTAACCATGCAATTATGACCAAAGAACAGGGTCTAACAACTCTCAAATCTGGACAGTTACTATAAGTCTGAATACATGCGACTTTTACATAATTTATTGACTTGCACAAAGTACTCAAAAACACATAGAAAGAACCTGATTATCGCTCCTTATAATCTGCTATGAAATGGTGATGAAGACTAATGCAATGAAGACACCAAACTGCCAACCGAACTTTGCAAACTGTCCTTGCTGGGGCTGCTGTACCAGGCCGTACATGTACGGCTTTCCTAGGAAATTCAGTGAGGGTTTTTAACACCCCAAATTGCTATGAAAGGGACCGCCAGGGTTGTGCTAAGATCCTCCAAAAAGCATAAAAAGATTCTCCAAGTAGATTATGAGATATGAGCAATTTATTGGTTCCAAACCCTGATATTGCAATTCTGAAAATGTGCCAGTTTGTCTTCAATCCTTTGCCAAATTGATTCATCAATGCCAATGATGAATTTCAAACCTTATTCCAACCAGTTACAAACCCTTCAGACAATTTCTCAATGAAGTACAATTGAGATGGCTGAATACCAACTCCAAACTTGCAACCCTTCAGTAGATATTTCACTACCTCAGTTATGCCAATCTAGGGGAGTGATTTGTTCCCAAAGATCGAATAGTATTTGCAGACCCAAAAGACTACAAATTGCTTCACAATGAAGAAGAAGAAGAAATCCCAAATCCAAGCATGTAGAAATGATAGCCCAAGCCCCCTATTTATTCTTTTTCTTGAGAAGTTACTAGAACTTCTAGAAACATCTAATTATAATGTACTTTATAATAAAATAACATTATAATAATAAAGTACATTTCTCAACTCAAAAATATAACAATGTAGGCCAAGATGTCTCATAACCGAATGTAGGCCCAACTAGACTGAATGTAGGCTCAAACTGGATGTAGGCTCGCTTCTGGACGTAGGCTCTGTCAGCAATAAGCAATCAAATGATCCACACAATGACTCTCTCTCCAAACTATTTGCCTACGAGAGTCGATGATAGGCAAACCCGTCATGAACGAACATGTCTCTAGAAAGGGGACATGACACATTGCCTCTTAAATACACATGCAATTATGGTATGGCCTTGCAATTATAGTAAAAAGTTATTTGGAGTCAGATAAAATTATTGGAAGGCAAGTACTTAAAACCATGATACCAATTTTATTTTTTGATCGGTGAAGCGCAAGGATTTTTAGCCTAGTCTTTGCTCTAGGTGGCCACAAACAAGGGACCTCGTCCCTGGCATTAACACACGGCCAACCTAAAAGCTTTAATGCGCGGCCATCTTGCTTGTCCTCCAACCACCTCCTCCACGATCTCCTCCATCTCCTTCACAACCTCCTCCTCCTCCTCCTCCTCTCCTCTATCTCCTTCACGTCCTCCTTCACCTTCTCTTCTTCCTCCTCCTCTCTTCGTCCTCTTGCCTTTCTCCTTTTCTCCACCACTAACAACACGTGCACATTGATGGCCTAGTTTTGACATGAATGCCGTGTGAGCCCAACTAGGAATTGAACCTTGGTTGCACCATCAACAATGCAACCACTTGACCATCACACTACGTGATGAAATCCCAAACCACAATACTAGTTAAAGTGATGGATTTATTGCATATTATTCTCAGCCTTAGGAATGATAGCTAATACAATACCAAAGATGGATGAGACACTGCATGCTACGTCCTATCTAGAACTTGTAAATGGGAATAATAAAGGACCCAATAATTGAACCTCAAGTGTTAGGAGATTAAGTGATTGATTCCATGCTCCTTATGGTGAATTTGGCAATGAAGCTAGTAGAAGTGCATATTAGATTCTTGGAAGAAAGTTAATAAATACAATTATTGACAGTGAGTTTGGTGCAAGTTTGGTGCGGATGCACTTCCAAAAGATACTTGGTGAAGCTTGGGTAAGATGACTATTTGGTTGCCATAGTTAGTAGGAGTAAATCAACAAGGAATAGAAGTGCTTGAAGTCCTCATGGGGCAATAGGAAATTGTTGGATCTCAAATTTTTTTAATAAACTTTGTTGTCATCTCATTATGCAAGAAGGCATACAATGGATTATTGGGTTAGGTTGGTTGGTAGTGGCCAAAGTTGACTAGAACTAGAAAAAGAATGTAATCTCAATTAAAAATAAAGGTTAGAAATGTAAATTTATTTGAAGAATTTTGTAATAAGTGAGGAAGTGGCTTCCTTGGATTCATTTAGTTTATTAAAAGAATAAGCAATAATCACAAACAATGTATACAAACAATAACATAATAAAATTTTGGAGTCTCTATTACAAAGAGATTCACCTCCTTATATAGTGTTTGAGAGATCTAACCTACATTAAATAAACATGACACTTGTCCAATATACTAAAATCTAATAATAGCTAACATTATTAAACACCACTATGTACTGCATGGACTTTCTCACAAAAGTTATGCCTTATTATATTCTAACAACCCCTCTTAAGGTTTTCGGATTAAAAGAAAAACATACTAACACATGGAATGAAAACTAAAAAAAATTGAACCAAACAAAACCGCATATTCCTCTATAACTTCTATTTGAAAATAGTTGTTGGACAAGGTAGAACTGACTTTCTAAGTTCCTAGACTCCACCTCCCCAAACTCCCAAATCAGGAATTTCCTGAATTATTGGACAACCATCAATATTGAGCTAAACTTACATTGCTGCATCAAATTCTCATGACCCTTGTAAGGGTACAATTCCCAAGATTGACAAACTCCCTAACTAACTGAGCAGTCACTCTTCTGGGGCTTCCTCTATACCAAATGCTTTCTTGTTTTCAAAGTGTGGGCTGCTTAGAATCCCAACCAGTGTTGGCATCTAGTGGATCTGTAACAATTTCTCTAGTAGTTTCATTTGCTTTGTCTTTGAGCCTTCCATTGAGGACATTATTGGCTTGAAGTCTACAGTTCCCAGCTGTCTAATGAGAGATCTCAGATTGTTTATGCGGTTAGATATTGTGACTTTGTCATCCATCTTGAATCGAAATAGCTGAAGCTTTAGAGAAAACTTTGCATTTAACTTATTTGTCCCCCTTTTTTAAGATTATCCAGATCTACATAATATAACTTACGATTAGAGAGCACAAGATCTATAATTTCTTTGACTTCATTGAATATGCCATGAGTTTTTAAGTTCATAAATTGGTTCAAACAATGTGGTGTAAGCAAGCCTAATAGCTGAATGTTGGGGTTATATAAACTGCTACTTTTACCTTCTTGTCCATGGGAATGCATCTCCATATTTTTTTGGGAGGCATACCCATTTTCATGAAGGCGCATAACTATCTTTTCCTGATGGTTGACTATTTTAGCAAGATGTGTGTTACATAGCAAAATGGAGAAATGTTGAAGTAACACTTTTGTTAAACCATTTTATCTTTCTCATTTTAGACTGTCTGGGACATTGAACAAATAAATAGCTTTGTTTAAATTCTTTTGTTGATGCAACATGGATACAGTAATTATTGTTATATCATTGCTACTTTTACCTTCTTGTCAATGGGAAAGCATTGTAATGTCCCATACGACTCCGTCAACACACTAGAGCTTCTGTACGACACTTGGCCTCAATCTGCCAGTACAACACAAAAATCTTTCCACATTCATTTGGCAAATTTCTCACATGTACGGCACAATAATCTTTCTCTTACTTGTCTGGCAAGTTTCTCCTTCCAACCTGTACACACTTGGTGTTTACACCCGTACGGTTCTTGAACTGCCTTCAACACTTTCCCACGTTCGACCAGGTTACCCATAGAGCAGCTTCACCCATATGACCCTGCGACTTCCACCATATGACTAAACTTAATCTTTGCACTCGTTTGTATGGAAGGCTTCCTTTCCTCTTCATACTTGCTCGACAAGGTGTGCTCGTACGACACCCATACAATACTTCGAATCTTGCACCCGTGCAACCAGACTTTGTGCTTCAAAAGTAATCAACTAAAATGGATCATAGATGTTGAGTAGACACTGATCACCCAAGTATACATTATCCACCATAGTATTAACGTCAATAATATAGTCAATTCCTTCACCAATGAATAAATCATCAACACAAAGCACACTCCATGAGTTGCCAGGAATATAGAGTTTGTATTTTTCAGATGATAAAGATATATCTCAGATTATGTCAAATTTGTCTTCAACTGAAGACTTCACAAATTTCGACAAACAAGTAGATTAGGGTGAGGAGTGTCTCCTGTCGAAACTGCAATTGCCAGACTAGGGAGGATCTTGCACTTTCGAAACGACACTGCAAAACACTCAATTCCAACTGGAATTGCAAATACAAAGAAATAGATGACTCCACGATGGTTTCCTAATTCCTACTAATGCCAGCCACCTCCTTATAAAGGGCTCCAAGAAGTTTCCGGAAAGTTGCCAAAGGCCGACATGACTTATTATTTACCATTTTATTACTTTTTATTTTATAATAAAATTAATTAATTAAAGTTGTCTGCATCATATTATTTGAATTTGGGACCACTTAATCAATTAATTTAATTTAACTATTTAAATATGTTGGGGACATTACATGCATCTCCATAACTTTTTTGTGAGGCATACCCATTTCCAAGAAGGTGCATGGCTTATCTTTCCTTGATGGTTGACCATTTTAGCATGATGTGTGTTACATTACAAAATGAAAAAATGCTGAAGTTACACTTTTGTTAAACAATTTTATCTTTATTATTTGAGACTGTCTGGGACATTGAACAAATAAATAGCTTGGTTTATATTCTTTTGTTGATGCAAAATGGCTACAGTAATTATTTTTATATGAACTTCTTGGCAGGTTAGTGTCAGGATTGTGGCTCTTGAGCTGCTTCAGGATGCACTGGAAGGTTCTGCAGGGGCAGGTCCATTTGCAGCTTACTCAGAAGCTTTCCGCACGGTTATGCGGTTTGGCGTAACAGATAAGTCAACAGCTGTGAGAACTGTGGCAGCTGGATGTCTAAGAGCTTTTGCAATTACCGGAGGGCCTGGATTAGGAGCCAGTGGACTTGAAAATTCTGCCTCTCTTTGTGTTAAGGTTAGCTGCTCAAATATTTTTTTATTTTATAATTTGAATTGCTTGGATACAGTTAAGCTTGTCTTATTTTTCTGTGGAAACTGGATGACAAAAGAAGCATTGTGAATTTTTCAATTTACCTTGTATGGCTTGTCACACCCATACATTATTCCTATTATTTTGAAGCTTTGTGTATCAAGAAAATCTTTTATCATATGGTAAATGTGACTTGATCTCTTACAACAAGGACATTAAATATATTCCAAACAGATTAATAGCACTTAACTATTGGGCTGCATTTGAGAACAGAAAATAATAGTTTGCTTAACAAGGTAGAAGATCCAAGAAGAAAATGTAGTTCTAGGTATGGATCTTGCTTATAATAATTGAAAGGCAACGTGGATTATCAAGTGGATTCAGCTATGCTTACTTCATCATTTTTTGCCTTTTTCCTAAGTTACCGATTCACAGCTCCCAGGCCCGGAGGTAGAAGCGGATTCGTCCGGAAGCTGATTTGGATCTGGATGCCCTGTGGATGCTCACTGGAAGTGCATCCAGTGAAACGCATCTAGAGAGCATCCGGGTGCCTTGGATGTGCTTCCAGTGAGCATCCACAGGGCATCCAAGAGCTTCTGTGAGGAAAAAAATCTGAATTCTAAATTCATTTCATCCATTAAATTCATTTTGTCTATTATTTTTTCTTATGGTTTTGAGGTAGTGAAAATACATATAAAACCAACTTTTCTAGATGACGATCTTGATGAGGAAAAAATTCTAAAATAATAAATTCCGTTTTTATTATATGGGTGCATAGAAATCTTCAGGAACAAAGCTATTGTTTGCATGGATTCAGGCCAAATGGATGGATGCTCAGAGCAGATCTCTCCACTAACTATGTTTTTGAAATTTTGGAAAGTTTTGTTGTGTTTCAATATATGTTAGTGCCACAAGGATAAATGTTCAGAGACTCTTTCTTTCTTGATTAATGGTTTCAGTTTAAACAAATTAAGCATCACATTTCGGCCATAATTTCTATAAAAGCTATCCTATGGAGTCATGGACAAAATATTCTTGACGAAAAATTCAAGTTCTTCAAGCATTCATACCATTTGTGTGAATTGCTTCACTGTTTTTCCCCAGTGCAGGTATGCTATTTTTTCTGATAACCATGGGATTTGAACTACATGATAAGTGTAATTATGCTATTTTTTGCATCATTATTAAATGCTACATCACCTGGGTGCCCTGGATGTGCTTTTTCTAATAACCATTGGAATCGTGAACGTAGATGTATATGATATGGCTTATTTAATATTTATCAGATATCTTGATCAATGGTGAAGTATCATACTATCAAATGATTTAGTTTTGTATATTTCTTGTATTTCTTTGCATATATATATAAACGCATCCATGATCCCCCAAAAAAATTTTGCTCATCCGTGCACCCGATTCTTGCACCCCCATCCGCATCCGCACCCAAATCGACAACTTAGCCTTTTTCCCATCCATTTGAGTATATCATGATTCTTGAGAGGATGATAACATCTGAAGTTGCACACATATGATTGAAATGCCATATGATGTCAAGAAATGGAAAAAAAATGGCCTTCTTGTAGTATAAAACTTAAAAGCAACATAGAAAAGTGAAGAAAACAATGGAATGACTGTATACCTTGTTTGACTTTGTACACACATATAGACCATTGAGACCTCAAAAAGGTGCTATCGACTATTATGAAAATTCAACACAGAATGATCACCAAGATATTCAACTGATAAAATAAGCAGCAAATGCTTTCTTATATAGCTTTACAATGAGCTAAAAATATTGAAGTCTAAAAATAGACTCGACTAAATATAATGAAAATTAAATAATGCATAACGACTAATTTAAGTCTAACCTAGAGTCGAAATGATTTTATTAAACTCAAGTCTAAAAACTAATTGATCATTACAGTATAATATTGTTTTAATATCCTCTCTTAATCAATCTACTAACTAAACCAAGCTTATCCCAAAAATTTACAAATTTGTCAGAACCCAAAGGCTTGGTAAGAATGTTTGTAGTTTGGTTCTTTGAAGGACAATACTGCAGCATAACTGATCCATCTTCTACAAGTTGTCTGATGAAGAGACAATAGTTTCCCATGTTCGGTATGCTTGTGGAAGATTGGATTCCTGGCCAGTTTGCGCACCCCTTGATTGTCATAGAACAAGGGTTAAGGCTTTGCTTGAGATATCGTAATGTTTGAAAGCTTCCTTTAGAGTCATACTACTTCACACATTGCTTTTACTGTTCCTTGATATTTTGGCTCAACCATGGAGAGAGCTACTGTCTGTTGCCTCTTGCTGGTTGATGTGACTACACCCGTGCCAAGGGCTTAAAACATATCATTAAGTGGATTTTCTATTGTCAAAAAAACTTGCTAAATCTAAATCTGTGTACCCAACCAACCGAGGATCTTTGCTTCTACCGTACATAATGCCAAAGTCAAGTGTCCCTTTTACATATATCAACAACCTCTTCATTGCAGTCAAATGTTCTACATTTGTTAACATGAATTTGGAAATGTAATTTAAAACATAGCTCAAATCAAATCTAGTGGTTGTAAGGTATGTAATGCTGCCCACTAGTTCCCTTTTAGTTGACTCATTGATAGTCTTCGTGTCAGTTTTGGCTTAGAAACCCTTGGCATATAGATTGTGAAATAAAAATGCTCCCACTTGTTTATTCATCTTTTACATTTAGATAGTAATGTAAGAGCTGAATTCGTTAGATCAAAATTCTCACTAATATCAAATTTGATCTGACGGAGAGCACTTGCCTCATGGCCTATAATATTATCATCCACATATATGACTAGAAGAATGATATTATTACCACTTTTTGTGACATACAAATTTGGATCGAAAATACTCTATTGGAACCCCTATCTAACCAAATACTTGTAAGGCCCCAAAAGTATGAATACCCAAATTTTTCTCTAGGCCACAAATTTTAAATGGACATAGAAGGGTTAGAGATACCTTTCACTTTGATTGAGACCATGCAAACAAGTTAGGGGTCATTTATAATCATAATTCATAAAATAGATTGCCTTAATATGAAATAAGCATATGCTTAAATATAGATCTAATCACAAGATTGCTTAAATTAGTTCAAGATTGCCCAACCATAGGAAAGACAGGGTGACTTGATAGGGTGTCCTAGAGATCCTCTACCCTAGGCCCAAGAGCGGATATACCATTCCTCTTGGCCTCATGTGGCCCATGCCATTGATATGAGGTGAAGTACCTAGTGAGGTGTCATATAACCATTCCCCAAAATCTTGTCACTTCTATCCTACTTCTCATGATTTAACATTCTTAATGCATTCGCTTACCATGATAGAGAGCATGAGGAGCATTCACAATATGGTGCCCTGGAAGTCCATCCTTTCTAAGCCCAAAGGCGACACCCTTTGTATCCCTTTGGTCCCTAGGGGACTCCTTGGTCATATACCATGAGGTGGCGTGCCTAGAAGATGATCCCATCACCATTCCCCTACTTGTAATTCCTCAATTCCGCATTCACAATATGGTTCCTTGGAAGTCCATCCTTTCGAAGCCCATAGGGAATACCTTTGTACCCTTTGGCCCCATGGGACTCCCTAGTCATATACCACGAGGTGGCATGCCTAGAAGATGACCCCATCACTACTCCCCTACTAAGGCTTACCTTAACTATCAATTAATACATATAAAGAATTCAATATTATGCATGTATTCTGTTGATTCGGTAATCAGTTATCAACAGCATATCCTAAGCAGTAATGAGCAGATATAGATAATATTTTTTATGCTATGCTCAGTAGATGTAACAACAACACATCATTAGTCAGCCTTGTGCAGATATAAATGGTACTTACCATGCCATGAATTGAACTCATACGAAAAACCACAGTACATGTTCAAACCTGCTGTGTATTATTAGTTAGGAATGCCAAATCTGCTTACTTCCCTTGTGATTCGATGCCCTTCTTCAATAAGTTATTCTCTTTTATATCTCCTTTGAGTGTAGGGAGTCACACCCTTTCATTTGTTATTGCCCTTATGAAAGGGTCACACCCTTTGGTTATAAAAAGCTGCACCTGTTTGACAACAACTACTGTCCCTTTCACCTCTTATTTAATCTTCACCTATCTCTCACTTTTCAAATCTGTCTTTACTGCTTTTCAAATATGCACATATCCCATTTAAGATCTGCATATCTTCTTCTTCTTCTAAATCTACATAACTTATTTTCTTCTTTTCTTCTCAATTCTTATTTTAGATCTCTTCTTAGACTTCTACTCTAAATCTGCTCTAGATCTCCTCTATTCCCTTTTCCTCCATTCCATTTGGTCCTTCTTCCCCTTTATATCTTCCAATGTGCGGGAGAGGTCACACCTCTTTATCATGTCTGACTTTTGGCAAGAATTGCAACCCATCATAATTGCCCTCTTGAAGGGTCACAACCGTTCATAATTACAACCCTTTTGAAGAGTCACAACTCTTCATAATTGTCCGTCTTTGAAAGAGTCACAACCCTTCATAATTGCAACCCTTTGAAAAAGTAACTTTCTTATTTTCTTCGCATTCCTTTCTTCTTCCTTTAATTCTTGTTTAATTCCCATGCTCTCCTCTTCTTCCTTCCTCCATATTCCCTTTCAAATGAACTCACCTCCCTTTTATATCTTATGTTGAGGAAGTCACAACTCTTCATTGCGAATCTCTTGACCTTTCATTAACTTAATTAACTTGTACTCATATTATATTATATTATTATTTATCTATTTATATATTTTAATTTTATTATTATTATTTATTATTAAATCCTACTTCAAAAGGAGAGATTACAGTACTTGTGAATTTTGATGTACCATGCATTGGGTGCTTGCTTTAGGCCACAATTTTTTTTGAAGTCGACATCCAAGATACTTATTCTCTGCAACTTGGAAATCTTGTGGTTGAGTGATGTACACTTCTTCCTTCAAATCTCCATTGAGGAAGGCACTCTTAACATCCATTTGATGGATTATCCAACCAAACTGATTTGTCATGGCTAGAGTTGATCTAACGATGCTCATCTTTGTTGTAAGAGGAAAGATTTCTTCATAGTCAATGTCATCTCTTTGTGAGAACCCTTATTGACCAACTGATCTTTGTACCTGTCAAGAGTATAACAACCTTATACTTGACTTTGTACACCCATTTGCAACTAATGGGTTTCTTTCTTGGTGGAAGATTTAAACAATCCAAAGTCTTACAAGACTCTCATGGTTGGTTTCCACAACATTTTCTCATTCTTGTTTTCCTTTGCCTCAACAAATACCTATGGCTTATTAGAATATTGTAATGTTTCTTTAATGGTCATCTTAGTTAGTCTTTAGTTTATTAGGTAGTTTCTATTTTTGTCTTTAGTTCATGATTGTTTCTTTTAGAAACATCGTCTTTGTAAATCTATATAAGGAGCTTTCATCTCCTCTGTTTAATATAACATCAATTTACCATACCATGGTATAAGAGCTGATGAGATTTTTTAGAATTTGGCGAATTTTTTATTAAAACTCGTAGCCTCTTGTTTTTAATGAATTTTTTAATAAAAAAATCGTTTGGGGTTTTGATTTTTTGAAAATTTGTGCTCATTGTAGAATGCTAAATTGGGATCCTCTTGCACAATAGCCCTCATCTGGTCAAGCATAGAATCGATGCACTCATAGACCTCTCCAAGGGCAAGTGCATCTCCATCACCATATCTGATCACCTGGAAAACCGAAGTAATGATAGAGACTGTATTTTGCATCAGTCCAAATATGATCACTCTTCACTATCTCCTTTACCCTCTTCCCCTGCTCTATCTTGGCTTCTGCCCACCCATTCCACTCATTTGTCATAACCATGAGTTGCAGTGCCTCTTGCAATTCAAGCATTCTCTCCAAGAGAATGTAATAGGATGCATATCTAGTCTCAACTGGTTTCAAGAACTCCTTCGCGAAGGTCTTGAAGATTGCATGTGAAGTGTGGTGGTTGCAAATAAACATTTGCACATCTCTCGCATCACTAACCACTCATCTAATCCAGTCAATCTTCCCCATGTCCTTGAGTGCATTGTTCATAGCATGCACACAACATGGAGTCCACTAAATATGTCTATAGGCTGCCTCAATAAGCTTCCCTGCAACTCTGCACACATGTGTTGCATCTGTCACTACTTGGGCCACATTTTGTGGCCCAACCTCCTCAATAGCTTTTTTAAGGAGCTGAAACTGAAATCAGCATCTTTGCGATGCCTTGAACAATCAACTGCCCTCATAAAGTATGGGCCCTCTATGCATGTAACCATGATGTTGATGAGTGGATGATGGCTAATGTCCGACCACCCATCCATAACTATGTTGCATCTAGACTCTATCCAACATGCCTTCATTTGCTCCAAAATATTGATCTTGGTATATTGGTTATCCAAGATTATGGTCCTCAATTTGTGCTCACCTGGTGGCACAAATGATGGTCCCCCCTTCACCACCATCGATATCATCTCCTTATAATGGTATGCCATTGGCAAAGAAGAACTTGCCAAAGGAATCATCTATTTGATCCTTCAAAGGCACATTGAACAAATCAGCTATGGGGTTATTTCTTGCCTTGCGTTTCCTCTTGCCGCTGCCCTCCCCTGTTGAAGTTTGAGTGAATGAATGTCTTGAGGCTGACCCTAACATTGTTCCTTCTCTCTAATGCATGGCACGAGTAGAAGTATGTAGCTGCCCCTGTAACTGCTGAATTGCCTGAACCTGTTACCTAGCATACAAAGTAGTAGGCACTGCAACTGTACTATCCTCAGGTTTTACTCCAAAGTTTGTTTATCTCAATTCTGTACTTGACGTTTTTAGCTTCCATAAAAAATTTACATGCACTCACACCATGGCTTGTCCAAAAGAGCAAGTGTGCATTAACTCTAGTGATGCTCTTAGACCATCCTGCACCACAAAGATTGCATTTCCATTTTCTTGTGCCACCACTTGTTGGCATTGGGGTTGTTACTCTTGTTGCAAATTGTTTGAGAGGAGACTTGGGATCATAAGGACCCCTAGCAAACTGTGTCAAAAGCTGAGAGGGGCAATCTATAGAAGGTGGTCCACTAGTAATAAAACTAGTTTGGGCTTCCGGATCAGCCCCGTGGTCACTTTCCTTAGGTTCAACCTCATGCCCAGTTTCATAATTTGATAGATTTGCACCCTCAAACTAAACTTTCATTTCATCTCCACTGATATCATGACTATGAGAGCTTATTTTGACACCGCATTTCACAAAATGAAAATTTTTCAACCTAATTAGTAATTTAAAAAATTAGAAATAAATTATTAAGAAATTAGTTTCAGCCTAGGCCCTAATTTAGAAACAACAAAATGAAAATACAAGAAACAAGAAAAATGAAAACACTTTCAACAAGAATTTAGAAACAACATTCAACTTTTTAAAAGAACTTGATATTTACTTTTAGAAATAAAAATTGGAAACTAAAACAAATAAAAACCCTACCTTTTGCTTGATGAATCTCTTCAAGGAAGGTGTAGAATCTTCCTCCTCTTCATCTTGTTGCTCTTCTTTCACTTGCAATCACTTCTTGCACTCCTCCAATCATTCTTTGCACTCCTTTTCACTCTTCTCTATTAGCTATAGCAAATAAGTTGAAATCCAATTGTGAGGAAAAAATGAAGTTCAGAGGGGCTTATGTAGGCTTGGAGTGGCCAAAATGGAACCCACCTCCGTTTAGGGTTCGAATAGAACCTTGATATAAAAATGAAAACTTGAAAAAAAATTAACTCATTTTTTTGTCATTTTGATGTCGTGCAACAACAGGGGATGTGCAGACGTCCCTAGGTTCCGACGACAACTTGGTGGGGGGAAGGCGGTGGTGGGGGATGGGGGAATGGCACAAGGACCTCCCTGATTTGGGAACGGGGGGTTTGGGGGGGTGCGTCCCTGTGTTTCACTGGCGTAGAGGAAGGTACGACTGTAGAGGTGATTCCAACCTTCTCAGATCTACCCAAAATGCCCTCTAACTGCTGCAAACTTAATCAATATTGCTGTATATTTGCCCAATGGTGAATTTTGGATAAATTCAGCTCCCAAGGAAAGCTGGGGTTTCGTCCAACCTTTTGATCTTCAGGGAGTTTTTGTTCCCAGAAGCTTCAATCTGCTGCTCAACTCTTCCTTAGAGGTCAAACTCACTTCTCATCTATAAAAAATGAATTTTACGATGATCAAATGACAACTCCCAATATTCTTTAATTGTCTCAAATCCTAATTCGCTTTTAGGTTTGCACTTTCTTATTTTTGATAATGTTTATTTTCTAATTTTTGATTGAATATTCCCTCCTAGAGAGTTCGACCCCCTCTTAGAGGATCTTACTCATCATTCATAAAATGTCCACCTTTTAAAAACAACTTGACTTTTATAACTTCTAGGGATGTGTGCCATGGGGGGCCACTCAATAACACTCTATTATATTATAAAGTGATTTAATTAAATCACACTTTATTTTTATTTAAATTAAAACATTAGGCAGTAACTTAATTATTTCAAATTTATTCCTGGATCCATCACTTGAACTCCAAATTGAAAACTCAGTGCTGCCACAAATCCAAGGTTGATGTCTAAATATAGCATGCGAATTGACAGTCCCCACCCTAAAATTTAGGGATCCTACCTAAAAAATAGGAACTGCAATGAAAACCTCTAAAATGATCCATGAGGTCCCTTGAGCCATTTCAGTCAACTCCTTGTCAATGCCTAAAAAGTAGGAATCCCTTCTAAAAAAATAGGAGACTGTCTCAAACTGTCCAAAACAACTTATGAAGCTCCCTGTTAAGGTCCACAACCCTTGGTTGGGTCCCCTATCTGCTATGTTGACCTATGGGAACCTTGATAGTAGGTCAACCCCTACTAACAACTGAACTGCCTAAGGAAGGGACATTACAAACTCAGACCTAGTTGAAATTGAGCACGATCAGCTCAGAAATAGAGGAAATTTAGAGAGCACAAAATTTCATTTTGGTTATTATGTTGTCATGAATCTCAGAATCAGTGACTACATATATCATATTCCTTAGAGGCTTAAAATTTAAATTTAAAATATTGTACAACTACAGTCTACAACTTCTTCTTCCTATTAGTATTCATCCTTAAATAGAGGGTAAATCATTCGGCCTTAAACTAGAGTGTAAATCTGATTCATCCTCCTCTCTAGTGAATGAATCTTTGAACGGCTCTCCAACTTTTGATAAATCCTTCCAGGCTTCCAGTTACTCCTCAATCACTTAACACATATGAGACTGAAATTTCTAAAGATCAAAACTACAATCAAAGTAATACTAAAGTTTTAACTTGTACCTTTTTTGCTGTTTGTACCAACCAAGTCTGTGTCAGATTTGTTGGCCTTGAAGTAGTCTTGCTGCGTCCCTCCCGAGTTACTTGTTAGTCTTCAAGAAGAATCAGCTTGTACGTGGGCGAGTAAAATTCCCAGCTAAAACTTTATGTTGGCTGGAGAGAACAATTGTTTTATTGATCTTCTTGGACTTAAAGTTGATTGTGTAAATCATTGTTTTGATTTTCTACAGATAATATCTCTAGTAGTAGTGGTGGTGTTTACTAATCTCTAATGGTATTATATAGCTTTTTATTGCTAAATTTCTAATTGTTAGACATGGTTCAGAAACTTGTGACTCAGGTGAGTGCTTACTGAGTTTTAGAACTATGCCCAACAATGTGCAATAAAAAGCTATAAACTACCAGTGGAGATACTTTAAGCAACAACAAGGGATACTATAAGTCTGTAAATGGAAAATCAAAACATCTCTTGTCAACTTAATTTATTAATCATGATGTGCCTATCTTATTAATTGCTTTGCTGCATACATACAAGCATCAATAGAGTCTCTTTGCTCCAATTTTGAGGCTTCTTCAGGTTGATAAGATTAAATATTTTTGCACTTGTAATGATAGGCTTTGGAGGATCCTATTCCATCTGTCAGAGATGCATTTGCCGAGGCATTGGGAGCATTAGTAGCCCTTGGTCTAAATCCAGAATCACAGGTATGTATTTTTAACAGATTATCACTTTCTTAATCATTTGAAAATTTTAAAGTTTTGTGATTGTGATTTTAGGTTCAGCCAAAAGGGAAAGGGCAACCTGGTTTGGGAAGAACTTTGGAAGGAGGCTTGCAGAAACATTTGATTTTGCCTTTCGTAAAAGGTAAATGACCTTGTGTGCATTTTAGTTTCTTTTATTTACTGTACCACATCTCAACTAATGACAAGTTTTGGCAAATTGTTACCATAAAAAATGTATGGTTTTCAATTTATAGTTTTGAAATTTGAGCATGTAACTGCAGATTATATTTCTAGACTATTAAAATTTTCCATGTAAAACATAAACAATTTCAGGGTGTCACTTTCCCTTCATGCAAACCGTTCTTTGAGAGCTGTTGCATCCGGCTGAATGTGCATGTCAATTACTCACAACAAGTTGCCATAATCTAAATGCTCTATATTGCATGGATTGATTCTTGATTCTTGATGTTATTATCATACTTAGGAGTGTATATTATTAATCTTTCATGTTAAACAAATTATGCTTATGAAAAGTAGATTTCTACTACATGTCTCTAAGAATAAGCCAATATCACGATTCTTTGTTAGCATTGCTCTCTTTTATTTGCTTCAGTCTGGAGTATCATCAGCATGATTGTGGCATACTTCTTGTTTGGTGGAGGGTTGAAAAGTTTGTTCTGGTGCTTTTACGATGCTATATGCTTCAAATTGCTTTCTAGAAACAATATCAAGATATGGATTAGCTTATTGTTTGCAGCTCTGGTGAGGACAATTTAAACCATGGCCATTATATTTAATTTTGTTTCCTGTCATACACTTTCATTTCTTGTGTTGCCTGTTTTTGTACTGGTGTGCTTGCCATTGCACTCTATCTATCTTGCTCGCCTTATCACTGATAACAGGGCAGATTTGGAAAATCTTTATGACCATAGAATGCCCATTCACTCATGCTCATATCGATAATAATTCATGCTTAAAAGATATGAATTCAATGCCGCCCCGACATTTTCCTTCTCTGCCTACATCCAAACTTTCCTTCACTCCATAGCCCTGGGAGTTCATAGCCTCTCCAAAGCCTGGCACCTTTAGCTGCACTGTCTCAAATGAAAGAAGAAAAGAAAACAGATTTGCAAAGATGAATTTTTTGAGTATTCCCATCATCATACACAGAAAAGAACAATCGGGCCCTCTTTTTGAACTAAGGAGAATGAGTGCTATCTTCGTACAGAATATCCACCAAAGATTTTGTTATTTAAGGATGATGTAACATACCATGCCACAGACTATTCTTCTGCTTTGCTAAAAATAGCACTAAAAATATCTCATGTCAGTCGTGGAAGGGGAAAATAACAGTTTGATGCAACTGCCAACTAAGATGGATTCAAAAACATGATTTTTTCTTGTTAACTGAACAAAGCTCTGGGTGAGATGCCTTTCTGATCTGGTTCTACAAACCTTTGGAGAACTAATCAAGATGAATTTACTAAATGCGAATAGAGGATGAACAAAAATATGCTTACGGCCATTAATATCACCTGTCTGGTGTTTGTTCCAAAAGTGATTTGAGTTGAAGAATTGTAGTAGTATATATTTTTAACTTTACACAACATGATACAAAGAATTTTCAATCTTGTATCCAATAGAATAAAAAAAATTCCGTTGAAAATTTCGTAGTAGTCTCTGATGACAATGGTCATCCTTCTTAGTTCAAGGTCAATACAAGCTTTATTGTGAAACTGGTTTAGATTTTAATTTAATGACTGAGATATGGGCATTCAAGATTCTGTTTGTACATATTAATTTCCTGTAACATCCCTTATAGTTATTGATCATAATGTTAAAGGTTTAGGTCTCATTAAGACTACTTTAATTTATTCCTCTTTCAAACACGAAATTCCATTGGCATTAAGTGTGACAGATCTTAGCTTCCATCAACAAAAATATTTCAGATTGGTAATGGGTAAGTCTTATTTCAATGACAATTATCCTTTGTTTCAGACCTCAATGAATTCTAACCAAAATCAGCTCATAAAATCTTGATTGCATCTATGTGCACCTAAATTAGTCACAAGGTAAATCTTTCAATAAGGATTACTCACTTTACCCTTGCTGCAACTCAGTTGGGTTTGTCAAAGAATTCCTAGATACAATTCTCCCCAACAATAAATCTCAGGATGAATCAATTTATTTCAATTTATTTATGTTCTGGAAACTTAAATTTATAGTAAATTGATTTGTGTCACACTACCTCGTATACTTCTTATGGTCATGGTTTGATAATCCCTTGGCAAATAATAAGAAAATAAAGAATAGTATCCATACATAATCAACTTCTTTGGCTGCCTTTGATTACATAATTTAAAATCACATCAATGCAATCAACAACAGTATTTTGTAATGTCCCCTTTTTGGAAGTTATTCAAAATTAAATGAATAATTAATTAATTTATTAAGGCCTTAAGTTATTTAAGACAATTAATATTTAATTAATAATTATTTAAATAAAGTGTTTTTTAGTTAAGAGTAACTTATAAATAAATTAATAATAAATCACTTTATGGCTAAAGGATATTATTTTAATTAAGAAATTGCCAAGAGCAGTCGCTGAGAATAAATTATAAAAAGGAAGGCTTGGAAAGGGTATATCATTTGGGAAATTGGTATTGGAGGAATTATGGAGAGCATTTGCTTGCAGAGAACCTAAGAATAGAAACCCTCGAGGTTTCTATTGGACAGAAACCTAACACCATTAGAAGGTGGATTCATGGCAGGATTCACATCAGACTTCAATGTGTAGGAAATTGCGAAATTTTCTATTGAAGATAATAATCAGAGGTATTTCATTATTTTTTATAATGAAAGTTTACTTCAGGGGAAAAATGGTGATTGTCAGAGTAAAACAACTATTTTGTGTTGCTGTAGAATAAAATATTACTCCTATGACTTTAATAAACTATTCAAAGTTTGTTGGTTGGAGATATAATTTATTTCCCATAGCCGGGCAGCTACTTATTCATTCACAGGATTATTATTATATTGAGCCATATCGTGGATAAAGGAGGCAAATGAATAAATATATATTTATTTTGGAGGCAAATTTTAATAGTGGCAAATGTTACGATGTGAACGACTTAATATATTTTGGAGTGGCTATATATATTTTCAATTTTGGCACTATATAAATGAAAATTAATATTTCTTTATAGTGGCATTATAGTGGCATATTGAAATATTTTAAGTGGCAATATTATTTTTGAATCAAGTCAAACATAAGGTTGCGGCTTCAGAGAGCTATGGTGTGAATATTTTTGCAAGTATGGCTTTTCTCCATTTTTAGTAGAAAATAATAAGGTTTTGAAGGAGCAAATGACATTGTTGCAAGATACTCTTTTGGTATGGAAGATTGAATGGCAAGACATGAAAGTTGCATGGCAGATCATGAAAGGTTCAACAATGGAAAATAAAGATTTGTTGAATTCTAAAGTTTCTCAGACTGAAGGGATAGTGGTTGACCATGCTAACAACCATAGAGTGAAACAGAGGAAAAGAAAGGCGGTTCTACAAAATATTCTAAAACTTGGACACAAGTTATTAACAACTTTGATAATATGGGAGAAGAAGCAAACACCTAGGTTGATAGTATGCAAGATGGAGAAATCAAAGAAAGGAAAATTAGAAAAGTTGACATAATTATCAAAGGAGTGAAAGATTATGAAAAAAATGGATGTACTCTTGATCTTGCAAGTGACTTTCTAAAACACAAGCTGCTTTGGTAAGGATGAATCTGCTAGTCATGAAGGGTGGACAAGCTTAGCGTTGAGAGAGCTAGGCTCATAAAAATCATCATGTCAAGCATATGTGACAAGTGAAGTCTCCTAAGCAAGAAACAACTCTTGAGGGGCTCTTTCTTTTTTCTAGATGAAGATCTAACTATTAAGCAACAAGTGGAAATAAGGGATGAATTGTCAAAGGTTATAGTAGCAAGGGATGAGGGTAAAGGGCATGGATGTACAAAGGCAAAGCTTTTATTGCCTCTTTTGGGCCTCATTTTCTAAGAGAACAACGAGTTGGCAGCAAAACCTTTAGTAATTTTGTACCAAGGGCAGAATGGGCAAATAGAATGAAGAGTCAACATTGAGTCTTGCATGCCAAAACAAACAGCAATCAGTCCTACCCAGGTTTCCTTAAGATTAGTTTGTTGGAATTGTAGAGGTTACCCTTGAAGGTGGGGATTGGGGTTAGGGTCTATTGCAAAAGATATACATAATTTGTCTCATAGAAACACATGAGCATGAAGGGTGCAAGACACCTTTGTGTGAAGGGTATTTGAAGATGGCACAATGGAACACGACAACAAGGAATGGCAAAGGACATGAGGGTATTATTATCTTAGCAATGGAAAAAGTAGGTTGTTACATACAACTAGAAAGAGAAGACTCAAATAAACAATTTATTTGGTTTAAAATCTCAGAAAATGAAAATCTTATTTGGATTGCAACGTGCTATTTTGCTCCTCAAGTTTCAAAAACTTACAAAAGTAGGGGGCATGACCACAAATATCCCATTGTAGGATTAAAAAAGGATATTGCAGTGCATTCTCAGCTAGGTGAAGTCCTAGTGGGTAATTCCAATGCTAGGACTGCAAGTGAACAAGCTAGCATTCTTTGTTGTAAGGAAGATTGCAATCATATAAAGCTTACAAAAGAAAGCAATCGTCAATAGGAAAGAGTTCAAGAGGACAACAAAGTCAAGAGGACAACAAAGGCTGCAATCTTTTTGGGGATCAACTGCTTAGTCTTTGTAGGGCATTTGCTTTAGTTATTTGCAATGGCTTGGCTAGATGGAAGTATGATAATTTCACTTGCAATACCTACAATGGCTCAGGTGTAGTGGATTATGCAATTTGCTCACACATAGCTTGTGTGAGAATATGGAGGACATTTGATTGGTGAACTGCTTTGGGATTTAAATTATGATTGCAAATCTATTTATCTAAGCATCATGGGATGAAAACTTAGTGTGTTTATTAATCTTCCTCAAAGGGCAGAATTCTTTCGACTCAAAAAAAAATTGAAGTACATTCAAGTTAACACTCGAACACTAACAAAATTGATTCAAAATGCACTTGTTGACTGCAAAAGGGCAAAACATAAGAAATCTGAAACAAATTGCTTTCCAGTTAATGCTTTGTTTGAACTTTGAATGAGTCAAACAAGGGAAAAATAAACATCAAAGCTTACAAGCAGATTTTAAGAAAGAAGAAAGCCAATTTCATGATCACAAGGTGGGAAGAGCTAATCTTTCTTGGGAAAAATAACCTCAAATTATTTTGGAAAGAGCTACAATTGAGAAAAAAGGCATTGGAAAATAATATTACAACTTCTGAGTGCTTTTATTATTCAAGGCAGCTTTATGATTAGGATTATGTTGTCCTCAATTTTGACATCACAAAATTGTGGCAACCCTACGCAGTTTTTTATGAATTCGTGGGTGTATCCTCTACGATTTCGATGTTTTGGATAATGTGTTATAAGGACAATTCGTCATCCTTGAAATGCTCTTTATTTTGCACATTTCATGCATCCTTTTTGAGGGTTCCCATCGAGTGCAGGTGCTTGATTTTCGACACTCTTTAAGTCTTTTTCTTCGTTTTTCCCTTGAGTCAATAGCCCTTTGAAATACGCTCGTTTCAAGCTAACATAGACATCAAACGGAGTTGTATAACTCAAGTTATGATGCAAAAGGTGGGGTTTTTCAGGTTGACTGCATATTCTTTAAAAATCCTTAAAAGGTGGGTTTTTCAAAGTCGATTGCACGAGTTCTAATTATATTTAATGTATAAAATGGATTTTGATGTCCATTTTCAAATTTCAACTCATTTCGAGTTGATTTAGCGATAGTTTTTAATGTTTTCGTGAAATTAGCTTTAAAATGATTTAATTTCATGTTACTTTATTAATACTATAGTTATATGTAATCACTTAAGTTCACAAAAGTGTGGTTTTTGGTCTTCATTGCATATCATCAACATGCAAATTACTTTTTGAAACCCACCTCTTGAAATTAAGTCATTTTCACATTAAATACGTTGTTTTTATATGCAATTGCATTTGTAAAACATGTAAAAGTGGCTTTTTCTAAGCCAAAAACATGTTTTATAAAAATATGCAGTTAACCTCCAAAAGAACGTATTTAATCCTCTTATAGTGTGGTTTTTATATGCAACTGCATATATAAAACAACGTATTTAAAAGACATGAAGTAGCTTTTTCCTAATTAAAAACATATTTTTTCAAATGTGTAATTGCACTTGAAAAGTGCGTTTTTAATAAGAATACACTAAAAGTGTTGTTTTTGAACCCAAATGCATGTCTTCTTATGTATATTTTTGTGTAAAGGCATGTCAAAAACAATGTTTTTAATCCTTCTCCATGGGTGTTGAATTTGGAGAGGATTAAATATCTTTTTAATATGCAAACACACATGAAAGACAACATTTTTTTATAACCAGCTCTTGGGTGTTGTTTTTAAAGTCATTTACATGCTTGTTATTGCATGTATAAACACTTCCAAAATGCGTTTTTCCCTTGGGTGTTGAATTTGGGAGCATATGCATATTTTTTTTTTATAACATGTATTTGCACTCAAAAAGTGCATATTTAATCACTTAAGTTATAAAGTGTTATTTTTATATGCAAATGCATATATAAAAAACGTTTTTAACCATTGGAGCATGTGTTTTGGACTTGTAAAAGCCCGTCATTACTCTTTATTACATGTATTTTGATCAAAACTCCTTTGGTGGCGATTTTGGAGAAGAAAACATGTGTTTTTGACTTTTAAAAACCCACTTTTTTGGGACGTTTTTGGAAAAAATGGGATTTTGAAGCAAGAAATCACTTGGAAAATGGTCAAAACTTAACCATTTTGGCTGCTTATAGGGTTGATTTTGCACTAAATTGTCCAAGGGTCATTCTTGGATCATCAAAATTGCATTTTAGAAGGTATTTTACTCCAAAAACAGCCTATTTAGGGCACGTTTTTAGGCTTTTTTGCCAAAAAAGACCCATTTTCGGCCATTTTTCTTCATCAAAATCAAATCTTTTTCTTCTAAGATGAGTTCTTGGGCATTACCTTTCATTTTCAGCTTGTTTATCATCATTTCTAAGCTATTTTTGATGCCCTAGATGTCGTTTTTGGTTGTCATTACATGTGCATTGGAAATGGTCAAACCGGTTGCTATTTTCTTGCATTTAATCTCTCTTTTCTTCCCACTGAAAACCAAATTATACTGAGAGGGGGAGGGGGTGAATCAGTATAACTATAAACTTTTAAAGTTCAAAACAAACAGAGAACACTAAGCAAAGAGACAACACAAGCAAATTATCTCGTGGAAACCCAAAGCGGGAAAAACCACGACATCACTATCCAAAGGGCAATGACCCAGTTACAATCTGAGAGCTCCAACTCTCCTTATACCAACCAGAACTGGCTCCAACCAGTTTATAACAAGGCTTTTTACAATAGAATATCAGAATTTCAACTTAAAAGAGATTACTATATCTCCACAGAAATATGAAGACCCTGCTGTCTGAAATAAACTCCCCTTATACTGACTAACAATCCTGTGACTGTGTCAATTTGAAATTTGATGGTCTCTGAATTTTACAAGCTTAAACTATTATAACCAATGTGTTGAAATGGAGTCACACTCATTGAAGCACTTCCCGGTTTTGAACTCACTGCACTTTCACACCACAAGCTGAATCTACCAAAGCCAAAACAACTGGTACTGATGCTTTAAACACTCTGCAACGTTATTCAGTGAACTTAGTGAAACTTAGCCCTGTTAATACTTCACTGTATAACCACTTGTGTTGTATACTGAAAGATAAATAACCAGTGTGTATTTCATTGCTGCAACCTTCGTTCTTTCTCCTTTAATTTCACTCGCTTTACTAATGCATTACAGTAGATGCGTATCTGCAGTGCTTTCAAAAATGCTTGCAGTCTAAACTCTTGCAACTCCGTTTTGTACTCGAACAGTATCAAACATGCTAGCAGTCACCTTTTTGAAACCGTATTCCACTCCTTTTTAACAGCCGTAACTCTGCATCTCCATTCACATATATCTTTAGCTCTCCTTTTGTTTTTCAGCCTTTTCCATAAATTTTTTATCTGCACACATGACTATACTACCTTTTTGCATATACGATACCACACCCTTACTTCGACTGCACTCATGTTTTTTTTAACGTTAACTTTTGTTATCCAAAGAGGAGAAAAAAAAAAAAAAAGTCCTTCATTTTCAGGAGCCGTTTTTTTTACACACGGCATACACACCCACACTTTTTTAAAAAACGTTGCTATCAAAACGTTGACAGCAATTACAGTTCTCAGCTACTCCATTTTATTCGATGGTCAGAGAATCCATAATCATGAGAACGGCTGATTCATTTGATAAAAAAAACGTCTCCTGTTCTTTATAACACGGCAATCAAAACATTCGAAGAACATATATTACTTTCTCGAACCCGATACTTCAGTGTAACTGCAAAAGCATTTTGTCTTCACGCAAGCACCGTTCTACAGGCTCAATCCGGTAATCCTTAAACAGGTGTAAGATACATTGAGAGCCGTTTTTCTTTGACGCCAGACATATAGCAGCAATCGTCTCTAAGGAGACTCACCGATAGTGACAAATCATTTCTTACAGTTCTGACGCCTCAACCTTTGACAGTCGTGACTGTCCAGCATTCGATATTCTGAACATTTTAATGCATATTCACCAGTTTATGACGATGCACTGAATACACACGTCTTTTACAACCGGTTCATTTATTTGTCATATTACAGGCATTGAGTGCCCTGCTGTAACCACACGCTGCATCAGACAATCAAAAAACATACCTTTCAATTTGTCCTTTTCCTTTCCGACAATCACCAAGGACTTGCGCACACACAACCAGGTGTAAGATGAAGAAGTCAATCTCTGAAATCAGACACATCCTTGTCTTTTAGGGGATTTGTTCTTACTGGAAATTCGATACCATATCACACTCGTGAAAAACAAAACAAACACGTTGCACAGAACAACAGATGCTAACTCATTAATTTGTATAACACAAGATATGCAGAACAATAACCTTGCCACGCAAACATCAATGATAGAAAAACTAACACCCACTTGGCTGTGAATGCATGTTGACTCTCCAAAATTGAAGTAAAAAGAGTAGGAAAGGTTTATTTATAGTTTTTAAATCCCATCTTTCCTAAATCCGAAAATGCATTGCATTCATTTCAAATTTTGCCCAAGATTTGGAAAAATTTCTTCTTCTTGAGAAATCCTAACTTCCCTGAAATAAACACTTACCATAAATAGTAAGTGTGCCAAACTAAACCAAATGAAGAGCAATCTTGAACTTTCCTGTCATTTGGAATGGGAATTGGCCTTCGCTTTTGCCAATTGAGACCTCCTAAACATTTGACTTAGCCTACGAGGGCCACTGATAGGCTAATCTAAACCACCAACCACAGTGAGCTAAAAAGGGGACATAACATCATCGTCTAACTATTTTGTAGAAGACTATACATGTCATGTGGTCATAAATTCTTCAGAACATTTTGTTACTGTTGAGACCCTCCCTGGATTTGCAAAATGTCAATGACCAAGAGTAACCAAAATCCGTCCAGCAAAAATAGAGAAGGCTGCCTCCTTCTTTAGAATGCTCTACACAAGAGACAAGAGCTTGGCAGTGACTCTACAACTGAGATGAGTCTGCCACTAACCCTCCCAGAATCTGCAAAACTTCTAACCAAAAATCATTACAAAATGTCCATCCTGATGTTAGCTAACAAAGTGTCCCTCCTTGTAGCCAAATACATATTGAGAACAACTCTAAATTTTTCCTTAGAGCCCATGTTACTGTTGAGAATCAAAAGAGGTTTGTTCGCTGCCCATGACGACATTGGTGGTGGGAAAGTGCATAGGTGGAGTTTGCGTTAAAGTTTAGGAAAAAATGGTAAAAGCCCACAAAGGAATCCCACACAACTTGCGAATTACAAAATCAAAAGGTTTTTAAGGAAAAAATTGTGGAAACCCATCAAGAATTTTGTAAGGGAAAAAATTATGAGCACCTATGAGAATCTTTTTTAAGGGAAAAAATTATGAAAACCCATCAGAGATTTTTTAAGAGAAAAACTTATGAAAAACCATCAGAAATATTGTAAGGGAAAATATTTATGAAAACCCATCAAAGAAACCTTGATGCGGCAAAACACGAGACTTCTCGTGGTAAACAACATATGCAAGCAACATGTAGCTCATGAAAAACACATGGAAGTACATGCAACTTTAAAAAATCAGAGACTTTTGCTCAAACCAAGAAATTGCGCTATCAAAACCCTTGACTAGGCTCACAATTTTTAGCAAAAGTTTTCGAAGATGAATCGCAAAATTTTCATAAAATACCTCCACCGATTTTTATTTTAAAAAATCAAAAAACAAATTTCTGAAAAAATTTCCAAATTAGAAGAGACTTCAATTTTTTTTAGAATAATTGCCAAATTTTATGAAATCTCATCGACCTACTCTAATACCATGTTACAGTAAATCGATGTTGTATTAAACAGAGGAGATGAAAGTTTCTTATATAGATTTACAAAGATGATGTTTCTAAACGAAACAATTTTGAACTAAAGTCGAAAATAGAAACTACCTAATAAACTAAAGACTAACTAAGATGACTATTAAAGAAACATTACAATATTTTAATAGATAGTAATGTCAAAAAGACTCAGTAGGAGTACAAAGCTGTTAAAGTAAGGAACAACAACCCCTTATTGGCTAACCCACCACCCCTTACTGGCTAACCCACCATCACTTTTCAATAGCTTACAGTCTATACACTATTTCGGTGTGCTATAGCACATTTAAATACACCCTAAGTTTCTTTCTCTTCTCCTTTTTCTTTTTTTGAGTATAGTTTACATATAAAATCAACATAGTGATTGCAATAAAACAGTCAAATCTATCACAAAGAAATACTCAGTTTGTGGAACTTGTATTCATGCCCAATGCCAAATTTTCTCAATACAAATATAAATTTGGCCACTAGTTAACATTTCATTAAAAATTTCATTCTGTTTTTCTTTGAACTAAAACAATTTGTTTCAACAATATTTAACAAGTAGGTGGCTTGTAATATCCCGGATGGATATTTTCCCACTATATCTCAAATATACCTGAGAAATTTAAACAAATACTAGCATGCAATGAAATATCGATTCAATAGAAATAACCAACAATATACTCCAATAAATCCTCATAAATTGTTATTGCATTATACATCAGCAATACAACAACAACAATGAAATTACAAACAACCCAGTCTGAAATACAACATGCAACAGTAAGATCGGATAACAAGAACCTGGAAGTGCAATGGTGAACTCTGTTGTGAATCCACCCTAGAGATGAATTGGGTTTCTGTCCAATCCACCGAGAAAGCTTGAAGGTTTCCGTACTTAGGTTTCAAAATCGAAAGCTGAAAGCTTTCTGGATTCTCCAAGAGAAGATAAATTCATAAAACTAAGCATATCTCAAATGAGTCTCCATTCCTTCTTTTAAAGTAGCAGCTGTGACTCTTCAATTTCCCTTCTCTGTCTTTTCATATTCCCACTTTAAGTCACTTTGAATTAATATAACCATTTAATCATAAAGTGGCATAATAATAAAGTATGAAATCTTCTGGCATTAAAATGGAGGACCAAACGAACTCGGAAGATGACGTGTGATAGCTTGCCGGAAAGCTCTCGGCGATATGCTCCAAGTCCAATACTAAAATGCCAAGAAAACTGAACTCTGTCGACTTACTATAAATAATAAGTATGCGGAAACCTTGTGGAAATTGCTCAGATTGGCCTGAAACTGGAATTACCTAGGCCAAATAACGCACTGATCCATATAAAGCCCTGGTTAGCCTACCGGACCATGATAAAACGGCTAATGATGTAGCAAGAAATAATGTGCCCGAAAAAGGGGACATTACATGGCTATATTCAGAAACAAAAGAAAAAGAGACATAAACATATCACATAGCAAGCCACAAATACAAAAAGGTTCACACCATGCATTCTTTAGAGCTGTGGCCACATAAGCGGCTCATCACAATCCAACTCCATTGCTCAAAACAGCTCAATGATTATCCTTAGATTAGTAATAACCCATTCAATATGAAATAATAGGATTCCTTACAAACCTAACACCCAATATGTCAAGGTTAAGAATCCAATCTATGATCAAATCCAGCAACAGTAAAACCCACAAAGACAATGCTATAATCCAGTCATAAGCCCCAGCCAAGCTTATTGATACATCCTCTCAATGGCTGGAAATCCTGTACCCTCCATTGGTAAAAATTTCTCTCTTTTTTCATGCATCTTATTAGCTGGTCAAAACCAATTTTATAAAGACCAGGGATGCTGCATTTTATGGAGCATTGATTAGATAACTGAAGATAGTAATAATGGCACTGCTACATGTTTTCAAACTGTCCCTAAACTAGCTGGGCTTATCTCACTATGTGTGGCCAGCCTGCTCTCTAAGATGAACACTGGAAAGACAAAACTTTGAATCATTCTAATATGCCCTAACTTGGCCTGGCACAAACCATGGTAGAAAAGGGCAGTTAAGGTTTGTAAAGCACACTATTAATCTACATCCATCTTAATTTTTTTATTAAATTTCATTTATACTTATCTTTCTCTTTGCAAGGCTGTCCCCATGTGACTTTCAAGCCCTTGGTAATGAAGTACAAATTTCCTTTTGGTTTATTATAGCCCAGGATTCCTAGATTGTTATAAAAAATAAAAAATATAATTTTATAATCAGGATACTTATAGCACACACCAGCAGCATCTGTATTATGACAGATAACTGATGGAAATCAGAACAACAATGAACTAAATCATTACAATTATAGTATTGCATTCATTGAATTCGAAATAATCATGCAACAACTTCAAATGATCAAGTTCAATTCAAGCATAATGACAGGTCTAATAGTGGGCTAAGAGAGGGATATGCCACTTTTCTTTTGCTGTCATTTTGAATAAATTTCTGTTTTGTCTCTAATAGGAGTATTTGACAAGGTGATGCCTCTGTCTCTAGCTTTATGTAATCTTTAGGGGGCTATTCAACAAAATGATGATTGAGGTAAAGCTCAAAGGAAAAATATATCAAATGTCTGTTGAGATTTGAGGATAAAAACTATCTAGTTGACAATTTTTTCATTTTGACTATTGCTCTAGGAGAAAAATTATCTAGCTTTCAGTTTTGCAATGATGGTACTCCAACAGTGTTGTTGATGATATCATATGATCCTCCATCACGTGGCAGATTATAGACACCTGTGCTTCTTAACTATCAGCATCTGATTCTTGTGATCATGACTGATCAACTTGTTCCTTTGAAAGCAGTAAGTCTCAACAAACTATTTCATATCAATGGATTTAAAAGGTTGGTTGACAAATCTCGGGAGGTGATTTTCGGAGTAATGGTAGCCAGTTTATGCACATAGATGACAGCAGGGATCCCACAAACACAATGACAAAGGCCATTGCTGATCTGTTGAACAGAAAGCTCTTGTATGTTGTTACATTTCAATCACAGAAATGCCATAAATATCTGCAGGTGTAATATTATTTTTAAGTCCTCCAACATCTATTGGAAGCAAGTCACCAGTTTATGTACATGGATGATAGCAGCAATCTTACAAACCCTAAGAGGCCTTTGCTGATCTGTCCAATGGCAAGGTCATGTATTTTGTTACATTTTCACTACAGAATCCAACCACCTCAGATTCAAATGCCATAAATATCTACAGTAGGGTAATATTGTTTTTAAGAAATCCAACATTAATTGAAAGCAAGTCACACAAGTCTGTATATGTGGCCAATCAGATAGATTCTCCCCACTTATTGACACACGAGTGGCATCCCAATCAAATCATTTTCATGGCACACAGAAGGAGCCCTAGATAGATGAAGTTGGCTATAATAAGAATCTTTCATTTCTGCAAATATATATGTCAATCAGGATCTTGGAAACTTCAATTTTATGAGATAAAGAATAGTTCAAAAGTTGTAACCTTATGATGGTAATAATCAGTTCAGATCCACGAGACCATCTCAACAAGAGCAGAGGGGATAAGAACCACAATCAATATTGAATGATAAAGAGATACCCACTGTGCTTTGAATACCTATTAAGCAACCCAATCACTCTCCAGCTTTCAGCAGCCTTATGTTACACATTGTCCTTCACAGCTCTTCATGCTGACATCTTATCCAGTTCCCTTGGCAATGATTGGGTCCAGTTCTCACCCATGTTGCCTAAAACCTCATAGCAAGTCCAGTCACTAGCCAAATTTAGTAACTTGTTACCCTGAATTCATGGATCTTTACCCTCTACTGTTTAAACATCCTACAATCATCTTTCTACTCTTCAATCATTTCTTCTGCCTGGCAATTTGAACCAAAAAACACTTCCCAAGTCTTCTCAAATGCACTGGACTATGGAGTTCCTAGTCACTCAGTCCTCTAGATGTTGTTCATCTGCATCCAACAGTGGTGGTGGAAATTTTCATCCCAAATTCAATTCATCTGTTGGAGGGACATATTTCTTGTAATTCTTATTGAGCAATGAGAAAGGCATCTAGAGCCTCATTCAGTTTTTTTTTGGAAATTGCCTTCTAAAGCCCATTTTGGAAAATTTTTCTTTCAACTCTTGCTCTATTAGGAGCATCAAGTGCAATGGATGGAGCAGTTGGACAAAAGGATGGGCACCATTGGGGAATGGCTCATGAGGAAAGAGGCAAATAAGAGATCTATGGAGGCAATGCAGGAGCATGAAATACACTATGAGAATCTTAAAAGGTTGGCTGCACAGATTGATTTTTTAGTGATGACTACCATAAAAGGCTAGTAGTGACTCTTTCACATTTTCAGACTCCAGCCATGTCAACTCACTTCTCTTAGGGCACATGAAACTATGGTGAATGGGAAGCATATTTCACAATCTTTTATAGCTTTTTCTAATAAATTTGGCTAATGCAGCAGGCTTATCTGAGCGGTCTGGGAGGTGGGTCAAGTTTTTTCTGGGTATTCTGGAGAAAATACAGTCGTGGTATAGGATGAGATATTACATGAATGGGAAAAACTCATGAAACCAATTTTAACTTACTATGCTAAATTAGATGTTTAGAAGTGGGAAGAGCTGCTAAGCAGTTTTTGTTCAATCTGAAACATGTCTAAGATGTAATCCGCACTATCTTTTGTCAGATTTCCCTTTTTAATAGTTGGAATATGTTTTTGTACTCACTAGATATAAGAGTAATATTGTCCTTATTGTTGACACAAGTTATAGAGTCTGAACACTAATATATTTGGGATTCATTATCGCATTTGGGATTTATTATTATTTAAATGAATCACTTAATCTTCTTTTTTTTTCTAGGATAGGCTCACATTATTTAAGAAATTAATGAATTGTGTATATTACCGATGCAGAAAGTGATTTGGTAAAATTATCTAATAATTGATAAGGCATCACTATACACAAATAATTGTTTGAATGTGTTTAAGTTCATGCTTCTTGTAATTTGTTGCTTTCATTTGCAGCAACTGGACCACGGCATAAAGATTTGCGTGTTGGTCTGACAATGGCTTGGGTGTCGTTTCTAGAGGTATGTAGCCTGCGACTTTTCCTTTTGATTCTTCTGATTTATGTTGATTGGGGAAATATGTACTTTTGTTCCATTTTCTGATAGCTAGACCCGGCTTAACCTTATTGATAATCATGTGTTGGTAATTATGAGTTTTTAGTTATGTTATTATAAATTTAAAAAATATAGAAACTTTCAAGTATTCATATGATAGCATTCATAGTTGAAACTATCGTTATCGGCAACTTATCGTCAAGGGCCAAAAAAAATGGCAAAAAATTGGAGGTTAATCAACAACTTAAAAAGTTGCTTAAATTCAATTAGAAATGCATTTTTTGTTTGCAAAATTCAATGAGGAGATGCATCTAATGAGTCAGTAAACAAATAAAGTTAACAAACAAGTTGAGTCTAGATATATTTAAATGCAAATAGGGTACAAAATGGCATCCTCACGTGGAATGCTGGTGGCTAGTAGCCATAGTTTGATAGTTTGAACTCTGAAGCAAACTAAAAATAGCAAATTGTCTTTGTAAAACTATAGGTAAATACAAGTACAACACCAAAATAGTCTACTTCTTCCTCTTCCCCTTCCCAACAGCTCTAGTAAAAACTACTTGAGGGGTAGGGGGTCTAGTCCTAGAAGTTTATTGTGGCTATGCCTCCTCCCTTTGCACAATTGGCTGTGACTCGACCTCCATCTTGGATGTAGATGGTGCTGGCACTGACAATGACTCCTCTTCATCTTCAACCTCCTCATCCTCCTCATCCTTCTGAGTGTCATCCAATCCCACCACGAATCCACCCTCCTCCATAGCTTGCCTCTCCAAATCATAGATCTCATCCTTTGTAAACAATGAAGGCTGCTCCTGTGATGTCCAATCACAGTAAGGATCTATGTCATTCAAATCAAGTGGATCAGGTGGTGTTTGCTCTACCTTCCTTGTTCACAACCAAAGGTTATATTGCACAAAGACAAGGTCATTTGCGTTTCTACGCTAACTAAAAATTGTTCTAGATCCCTGCAAATGACCTTTCAAGACCTTGAAAGCTTTTTTTTGCCCAAACAACAACATATAACTCACACAATGCATATGGGCTTTTGTTTTGCCGTCAATGCTCTATCATGTGACTGCAGGTGATATATTAAGTGCTTATCGCCGATAAAGTGTTGGAATTTATCGCAATAAGTTTACTTATCGATGATAAATCAGCAATAAGTGCAACTATGATAGTGCTGATAACAATCATCATATATATCATAAAACTTAACTCATAATATTAGAATTCAATGGAGATATTCATTTTATATAAAGTGACATAAATTGTCTTAACATAATTTAATTGCATTCATTGACAATGTGCATAGGTGTTATATAAAAATTACAACAAAGTGCCAAAAGGTTGTAAGTTTCAACTACAAAATGACAAAAATATAGAAATATCTAATCATCTCCTAACACATCAGCAAAAACAAAGTCTGGGTCACTGCCGCTACAAGAGACTGTCTCATCATGATTCAAGTGAACCCCAAGCAATACATCATGTCCCTCATCCTCAACTTGTGTAGTATCTTTGAGATGAACATACCAACGTGTAGCTGGAGTCTGACAATCCTTAGGATTTTGTCGGTCTTGGAGCCACAAGGCAACATGCACAATCACTAGCTTCTTTGATTGGATGAAGCTATGTGCAGATCAATTCCTCCTTGTAGCAAAGGATCTAGCCATCTATGAAAGGAGTTGAGTGGCAAGAATCCTCAACTTTGGTGCATCCTTGCCATGTTGTGTCCATCATCCAATGGGGTTGTTTTGAGCTAATGTAGCTTAGTCCATCCTTGCCTCTTCATCATTATATGGAGGTAGTCTCCTAGGTCTAGTTGCATACCATTTGGGATTTCGAGTGTAGGCTTTATATGAAGTGGGGTGTTCATAGTATGCCACTACTGCATCATAATGGGCCTAATGTGCTCCTCATAAATTCCCAAATTGGGGTCCCTACTATGAATCACATGTTTTATTTGTCCAAACATGCAGATAGTGACTCTCCTAGGCTAGGAGAGTCAGTATCAATTTATCTTATGACCCACACAATGTGTTAGATGATTTTGCAAATATATTTGCAAAAAATGAATTAATTTAGTAAATTTACAAGTTATAATTTTAGACTTTTAGAAGCAACTAAAGTTTTAAAATCAGTAATGTACTAGTTTATAATAAAATCAGAAATTAATACTAAAATCAGCAGTGCATTAAAATTAAGAAAAGAACGATGACTTATCTCACTGTGGACCACCAATCATCAATGAGAATTTTTTGTTTCACACCATTTTCTTCATTTGTGTTTGTCTGTGCTAATCTAGTCCTCTCTAAATTAACCACCATTTGTTGTAGAGGCTCCTGCACCTCAATCATTCGTTCCAAAAAAGAAAGTGATGTGTGATGTTTGTTAATAAGCATGTGAATGACTAGCTTTTGATACCAACCTCCTTCATCCAATCTATTTTTCCAATGCCTTTCAATGTGTTCTTCAACACACGAGAGCTTCATGGATGTTTTTATAAATCAATATATACAATAGAGACGAAAGACTCTATTTATAAGAGCTTACAAGAGGATGTTTCTAAATGAAACACTCATTAGCAGAATGCAGAAAAGGAAACTTCTTAAACCAACTAAGTTGATCATTATAGAAACATTACAATATTATTTTAATACCCTCCCTTAATGGTTATTGTTCTAATACCCTACAGAAGACATAATTTGTAGGTCTTTTGGTCACGAATGTAGCCTTCTCTTTAGAATGCTTTGCGACATGAATCTGCTGCTGAAACCCCTCTTGGTGTTGTAGAACTTCTGGACATGACCAAGTCTACCATAATCCTTCCAATATGATGTTAGGTAAGAAAGCTATCCCTCCCTTTATCTAGAGACACCGAGATCAACTTCAAAAATCTTCTTAGTTATGAAAACAATTTTACCAAAAATCATCAACAACAACACTCATGAACACTGGTAAACTCCAGTACATTCACAGAAACAATGCTTGCCCTTGAAACCTAAGGTGTGACCCAAAATGCTCTACACGAAACCATGATTTCAAAAAAGTCGTCAATACATTTTGTTGAAGGCAGAAAGCCACTATTTTGTGAAAAAGTGTCAAAGGTTTTCATTTTGAGGAAAAAACGGAAAAAAAACCCACGATCTTTTTTCCAAAAATTGTAAAAGAAAACAGAAAACCCACGACAAAGAAAATGGCATTTTTTTGGAAAAAAGCAGTGTAACACGGGGACTTGTCCCCCAAACTCCCGTGCACCTGGGTCGGGGACATCCCTGCATCGGAGACTTGGTATTCCCCTGTCCCTCCACCACTACCTTCGCGCCACCATCTCGCCACCAGGGGTTTCTGCAAGCAAAAGTTGTAGCTGCAACACTGTGATAGAAAGGGGGTTTACTGGCTATTGTAAAGGTCATTGTTACACACACACACACTACATATGCATATTTATGAATGTATGTACATGATTTTGTACTTGTTTTGATATCATGCTACTCATTGTAATCATCTTTATGATATTTTTAATATTCATGCTGCAATTTTGTTATGTTCAAGTATTTGGTATTATAATTTATTAGTTTTTACACTATTATACATCATTTCATAACTAGCATTTCAAGTAGTATATGTATAGTATATTACAGTACCCCCCATCCTCACAAGCCCACTCGCCATTGTCCCCTCGCCATCTCCAAATTGAAGCCCTTTTTTTCTTGTCCTGACGTCCCGACATCCTCTAGCCCGTGTTACACTGAAGAAAGGAGCTAAATCATTTTACAAAACATCACGATTTTTGTGGAAACAGTCGAGAAAAACATAGAAAAGAAATAGAAAGTCTACACGAAAAAACCCATCATTATTTTTTGTGGAAAAAAATCAGAAAACCCATCATGATATTTTTGGAAAAAAATCAGAAAAACCATCATGATGTTTTTGTGGAAAAAATTCAGAAACCGTTGATGATTTTTTTATAGAAAAAAATCAGAAAACCCATCATCCATGACTTTTTGTGGAAAAAGAATTAGCAAACCCTCCATCCATTATTTATTGTGGAAAAAATCAGCAAACCATCCATCCATGATTTTTTGTGGGAAAAATCAGCAAACCCTCCATCCATGATTTTTTGTGGGAAAAATCAGCAAACCCTCCATCCATAAAACCCTCCCTCTATGAGCAAATAGGGAAGGTTTCGAAGATGACAAACAAAACCTCCAAAAAACACAATTTTGAGACAAAAAACCCTTGTGCTTGGTAAAAACCTTTGAAATTTGCAAAGAAAACCTACGAAATGTTGTGATATTTGCATTTTAAAAAGCCCTCGTTTTTCAAACCTTCGATTTTAATTAAAAATTGAAAGAAAAAACTTTTAAAAAATTTCTAGGATACTATGAAAAACTAACCTATGGGCTTTGCTACCATGTGATTATAAATCAATATAAACAATAAAGACGAAAGACTATTTATAAGATATTACAAGATGATGTTTCTAAATGAAACACTCGTTAATAGAATGCAGAAATTGAAACTTCATAAATCATCTAATATGACCATTATAGAAACATTACAATATTATTTTGATAAGGGGTCCAAAAAAAAAATGTGTTTGTAAACTCCCTCCACTATCAATTCAATTAATTTGCATACTCGAGCCAAATTAGTCACTAGTTGTACAAAATTAGAGGATCCAACTTCTTATAATGCATCCTTCAAATTCTAAAATTGGAAGCTTGCATCCTTCCTCTTCCCTAAACAAACAATAGCTCTAAGAAAGTGAGAGCCTATTGTGCATGTGTTAACGACATTGATGAGTGACCGATGTCTAATATTGGTCCACCCATCCATAATGATAGAGCAAGCATCCCTTGTCTAAACTTGTGTCATCTCCTCCACCATTCTACTCACCTTGGAATACTCCGTATCAAGGAGGGAGGTGCGTAAATTGTGATCTCGAGGGGCAACATATGAAGAACCAACAGCAAGTGCATCTTTAAACATAGATTTAAAATATGGAGAGCATGCCACATGAAATGGTATGGCATTAGCATAAAAAAGTTTGGCAACAAAACTATCAACTACATCTTGTGATTGCAAGTTAAACATACTTGCGACACTAGTTGACCTTTTCTTTCCTAGTTGACTCTCTGGCTCAACAGTAATAGTAGCATCAACACTAGACAATAATGCATTAGGCTTCAAAAAGTCCCATCTCTATTCCTTTTTTTTTTGGCTTCACCTTCCATGTGCAATCTAGTCACCTTGACCTTCTAAGCTAATGGTAAAGTTTAACAAAATTTTACCCCTTGACAAGGTGTACCTATAAGATGCGAGTAAACTCTTGAAAAGCTGCCCCTATATGTTTCCTAGCAAATATGGCACAACTATACTCTACTCCCCCCTGAATTTGTTTCTTGACATCTATGGTTATTGGAAATTGTAGAAGTGATTTTTTTTGTGTTAAATTTCCCCTTTGCATAATCTTTGAAGGGGCTAGAAGGGCATTGAAATGGATTTTTTTGTGTTAAATTTCAATTGCTTGATCCTCACTACTCTCATTACTGCAGCTAGTGCTCATTGTTTTTAATATTTTTTTGGTTGAAAATGTGAAAGATAGTGGCAAATGCAAACATAGAACACAAATGAGCAAAACCCCTCCTAATTATATGAAAATTTTGACAAAAACAAAAACAAAATGCAAAAGAGTTTGTAATTGATCTTCTTTTGCCTTTTTCTCACTTCTCTTTCCTTTTTTCACTTGGTTTCTCATAGCTGTGCTCTTCTTTTCTCTCTTCACACTTTGCAAAATGACACAAATTTGCTCTTTTTTTTTGTTTTGGATGTTATAATGCTGTTTTTAGGTATAGGTTTTGTGAAAAGGGTTGTGGGGGGCCTTGTGGGCTGGCCCTCCCCACACCTTTATTTTTAATTATTTGTGTTGTTTTCTTTAAAATTGAACTTTCTCTGGTTAAGACATAGGGAATGGCTAGCCGTTTGAACACACTTTTTACTGTTTCCAGAAAACTTCAAAATATCCTTGAGACATTTCTGGAAAAGAATGAGTTTTTTGGAACGTGGGAGGACATTTCCGACTTGTCTCTGCATTCCTGGGACATTTCTGACTGGGGATGGCCCCATCTTTGCTGGGGACATGTCCCTGGGTAACATAGAACACAAATAAAGGATGCTTACAATTTTCAAGTTTTTCCTACTCTCTATATATTGGATTTCAGTTTCCTCATATTGATTGCAATATCTTATTTGGAGCTATCTTTATATTTATTTGTTTTTTCTTTTGTCTAAAAAGTTATGATGTTCTAAGAATGAAAGCCACCTTTAAATAGAAGATCTCCCTTTTTTAAGATTGATTTTCTTGCATTTAAAATGATAAATGAATCCTTTGTTAAACATCATTGTTGAGTTGGCTGCCTTCTATATGTGCCTAACTTTAGAAAATTATTTGTGATATTGTATTTAGAATTGTGCGCCTCTTCTTCAAGTGCACACCTGAGTATGCTAGCATTCATCTTTGCTTTTTGAATCAAAACATTTGATGGTGAGGTGCTAGGTGCACAATTCAGTAGATGCCTTTGATTTCTATACTCAAGCCATTTGCAAGCTTCATTACAAAGTGTGCAGCTCAAAGCAAAAACACATCTTTGTAATGTTTAACCCCCAAATTTTTTCCCTACTTGTTTTGCAAATGTGTAATTTGTTTTCTTGCCAAATTTGATGGGTTTAATGCAATGAGTGTGGATAGAGATAATTTGCAAACATTCATAATACAATTGAAGTACGGGTAAAGCATTCATTTCAATTTAAATAGTAAAAAAATTAACTTCTTTCACCATTCAAATTAATTGTGAATCGTCAAGATACCTTCTGTTAGATAGCTCCTTCAAGAATACTGATCTGAAATAACCACTATTAATGAACAATTAGTGAACAGCAATGAAGAAAGAACCTCTAACATCTGAAAACCACCCCTCCAAGCAGTGATTAAGCAATTAATTCAACTTCCAGATGAAGATCCTCTTTTATAATTTTCTCAGGAATGAATATACAGCTACTAATTTGCTGCGAGTGTCCTCAAAAATTGGCATTGCAGCAACAAATGATTCTGCTGTTTCTTTTTAGTGCATTCCCAGGCATGGACAAATAATCTACATGATAAATTGGCACCAAATAACCATCCAGAACTGCAGATAGATCATCATGATGGTATTTAAAGTATGTTCTTTGTCGTCTTTCACACCATCCGGCAAAGAAATAACTCCATGAAAAAGACTTCAGCTCCCTAACGCATGACCCAAAATGGTCAAAATTAGATCAGCAATATTAATTTCCCTTTGAAATTATTCTTTGTATTCCCTGTCCCAAAAGTATGGCTGCAAATGACTCTGCTGTTGGTTTTTAGTGCATTACCAGACATGGATCAATAATCTACATGATAAATTGGCACCAAATAACCATCCAGAACTGTAGATTGATCATCATGATGGTATTTAAAGTATGTTCCTTGTCGTCTTTCACAACATCCAGCAAAGAAATAACTCCATGAAAAAGACTTCAACTCCCTAACGCATGACCCAAAATGGTCAAAATTAGATCGGCAATATTAATTTCCCTTTGAAATTATTCTTTGTATTCCCTGTCCTAAAAGTATGGCTGAGTGCAACTTTCAAACTCATGTGATGCAGAAGCCAGCATATCTGCAAAGAGCGATTTCTTCTTTTCTTTTGAAAAGTGGCTCAAAAACTCTTCATGACTGCCCATAACTGAGCGCTTGAGTTGGGGAGCCAATCTGAATCAATACCCATGTTCAAATCTGCCCATATATGCCCTAGTTGACCCTGTATCTTCTTCGAACCTGTTTTTTCTTCCAAAATCACACTTCCAACTGAAAACGCCCAGAAAGAAACTATGGCAAAGGGGAAGTTCATCAATGCCCACATAACACTATAAATCTTGCCAAAGTCTATCCAAACTGTGAGAACAAACCAGCACTCAGAAACAATAATCGAAATCCCAAGCTCTGTTGTTTCACATGAGATGGCATTCGTTCACGAAAGAAAGTGGCAAGGCTCATAGTCTTGGAGATATTAGCAACCCAATGATTATAATCTTGAAACCAATCATTCCTTCGAATCTCATGACAACAAGCTGAATGAATATTTCCCAAAGTTTCAATGGAGTGGCTAAGGGCAATCCGGGTGTTGCAGGGGCAGGCTGTATCATTAGGGATGAATTAGGAAATTGTGTTTGGGCAATGGCTAAACAAGTCGGGGCGACAACGAATAACAAAGCAGAGTTTGAGGCTTTGGCAAGTGGGTTGGCATTGTGTATTCAGAAGGGAATTAAAAACATCGATCTAGAAGGGGACTCTCTAATTTGTATAAATGCAGTTAATAAGAATTATGTTCAGAGTTGGAGGCTGGAAAAATTGTTATCAATCATTAGAACACTGTTAGAAAGTTTTGAGGATTATTCATTCTCTCATGTTTACAGAGAGGCTAATCAGGTGGCAGATATTTTAGCTAATAAGGGAGTGGAGTTACGCGGTCTAGATATGATATGGGCAGGGATGGAGATTGATGATGTCTTAGCATCCATGGTGGACCAAGACTGTCAGAGAAATCTTACCTTGGATTCGAAAGGACAATGAGATCGAAAGATTGGTTTCATAATAATTTACGGCAGAATGTAATGTTACTGTCAAAATTAAGAAAGACTTTGTATTAATGGTGGCGTACTTATCTCTGAGACAGTCATGCAAGGGCAGAGTTATCAGAGGGTAGGTACAAAGAGGATTTGAATCGGATTTTTACCAGTTTCTCTAACCGATTGCAACTATGTTTAGAGAAATATCTCTGATTTTGGGCAAAGTTTCGATTGAGGCAAAATAACTATCTAGGGGAGGGACTGCTTATAAATGTGAGAAAGTTGGATGAAGATTTCCCTCTTGTTTTGATTTCTGTTTTTGCTTGTCTTTGTGTGTGTTTTGTGTGCAGGCAACAACCAAATCATGGGATTGAAGAAAGTATGTTTTGGGGTGACATGCTCGTGCCTAGAAGAAGAGTTGGACGAGCTACTGAAGAGAATTTTTGTGTTGGAGGAGGAATATCTTCTACATGTGGTGAAGAGTGTGATGGGAGGAAATTTCTTAGCTGGAAGACACAGGCATGATGGAGAAATCTTGCAGAGGTTCTTTACAGTGATTATTGAAGCAACTGGGCTTCACTATAAGGCAATAAGGGTGGCTCATAAAATGTAAGGAGCAATATAAAGCTGCGTTTTTTACTGCAATATCCCCAACCCTCCACACACCCAATAAGGGGTACATTGCTGATGTTTTCATTGCAGAGGCAGTGAGTAAGAAGAAACGAATGGCAGAGGCTTTGAGTCTGGATAGGGAAGGGTTAGATGATTTCACTAGGACACCCTTTGCGAACTTTGTGGGCATATATGGAGACTTGTTCTCCACCTCTCAGCTGGAGAGGATTAATGTCGCTTTGAGGGGATTATTGTAATCTTTTGTTGGATTAGCATACACATACCTTAAAAAAAGGGAATATTTGCCAAAGTTACAAATAACAAGATTTGCTTCTGATGGTTCCGATACTAATAAAGAGATGAAGCCACGGTAAAATATAATCTAACCAAATATCGACCCCCTTATCTGGAAATGATTTATTAATCGTCTCCATTATATCCAGTTTACAACCTTAGAATATATTACTCCCAAATAAATCATCTCCAACAAAGATATACATTGAACGCTATAATACCATTATACATTCATACTTTTCAAATTTGTCTCAATATGAGTCTTTGACAAATTTGAAATACTCTGTAATGCAAAGTGAGATACCTGGATGATATCTCCAACCTAAATCGGGTTTCCGTCCAATTCGAGAGAAATCTTGAAGGTTTTCATCCCAAATTCTCCAAGAGAAAATAATAAACAAAGCATATCTAGAATGAGCCTCCCAATTTTCTTTAATAGCACATCTCTGTGACTCTTCGTTTTCCTCCTATCCCTTGAAATTCCTTTTCTTTGTCTCTTTATTATCCCCCTCTTTTAATTTGAAATTACGGAAATAATAATAAAATGACTTTATTAATTTTTCATTAAACTCACCATTAAAGTCATTTTAATACTTTATTAAATAATTAAATTAAGTTGTCGTTAAATTTGATATAATTTGACAACTTAAAATTTAATTATTTAATTGACTTCTAATGTCCCAAAAAGGGGACATTACAACCTTATACTTGGATTTTCAACTTTGTTTTTGAATATTTTCCTTGATGAGGTATGCACTTCTAGATTGGGTGTACACTTTTGAATAGCATTCCAACATTAGCTTTTGAAATCAAACTTCCTTCTATGTGGCATGCACCTTTTAATTAGGTGTGCACCAACACTAATATTTCACCTTTCGTAAGTGTGCATTTAATTGATAATTCCCTTTATTGAGATCTTAGTCACAGGGTTCGCTGAATTTCAGCCATGAGGTTTGAAAATCGGCGAACTTCAAAACAGTATAAAAAATTTGTTAAAATTCGCTTAGTATTCGTACGGAAATATATCTAGCACTGTCTTTAATAAAATGTTTTAAGGGTTTTCCATGGTTTTTCGTTCTTTGCACAGAGAGGGTTTTTTCCGCAACATTTTGGGTGCTAATCCCAATCTATCGTCTTTTAGACGGGTAAGGAGGACTACCCATGAACAAATGGAGATCAGTAGATCAGGTAGCAAATGATCTATCAAGCAAAAACGATTTGGAGCGTGATTTTGTTTGAAGAAACCAAATGATTTGCGGTGTATTTCTTCGACGGATAATTTTTGCAGGGCCGTGTAGCTTGGTTTTTTTATTTTAATGTTTATAATATTATTTATTTATATTGTATTTTTATATGTTTAGATAATATTATTTTGTATGTTAATATTATTTGTATTATTTATATAATAACGTGTATCTCTTTTATTTTATTTTTAATATTATTAACTATTTATTTATATTGTGTTTTTATATATTTAAATAATAGTATTATATATGTTAATATTATTTGTATTATTTATATAATAACAATTGTCAATTGGTGTATCTCTTTTATTTATTTTTTAATGTTATTAACATTATTTATTATTTATAGTGTTTTTATATATTTAGATAATATTATTTATATGTTAATATTATTTTTGTTATTTATATATAGAAGATATAACTTATTAATAAAAAAATATCTATAAATAAATTATATATTTATATTGTTAAATATATATATATATATATATATATATATATATATATATATATATATATATATATGTATGTATGTATATATGTTGGTATTTATATTTTAGAAAACCAAATTTTTTATAAAGCGAATTTAATCATGAATTTATTTTTCGAACTTTTTGCCCTTGCCGAACTTCATCCGAATTTTATCGTTGCCGAACTCGAACCTTGTGACTTAGATTAAGATGCATGCTTTCACCTCAATTATGCACCTATGATTGAAGGTTTTGAATTTTGTTTGGGATTAAACTTTTTGTGATCAAGTTTACCACTAACAATAGGTTTCTTTGCCTATTTTGAATCAGTCTTCCCTTTGCAATGTGTGCCTCCACTTTTTCTTTTTTGTAATCTGAAATCCAACTTCCCCTATTGTGCACTGTCTTGTATATGACATGCTTCAATGCTATAGGAATACCTTTTGAATTTAGAATCCTTTGTTCCTGATTCAAGTGCGCCCTTGTGTATGAGATGGGCTTCAATGCTAAAGCAATATTATTTAAAACTAAAATCCTTTCTTCCTCATTTAAGTTCACCCTCGTGTATGAGACACACACCCTTGAATGCTATCTCTTGATTTTGACTCCTATGTATCCAAGTGCATTCTTGATCTCAGCCTCAATTTCTAGAAAATAACAAAAAGGCAACTAGACAATGTACTTTGGACAAGACTTGATCATGAACTGTTGGAAAACAAGATACTTCAGTCTTAAAACTTGTCACATCACTAAAGTTTCGTATGAACACAACATAAGACAAAATATGGTTATTGTCAACATGTTTCTTTCTTTTCCTTGCAATTATAATTTATAGAAAATATTTTGTGTATTTCATTAGTGCCCTTGTGCTGTGTACTTATCTTTTGGTTGTTATACATTTTACCATTTCATCTTTTCATTCCCAGAGAATGGTTTTGAATCAGTGGAACTTAAATTTACTTTGGAGATGAAATATAACTCTTTAAGTTGTGTTTTTAATATATAAATACGATTATAAATATTTTCTACTACTTTAACGGACATACGATAGGCAAGTGCAAAAGTTATGCTTAAGAAAAGGATGCTTAACACATAAGATGTTGGTGAGAAGATGCATGTGTAAGTAAAGGCTACCACTTATTGAACTTCTCCCCAATCCTATTTCTCATTACATATTGTATGCCAGGCATCATTTCTCTCATAAAGTGCAAACATCTTTGTAAATCATGGAAAACTTTCCATTTATGGTGCTTTTATGTTAATGTTTTTCAATTTTCCTGCCCACTGTTTCATTGTGCATATTTATCATGCATTTTTGCTCTATAGTTTATGCCAGAATTTACAGCATGAATGTAGTATTTATAATATATTGGTTCTATTAATGCATGCTGGGCAGTCAAGATGGTTGACACATATATAGTTGAATTGTTAATAGCAATTGCACTTTACATCATAACTGATTTGTGTTTTGAACTCTATTTTGTAGGGAACACATTTGAGGTATCAACATAGTGATGCAGAGCTGCAAAACTTTGCATTGCAAGCCATGGATATGCTCCATGGAAATTCGGTTATTGATGCACAAGCACAGGTCGCTGCTGCTATTTATTTTGATCTTTTATTTTATATTTTCTGTGGTAGAGGTGTTCTTGATTAGTTAGGAGACTAGTCTGTGGAATGTTGAGCTTTGTCAACTAAATAATTTACAAATATGTAGGTTACTTTTGATGCTTGGATGTTTTCATGAGCATTATTTCTATGCCATTTGATTATTTACACTATATTACAAACTTTAGGTGCAATTTCTGGTTTTATAAAGACATGGAAAGGTCTATTTCTTATTTTTATAATCTATTGGAACATTTGAGAAGACCTAAGCAGTACATGAATTCTATTCTCACTATACTCCTATTTTCTGTTAGATCCCTACAGATAATGTAAAATTTTACTGACATCAAGTTTCTTTTAGCATGTCTGGTTTTAGACAGAATTCAAAATCAGAGGAAATCAAAATCTTCTTGACTTTAATTTTTTTCTTTTAAATTTCTACAGGCATGTGTACTGTATATTCTTCGAGTTGGTATTGTAGAACAGATGAGTGAACCAACTCAGAAGGAGTTTATGATCCTTTTGGCAAAACAGGTTACCCTTTTCTTGCTATAGATTTTTATAACCCCAATATAATCCATCTTACTTATCTTAGCTGCATATTATGTAGTGAAGGGAATTTATTGTGTGCAGTGAACATAATTTTTAAAAATTGTTTCTAGTTGATATTTGACTGCAATTGATGCCTTAGGTGATTTTATATAAAAAGTCAATGATAGTCAATTTAGCAAAACATTGATTGGCAAGTTTGATATGGAGTGCATTAATTCCGATGACATGCTTTGCTACACAATGCAGCTTTGCCTTCCGGATACAAGCCCTTCGATGCTTGTAGCTACACTGCGGACTCTCTCCCATTTGTTGACCACTCTGGGTGAGGTTTGTCCTATCATAACTTTTCCCCAATTCTATATATATTTATGCATCCTTTGTTAATTTATGAAATCTATTATGTCATGTACTTCACAAAATCCATTTAACAGTGAAGCAGAAAATACATGTGTTATATACTTATATCCTGTGGTAATAAATTACTGTGCCAATGGACTTTTTTGTCAGTGGCTCTTTTTATCATTTAAATTATTTGAACATTACATATAAAAACATAAGGATGGATGCACATCTTAATGAAAATTACATGAAGGTGTGAGGCTTGGAGAAATGGTTTTGTTTATATTCCCGACTTTATTACCTATTTTATGCTACTTTTTGCTGCTAGTTTTGAGAAGTTCTTTTGTTTCTGATTCAGGTGTCACTGGATTCAAAGGAGATTCTTGATAACTCTTTGGTTGAAACATTGTCAAACTCTTCACTACCTGTAAGTTATCTTATTGTTTCACCTTGCAAGCAACAACTTTTATTGGGTTATTTCATTATTACACTTAATCACAAAGGTGTTTTCCCATTTTTGTCAGACAATTTATGAGTTCCATTTCAGGTCAGCTTCAGAAGTTGGAAACTTATTTTTAAAATGGTTTTAGCCCTTTTCATGCAGTCTGAGGCACAAGAAATTGTTAGTATTTTCAGATTATAGCAAGGAATATACAATCTATAGAGGTCTTTCAAATACTAAGACACAGGATATAATAAATAATCACAAAGAAGGAGAGATAGTACCCGGATAGTATCTCTGAAATCAGACTTAGGAGACTTCAAAACTGAGCCTTCAACTCCCTCTAGATGAGACCCAAGTTAGCCCACCTAGGGCTTCTTTTGACTCAGATCTAAGATGTCATCAATCAGCACTATTAGAGAGGTTTGTCCTTCAATGTTGACTTGATGAAGTATGGAATGCTTGCCCACAATCAGCCCCAGCTCTGCTATCACGCTTAAATCAAAACCTTCAATATGCTAATCGATCTTGATCATGAATCTGATCCAATTCCAAGTGCCAGGTCTGCCATAGTTCGCTGATGTATAGATCGCACTATATCTGCCCTAGATCTGCACCTCAACAATAGAGAAATCACCTATATTTCAAGCCTTATTTTCATGTATAGATCGCACTATAAGGGCAGAACTAATTCACCATTAGTGCAGATGATTATTGTTATCAATGCTGGTGTAGATCAGTCCATAAATGCTGGTTTGATTCGCTCCATAATGCTGAACTAAATCGCTCATTAACTCGCTCCAAGCATTGATGAAGAGGACATTCACATGTTATGTTTTTGATATGTTTGTCCTTCATCAAAAAACTCCAATATGAGCATTATTAAATAAACTCTTCCACCTCAAAGTAGCCGACTTGGGCCCTCCCAAGTAATTTATTTTATTTATAATAAAATAATAAATGCTTTATTATTTATTATTATAAAATCGCATTTCCACATATATATTAATTAACCAAAGGTGTGGTAATAAAAATATATCCATAATTTATATTTATCAACTTACTTGTCCTAATTGATTTTAGCCGAAAAGGCCATAATATTAACACTCCCTCTTGGACTTGAGGAAAAGATCAACCCATAGGACTCAACCTTTGAACCCTTCTATCATCCTTGATAGAGGTAACAAAAACATAACCATATTGGATATCTTATCCAATGATATCATAGATCTCACATCTATGAAGGTAGGTCTCTATCTACTAGATGAGAACACATGTTCTTCATCATTCCCCAACCATTCATCTCATATCCATATGAGAATCATCTTTCCACGGTAACATCAAGTCATATGATACTTACCAACCGGATGTGGATTTCCTAGATCCACGAGTCTCCACAACTCAAGAGATAGAATATCAAGTCCATGATATTCAAGGTAACATCAAGTCCATGATGTTTACCAACCAGATGTGGATTTCCTAGATCCACGAGTCTCCATGACTCAAGAGATAGAATATCAAGTCCATGATATTCTAGGTAACATCAAGTCCATGATGTTTACCAACCAGATGTGGATTTCCTAGATCCACGAGTCTCCATGACTCAAGAGATAGAATATCAAGTCCATGATATTCAAAGTAACATCAAGTCCATGACGTTTAGAGCATTGGTCTAACGAATATCAAGTCCATGATATTCACCAAGTGCTCGGAGTAATGGGCTATCGACATCAAGTCCATGATGTCCACCAACTACTCAAATGTGGATCCTTGATCCAAAAGATATCAAGTCTATGATATCATGAGCATTGGTCTAACGAATATCAAGTCCATGATATTCACCAAATGCTCAGAGTAATGGTCTCCAAACATCAAGTCCATGATGTCCACCAACTACTTAGTAATGGATCCTTGATCCATGGGAAGAATATCAAATCCATGATATTCTCTAAATCTCCAATTCATAAGTGTAATAGAATGAATCATATAATCAAAGTCTTATCTCATGAATCCCACATAAGCATAAGAATAACCAACATAAATCTTATCTTATGAATCCACATAAGCATAAGAATAACCATCATAAATCTTATCTTATGAATCCACATAAGAATAACCAACATAACCAGGCGCAAACTAAATGCAATATATCATGAATATAGACTCAGCTATAAAGAAAGTATTCTCCTGCATATAAAATATGCAAATATAATCATATGCCAACATAAGCCAATGCTAGCATATATCATATAGTTTCCCACTATAAAAGAAATGCGTTCATATGTATATAACATAAGCAAGGTAATGTAAAACATATGCCAATGTAAAGTATGCTTCCCATGCATACAAACAAAGCAATGTATGTTGCCATCCAAGTTAATCAGCCATGTGCGTAAAGTATGCACATACATAACATAAATATGTCAATGTAAGATACGCTGCAACATAATGTATGCTTCTCACAAGTATGTGTCAGTTATGCCAATGACAGATAATCAGCTAGATATGCAAGGAAACAACTATGCTAATTAGCTGTGTATATTCCCATACATACATAACATATGTCCAAGCAAAGTATGCATCTGTACATAAAGTATGCTCCTCATACATGCATAAATCCAAGGTATCATAATGTATGTATCCAATATGAAACAGTTAATGTTCTCACACATTCACAACATATACCAACGTGAAGTGTGCAGTCACACATACATAATGTTGTAAAGTATATCACAATATACTAAAGAAAAGAATGTGCTTCCTACACATTCATAATCAGCTAATAACAAATAACTAGCTATGTCAAACAGCCATGTCAATAGGAATGATCCCGCACATTCATAGAAAGAGCAAGGATGGAGTTTATACCGCAAAACCAGGTTTAAGTGAGCCCATGATTAAATTCCCTCTTAAGCTTAGGTTTACCTTATAATGTTCACAAGGTTAGACTCCCTCTCAATGTATGTTTCCAAATATTTTGAAATTTACCCTCAGAAGGTCAATCGTAAAATTTCAAAACATGCAAGAATGTAATGACACAATTTTACCCATATCTTTTCAGCCAATCATGAGGTGGTTTCACAACATAGAAACTAATATTAGGCATAGAAGGCTAAAAGACCAATGAATTTGCATAATCAGAATCCTAGATCTTGATGCAAATCAAAACCCTCATAAGATGTAAGGTTTAAATTACTATTTTCAGACCAACCCCTAGTTGCCATAGATTTCTTAATTTTGATAGAGTTAGACTGAATTCCTAAATCTGAAAATGGATCTTTTACTCTAACTAGGCTCTGATACCATGTTAGTATTTTCAAATTATAGCAAGGAGTATACAATCTATAGAGGTCTTTCAAATTTTACGACACAGGATATAATAAATAATCACAAAGGAGAGATAGTACCCGGATAGTATCTCTGAAATCAGACTTAGGAGACTTCAAAACTGAGCCTTCAACTCCCTCTAGATGAGACCCAAGTTAGCCCACCTAGGGCTTCTTTTGACTCAGATCCGAGATGTCATCAATCAGCACTACGAGACAGGTTTGTCCTTCAATGTTGACTTGATGAAGTATGGAATGCTTGCCCACAATCAGCCCTAGCTCTGCTATCATGCTCAAATCAAAACCCTCAATATGCTAATCGATCTTGATCATGAATCTGATCCAATTCCAAGTGCCAGGTCTGCCATAGTTCGCTGATGTATTGATCGCACTATATCTACCCTGGATCGCACTAGATCTGCCCTAGATCTGCACCTCAACAATAGACAAATCGCCTAGATTTCAAGCCTTAGTTGCATGTATAGATCGCACTATAAGGGCAGAACTAATTCGCCATTAGTGCAGATGATTATTGTCATCAATGCTGGTGTAGATCGGTCCATAAATGCTGGTTTGATTTGCTCCATAATGCTGAACTAAATCGCTCATTAACTCGCTCCAAGCATTGATGAAGAGGACATTCACATGTTATGTTTTTGATATGTTTGTCCATCAAAAAACTTCAATATATATGAGCATTATTAAATAAACTCTTCCACCTCAAGGTGGCCAACTTGGGCCCTCTCAAGTAATTTATTTTATTTATAATAAAAATAATAAATGCCTTATTATTTATTATTATAAAATTGCATTTCCACATATTAATTAACCAAAGGTGTGATAATAAAAATATATATTCATAATTTATTATTATCAACTTACTGGTCCTAATTGATCTTAGCCGAAAAGGCCGTAATATTAGCAGAAATATTTGTCTGTTGTTTGAGATTCATTCACACACACATTTTTTAGAAATGCATAAAAGCTTTGGAAAAATGGTTTCTAGCTGAAAATTTCAAAAGAGGAAAGTGTATTGAATAGGTCAAGTTGAATCTTTTTTGGGGATATGGAATGTGGTCCTTTTTTTTTGAATTGGTAGATTACTAAAAGGAACATAAAGATATTGACAGTCCCAACTAGTGCTGAGAGGGGAGGGGTGAATCAGCACCTCTAAAACTTTTCTCTTTAAATCTGGTGAAGTATACTTATAATTGTAAGCCAAACAGATTCAAGCATATGATAACAGCAAACAAATAGTCACACAGTGACACCAGATTTATCACGTGGAAACCCGATTAGGGTGAAAACCACGGTGTGAAGAGACCTCACAAATTCTGTACTCTTCTAGAGTATGCCTTGTTAGGAGCCTTCCCGGTTAAAGGATTACAACGCACTGTTAGATGCGACTTGGTTAAGGGATTTGTTACAATAAGGTCGGTTAGTGCCTGCCTGGTTAGAGGACTTAGAACACCTTGAAAGATGTCACCCGGTTAAGAGATTTGATACAAGGGACCTGTTAGAGTCCACGCAAATACTGAGATTTAACTATTGTAATTGTTAGAAAACAATAGAAATATTGACCTTTTACAAATGGCTTTGCATAGCTTGATAAGATCTCTGTTTGTGCTCAACTGAGAAGCATCACCGGTCGCCGCAAGTGTGTTCTCCTCTACTGTTGTGCTTCTCTGCACACTCTTCTTTCTCTCTTCTTCTCTTCTCAATTTTCCCTAGCTTCTTTTAAGCTTTCAGGTTCACTCTTTTCTTCGGCAGAATGAAGGCAACTAATATTCTCAACAGGCAATAGAATATATAGAGTTCTTGCCCTAATTGCACCTCTTATGCATGACCTGACTTCAGATCCCTTTCGGATACATCACTCAGTGGAGTATCAGTTCACTGAGGAAACATCTGATGCATGCCCTTGCTTTATCTGCTTTATGAAGAAAACAATAGATGCGTGTCAAGCACCTTTCCTTCATAAGAGATAACTCTTCGTTTTAAAGCCATAGATTTCGGCTTTAAAACTTCCAGACGCGCCTCAAACCGATCACCATGTTAACTCAAAGTCTTTCGGATTTAGTGCAAGAAATCCCGGTCAAAGAGATGGTTGAAATAGATAGTTGACTATGACTTCCTGGGTTCATACCGGAGTCTTTACTTGATCGGTTGAGATCCTCATGTTGTGAACAGGTAAGAGTTTTTGACCTGTCACTATTCCTTCCTTTGCTTACCGGTCGCACATTCCTCGGTTGTGTTGTTGACACCGGTTTGTATTTTTACTTCCTCTGTGCTTGTCTACACCGGTTGTATCCTGGTCCTCGGTTGATGGTTGAATCCTCCTTTCCTTGACTGTATACATTACCCTGTTGTTGATGCTTTGTGTAGTGACCGGTTGCTCTTGATTATAGTCTTTTCTTTCTTGTATGTTGTCACCGGTTGCCAAACCAGCCTCTTTTTATACAGATCTCCTTAGATCTTTAGACTTTAGAGAGATGACAAATCTCTATCCTCTTTTGCCAATCAATGACAATACTTTTACCGGTAGCCATTTCTTAATGCCAATAGATATAACATAGTAGATCAATAGTCAAAGAATAGCAGTAGTTCTCAAAATAGAACAGTTTACATAAAGGCCATATAGAGTCCACATGAGCCTAGCGAATCTCAAAATGAAATAGATTATATATTGCAACTCTCACTATGGATATCCATGTCCATCCAATAGGTGGATCAATTTCAGATATCACATCATTGGATCTAACAACTTCAATTGCTGCATCATCATTGTAGGTAATTTGTTTGTCTTTGAAACCTAGGTCTTCCAGCAAAGTCTCTTTGGAGTACTTCTTGTTACATCTCTTCTGAAATTCCAGATAGGGCCTCGTAAATTTGTCATTACCTTCACTGGCAAATGGCCAATATCTGGCATATTTGATTTCTGATTTGTTGAATTTAGGTTGACCCATGTCAATCAGATCTTGGAAACAGTTGTTGTGTGTATGCTTAAAATTTAGGATATGTCAAAATCACTGTAAGTTCATTGGTTTTTAATGGGAATAGATCCATGGTTTGGAGTTTCTTTGGTGAAAAGAAAGGAACAACATATGTAGCATTAAATTAGACTGTAATGGCCCCTTTCTAGATTAGGATTTAATAACATAATAAAATAAATTAATGAAAGAATAAATAATAATAAGTTATAATATAATATATTATTAAATTATCTAGATTCTATGTTATAATTGAAAGATATAATATATAGTAAATGAATGAATATGGTAATATAATATTAATATTAATAGTATAACAATTAATATTATAATCTAATATAATTTAATAGAAATGATAAATCAAATTATAAAATACAATTTAATATACAGGATAATTACAAGATAATAATAAGATTGTTAAATTAAATAAATAAAAATAATGAACTTAATATATATATATATACATGATATATTATTATATATAATAATAATATTTATAAATATTATATATTATTGTATATTATAATACAAAATATATTTAATATATATTATCCCAATCTACAATATGTTATAATAGATAATGAAGTACATATAATAAATATTAATAACAACTTTTCCTTCATGTTAGACTATTATAGTGAAAATGGCGCTACAGAGCTTCGTTTTTCCTGTAGGTGCTAGGGTTTCTTCCCTTCGATTTGGTGCTCCTATGGCTTGCTATGGCAGTGGTTCTAAGCTAGTAAGTTTTAACAGGGTCTCAGGTCAAAGTTGGGGGCGTGGTGTCTTGATGAAGAGCAACAAAAACAAGGATAATGATCCTGAGTCCCTGAAATGCCATATGTGAAGGACAAACTTTGGTGGGTTTGAGGTAGGTGACTCTTCCCAAGTGGCCCCTAGAAATGCAAATGGCAGAGTCCGAACAAATGGATGAAAGCAATTGAACAAGGGTCTCAAATCGAATGCCCTGGGTGTGAGAGCAAAGCAATCGCATGGTGGTTTAGGGGGTTTTCATCAGGGAAACCCTATGTGCAAAAAGCAAGTGGGTTAAGGCCCTTCTGTTTCGATTAACAAGAAGATGGATTCAGCTATTAGACCCTCGTCCAATGCTTGTTCTGTAGTATTAGAGGCAGATCTGGAGGATGTTGACCACAATCTATCTATTTTTTCAGATTTAGGTTTGATTGGTCGTTTCCGGGGGTTATGGCCTAGCTTATGTGATCTGCACAAATGGCTGCGTGCAGATTTATCTGGTAGGTCAAGGTTTTTTTATAGTTGTTTTTGAGAATGTGCAGGATAGAAATAGAATCTTGTGTGATCATCAATGGTGATGGGAGAATAAATTTGTTCTGATGTTGAAACTTGGGCACCAGGATTTCAACCCGGCTAAGGAAGTCTTTGAAAAGATCTTGCTATGGGTGAGAATCCTTAACCTGTCTCTGCATCTTTGGTTTGATTCATGCCTTGAAGTAGTAGGTGATGCTTTAGGGGAATTTTTGTTGGTGGATGAAGGATCCTCAAATCTGCTCCATTCTACTTATACTTGCATCCTCGTTGAAATGGATAATTCGAAGGAGCTTCCTGCAGAGATAATGATCAAAACCTCAAAGGGTAACTGGGTTAAATCGTTGGATTATAAAGGAATTCCCTTTAGATGCAGAAGTTGTTTTCAAACTGGAGACATGGCGGCTAATTGTGACAAAGACAGAGTGCGTAAGCCGACTTCATGGTGGAAGGAGGTCTCTAACTAGCACTATATGGTTGAGAAGAAGATTGAGCAGCAAAAGAGCTTCGCTCAAGCTGTGTCCAAGGAGCAGAAGGAGCAGTCTCCTAAAGCGATGGTAAAAGTATTAATAGAATCACATCTATTACTGGAAAAAAAAAATTAATAGCATAGCAACAACGTAAAAGTATATGTAATATGGTTTAAAGACAAATCTCTAAAAGTCTAAAGAAAAGACAAAATGAATAAACAAACATGGAATTAGACAAACCTTGCCTTATCTAATACGTGATAAAATGAATCGATGGAATAAAGTCAGCAATAGTATAAAAGGTGTGAAGTTGTTTGTTTGAAGGTTCCATTCATTATTGCTATGCGGACAGATCCTAAATAAGATAACTATTAATTAAGGTACCATTCAAACATTTGAAAAGCAGCGATTTAATCTTAAATGGTGCGATAAACTTAACATATACGGTAACTATTAGTCAAGAGTAATATACGTCTGTATATGAAACGTAATTATGGGGAGGTGTGAACTACTCATGAAAGAAAGAGACATCTCTCCAATTGCATCCATTCCCACCGCACAAGATATAAATTGGGAATCGATCCCATTCTTGCAATCATCATTGGGACATTTTTCTTCTTTTATATAAATTTAGTATTGGAACTGTTCTGCATTAGTAAATTGCCTCATGGCAAAACCTATGATGTACAACCCTGCAATAAGTATTAATTAAGGGGAATCAATCAACCACACCAGACATAGTGGTATAGTCAACTTGGCCTAAGCATATGAGCATATTGGTCACGGTAATTAGTGCTATAAGGAAGAAGTGGGATCAACTACATGAATTGAAAGATTGTATTACAAACAACAAAATCAATCCCTACAAGGGATTATAAATCTACATCACAACACTTCTTCCATTAAGGTTATCAAAATCAATCTTGCATATTCAGGTTAGCCATATCAGATATAGTGATGATATTGATGGAAACAATTATTCTAGAAGTGGTCTAATAAACAGACCTATAGTCTTTACCTAAATCTTTTAAATTACATAAGTGGTATCAAATATCGCATTTCACCGCGAGTACAGAGAAGTCAAGGGAAGTATCCCGAATTCCTGAATCATCATAGGAAGGGGGGGACATTAGACAGACAGCTTAATGATTTTTGTCTTATGCCCCCTTTGAATGCTTGAAGCATCATAAACCTTAAATTACCTACGATCATACATTGTATGATCCCGTGGTTTCCAATTTATCTATATGTACATGATGGAGCTTAATTAGTAAAATGCAAATGCACAATTTGCAGAATTGACTGGAGATAAGATAAGATAAGATAAATCTGTTAATGTCCAACAAAAGACCACAAAGGGTCAAAGGGATTGCCAAGTACATCAAAAAGGGGCCAGCCAATAGCAAGGACACCAAACGGTGTCCTAAGAAGAAAGCAACAATTGAAATAAAAACAAAAACAACGAGAAGGGTCCAAGGAAAAGGAAGTCCTCCTGAACCCAATTAAGGGTTCCAAATAGCGATGAAGAACTTTTGAACTAAAGGATAAGCAATAGGACCAGTCAAAACCATGGGCCGCTTTAGAGTGATCCTGGATGAGGATGTCTGTTGCAGAAAGGAACTCGTCTTGGACCTCATTGATTTGGAATAAGGGGCGGGCTCAGGCCGTGTTTGGTACTATGCACAATACGAAGCCTTGTGAAGTAATAAGCTGACAGGGTGGACGCGTCGCAAGATGCTGATGCTGGAGAGTGTGGTCCTGAAGCCTAAGGGCTTCATGAAAGTAAAGGGCAAGACATCTTTGGTCCGTATATCTGAAGAAGGTGAAGTGACTGTGCCTCCCTAAAGAGGTAGTAGAACCTCCCTCTGATCTTGTAGTACAAAGGATAGAAAAAGATTAAGTGCTCCTTAGACTCAACCTCCCCAATGCTGCAAAGCTGAAAAATACTGTGCTCTATGTCAATATGATGTTCGGTCTCGCAACGGAGCTGACGTGAACCCACTCTAAAGGACCCAAGGGGGATCCTAAGGGAATGTGGTCAGTGGTGGGATAAGTTGGAAGGGCGGATAATGAGTTCTTCCTCCGAATCTAGAAAGTTCCCTGCGTAAAATGCCTTAGGGCAAAGACACCCGTGGGGGTTAACTCAAATAGTGTGAATGAATTGCTTGTAAATGTCATCTCTCATGCACCTATTCAGCTCTTGGTGAGGGGGAGGGGCATCAAGAGAGTACTGGAAGGGAGGAAGGTGATCCATAGAAATCCCAATAGACCCAAGAAGAGCCGAAGTCTCAACAAACCATCCATGAGATCGACAAGAGGAGACAACAGAGGTCATGATAGACTCTTAAGAACAGTAGGTGACTCACCAGAATTAGCAAAGCCCCAAAGGCGGTGAAGGTACCAGACTAGATCAAAGATGGCCTCAAGCCTGAAGGGATGCGCCCTAAACTCCGCAAGAATAATGTTTTGCGGGATGGATTGCTTGCACTAGTTGATGCTCCAGAGGAGGAGAATCTGAACCCGATCAGCAGAGGCCCAATCAGAATCTAGCAAGGAAGGAGATATTTATCTTATTTTTTGTCATTTCATATTTACCTCCTGAATGTTATTAAGGACGCACCATGGATGGGGGGACGATGTCACGAGTCCCCAGTACTGCCTTTGCAAATTGTGCCCGCCACCGGGAATGCGGGGACGTCTCTGCGTTCCTGGAACGCCGAGGGGGATGCAACCATGTCCCTTGAGTGTTCCAGGGATGCCCAGGCATTCTCCTCCACGACAAGTTGAAAAAGAAAATTTAAAAGAAAAACATATTTTTTTTTGCATTTTTTTAATCTATTTGAACTCTAGGGTTTTGTGGGCCCCATCTATGGTCTTATATTCTTCTAAAAGGCCTTTAAGCTTCATTTATATTCACATTTTAATTTCTCTGTGTTTGCAACAAGAAGAGTGAAGAGCTGAGAAAAAGGTGATTGTAGGAGTGAAAAGAGTGATTGCAAGTCAAAGAGGAGTGACAAGGTGCAAGAAGAAGAGGAGGAAGATTCTTCACCTTGTTGAAGAGATTTTTCAAGCAAAAGGTAGGGTTTCTAACTAATTTTTATTTTATTTTCTGATTTTCAAATCAATGTTCATTGTTTGAAAGTTCTTAGTTTTTAGTTTTACATTTCTTCTTGTTTCATTTTCTTTTAGTTATCTCATTTCTAAATTCTTGTTGTTTCATGAATCTCTTTCTAAATTAATTTAGATAATTAGATTTTGTTTTACAATTTAAAAATCAGTTTGTTGAAACTTAAAATATAGAGTTATATTTTTAATTTTAAAGTAGGACATAGGCTGAAACTATGTGTTTATTGATTTTCTTTTTCATTTTGTGAAATGTAGTGTCAAAATGAGTTCCCACAGTCATGATATGAGTGATGATGAGATGGAATTGGAAACTCATTCTCATAGTGACAACCAATTAGATTATGAACCTGAGCATGATGATGACACCAATGAGGGGGTGAGCATGAGACAAATCCGCAAGGGCAAACTAACTACTAGTTCCATAGGTAGTGCACCACCTGTTACTGATTGTCGCTCCATACTTTTGGCAGAGTGGGCTAGGGGTCCTTATGATCCCAAATGTCCCCTCAGACAGTTTGCAACAAGAATAAAAGACTCAACATCATCAAGTGGTGGCACAAGGAAATGGAAATGCAATATTTGTCATACAAAATGGTTCGGGAGCATCACTAGAGTTAATGCACACTTCCTCTTTTGGTCAGGAAAAGGTGTGGGAGCATGTGAGTTTTTGAAAGAGGCTAAAAATCTGAAATACATAATTGAGTTCAACAAACTTTGGGGTGTTCTAGATGACTTGGGAATCGCAATGCCTACTACCTTGTTTGGTAGGCAACGAATTCAGAGTCTTCAATAGATGCATGAGTAGCAAATATGGGGGCTGCTACATATTTCTACTCTTAGATCACATCAGAGAGTAGCTACATTGTTAGGGGCAACCTCAGGACCTTCATCCACTTATAGTGCTATGGTTGAAGCACAACAAGGGAAGGGGAAACACAAGGTGCAAAGTGAAAGTAACCCCATAGCTGAATTGTTTAATGTGCAGCTGAGAAAGCATATAGAGGATGCCATTGGTAGATTCTTTTTCATGAATATCTCTCTAAATTAATTTAGATAATTAGATTTTGTGTTACAATTTAAAAATCAGTTTGTTAAAACTTAAAATATAGAGTTATATTTTTAATTTTAAAGTAGGACATAGGTTGAAACTGTGTTTATTGATTTTATTTTTCATTTTGTGAAATGCAGTGTCAAAATGAGTTCCCACAGTCATGATATGAGTGATGATGAGATGGAATTGGAAACTCATTCTTATAGTGGCAGCCAATTAGATTATGAACCTGAGCATGATGATGACACCAATGAGGGGGGTGAGCATGAGACAAATCCGCAAGGGCAAACTACTACTAGTTCCATAGGTAGTGCACCACCTATTATTGATTGTCGCTCCATACTTTTGGCAAAGTGGGCTAGGGGTCCTTATGATCCCAAATCTCCCCCCAGACAGTTTGCAACAAGAATAAAAGACTCAACGTCATCAAGTGGTGGCACAAGGAAATGAAAATGCAATATTTGTCATACAAAATGGTTTAGGAGCATCACTAGAGTTAATGCACACTTCCTCTCTTGGTTAGGAAAAGGTGTGGGAGCATGTGAGTTTTTGAAGGAGGCTAAAAATCTGAAATACATAATTGAGTTCAACAAGCTTTGGGGTGTTCCAGATGACTTGGGAATCACAATGCCTACTACCTTGTCTGGTAGGCAACGAATTTAGAGTCTTAAATAGATGCATGAGTAGCAAATATGGGGGCTGCCACATATTCTACTCCTAGATTGCATCGGAGAGTAGCTACATTGTTAGGGGCAACCTCAGGACCTTCATCCACTTATAGTGCTATGGTTGAAGCACAACAGGGGAAGGGGAGACACAAGGTGCAAAGTGAAAGTAACCCCATAGCTGAATTGTTTAAGTGTAGCTGAGAAAGCATATAGAGGATGCCATTGGTAGATTCTTTTTTTTCCAATGGCATCCCATTTCATGCGACTCGATCTCCTTATTATAAGGAGATGATGCAGTTGGTGGCAAAGGGGGGAGGACCATCATTTGTGCCACCAAGTGAGCACAAATTGAGGACCACAATCTTGGATAAAGAGTATGCCAAGATTAGTTCATTGATGGAGACCATGAGGGCATGTTCGGAGGAGTTTGGATGCAACATTATTATGGATGGGTGGACGGACGTTAGCCACTGTCCACTCATCAATATCATAGTGGTGAAGGGTGCTCCCCTTAATATCACAAACACATAACAGAAATAGAGAAACAACAACAATATGCAAGAACAGAAAATTGGCTTCTTATTATCTCCACAAATGTGGAATTACGAACTTTCAGAATTACAATATGCAAAGCCACATGGGCATTCCCTTACAATATTCTGTAGGACAAAGCCTCGAACTATTACCCAGATCTACTACCCAGAACTATTCTGAACTGCCTAAGACAATAATACAGCCTTCCTTATATAGGCAATTTTCCACCGCCTGGGAAGGTTCCAGAATTTTAGCCAATAAGGCCGACCAAACTTAGAATTATTTTATTTTACATTTTATTACATCATAGTCGGCTCAAGATAACCTTTGAAACCCGAACAGAAATTTCGAAGAAAATTATTTTCTGCCATTTCAGGTGGCCCAACTTCCGAAGACCATAAGTCATCACCAGTTGACCCGATCGGCTATTATAACCCCATTTCGGAAACGCCACGAAGCGCTCTACAGGCTTGACCCGCGCAAGCGCCAAGCGCCCGTCACCCAAATTTTCGACCTCATCCGGGGCCTCTAAAGCCTTCAAAACTGAGTTCAAAGTTTCTGTACCCTGCTGCCAATACCGAAAATCTTCAATATCTTCCAATATACACTTGATCTGGCAATGAAACTTTACTGGCAGACTTATATGACCAAAATGAACCTGCAAGAAAGAAATCAGATCATTCTGAGCACATACAAAAATTACCAAAAATAGTAACTTTCCATAAATAGCAGCTTTGCACAAAATAGCCCTTATTGAATATAAAAACAGAAATATTTTTTTGGGTGATGCAAGATTGCTCCTACACCCAGGATGCTCCTGCATCACATAGTTACATGCTCAGAGGGTCCATTCTTGCTCAGGGTGGTTGATTGTTCAAGGTATTGAAAGGATGCTGATTTTCAGTGTGACATCCTTCAGACAACTCTTGAGGAGATTGGGCCACAAAATGTGGTCCAAGTAGTGATAGATGAAACACATGTGTGCAAAGCTACAAGGAGGCTTATTGAGGCAACATATAGACATATTTGGTGGACTCCATGTCGTGTGCATGCCATGAACAATGCACTCAAGGACATGGGGATGATTGAGTGGATTAAGGGAGTGGTCAGCGATGCTAGAGATTTGCAGATGTATATTTGCAACCACCACACTTCACATGCACTCTTTAGGAGCTTCACAAATAAGGAGTTCTTGAAACCAGGTGAGACCAGATATGCATCCTATTTCATTCTTTTAGACAGAATGCTTGAGTTGCAAGAGCCACCGCAACTCATGGTTAAGACGAATGGGTGGGATCAGTGGGATGGATTTAGGACAGAGAAGGGGAGGAGGGTGAAGGAGATAGTGAAGAGTGATGTATTTTGGAGTGATGCAAAATACAGAGTCTCTATCTTCAGTCCAGTTTTCCAAGTCATTAGATATGTGGATGGGGATGCCTAGCCTTGGTGAGGTGTATGAGTGCATTGATTCTATGCTTGGCCAAATTAGGGTAGTTGTGTGAGAGAGGACCCCACTTCAGCATTCTACAATGAACACATTCGGCCTATTATTCAGCGCAGATGAGACAACCTAAACACTCCCTTACACATGGCTGCTTATGCATTGAATACAAAGTGGTACATGCCTAGGCCTATTAGAGTTACACCAATTAAAGATGATGAGGTGATTCATATCATGCTACTCATTGTCATCATCTTTATGTCTTATACATCTTTTCATAACTAGCATCTTCTACTTGCCAATAATTTGAATTTTTAAATTTTTTATTTTTTCAGGTGAAGAAAGGGTTCTTCAAGTGCATTGATAGGATGTATTTGTTTGAGACTGTTGGGAAGGTTTGCATTGAGTGGACCAAATTTGCTACTCTTAGGGGTTATAAGGCCGCAACAAAGGCAAACATAAAATCTATGGCACATGAGGATCCAATTTTGTGGTGGAATTGTCATGGATCGAAATCAACAATTGCCACACTAGCCATTCGTTTGTTGTCTCAAGTTTGTAGTTCTTCAGCTTCTAAGAGGAACTGGTCTACTTATAGCTTCATCCACTCTCTTAAGAGGAACATACTTACCTCTCAGAGAGTAGAGAAGCTAGTGGTTGTACATAGTGCCTTGCGTATCACTGATCACAAGACGTGTGTACAAGGAGAGCCCAACAACACAATGGGATGTAGAGCCAGAGGAGCCCTCACATGTTGATGAGGATGAGGACACTTCAGATGCAGGAGTGGTTGGTGTTCCCTTTGCGACTCTTGACCTTCTAGAGTCCCGTAGTTCCAATGATGACGAGTTTGCCAACCTCCAGAGGGATGATTAGAGGCCTCCTTCACTACATTTTGTCATTTTGACATTTTGATTTTCTACTTGTTTTGATATCATGCTATGATGCTACTTAATGTAAACATCTTTATGATTAGATATTTTTGATATCTATTATCGTATGATATATAGAACTCGTCCATTTGTTGGTTCGACTATTTGAAATTTAATTGGTCAATGTTCCATGTTCAAGTATTTTACTATTTAGTAATTCTAATTTACTATTTGTCATCTTTATGTCTTATACATCATTTCATAACTAGCATTTTAAGTACCATATGTATAGTATAGAGTATATACAGCCCCCCGTCGCGTCCCCCGCCGCCATCTTGAAATTGAGGCCCCTTTGTCCCCTCACCTTGGAAACTTGTCCCCCCATCCCTAGAGTAGTTTAATTATGCATTTTAAGCATATCATTATCATTATTATTATAGTAACTATTAACATTAATATTGCTAGTATCATCATTATCATGCTCTATACTTTTGATTTTCAGTTGATCTTGTATATTCTATATTGATGTAAGCTTCATTGAGTAGTTCAAATTTTCATTAGTGTGTTGAGATAGTTTCTTCACAATAGTTCTAAGAACTTTTGAGCCACTTTTGTAGTATAATGTCAAAGTTCAAATGATGAGGTTTTTAAAAAGATATGTGGGTCAATTTCATATAATTTTGAGAATGAAGCCCCTCTATGGTTAACATAGAAAAATGAGAAAGGGAATCGGTTCAAATTCCCCAATCTAAGGATCCTTTTAATCACCCTTCTCAAGTTAAAGCTATCAAATACAATGTTCCTCGTGTGAGTAGTTATATAATTCAATAACAACATGCCCAAAACCCTAGGTTAGGTCAACCAAGTTTAGAATCTCTGCAAATGGGATAACAAGTGAAGTGGGTTTGATCTTGCGATAAATTCCATAGTTAAGAATGCTTGAGTTGGAGTAGTTTGGGATGGCTGACTTCCTATATAATATACCCTTTTTTGAAGTAAGTTGAATTGGTAGAACCCACAACCTATTCATATTCCCTGTAGTTTGAAGGGAGGATCTGTAGGGGAATAACATAATAATTTATTAACTCTTAGAAAAATGCCTAAGTTGTAACCTTAAAAGGACACTCTAGTTTTATTATTGCTATTACTATGTATAAAAGGTAAATGAAAAGCATGAAGTAAAATCATTGAATATGCAAATAAATCAAATACCAATTACCTAAAAGGTAATCAATAATTAAAAATAAAGGATGATAGAATATTCAAAATAAAATAAAATGTAAATAATAATTACTTGTTGAAGTTTGCAACACAAGCACCTAGAATCAAACATCAAATGAAAACACCTTCCACAAGCAAGGGTAGCAAGAAAATAATGGTTGTATTCCTCAAAAGCAAAAACGATTACAATATGCAAGATTACATGATTCCAGGATGAATTACAATGAAGAGATTAATTGCTTTTGTAGAGAGCAATAAACCTTAAAGTATGAAAAAGCCTATCTCAAGCTAAAAATAGTAAACTAGAGGTAGATAAGCAAACTAGAAGTGCATGATATGCACAAAATGCAAACTAGAGCTCAACTAGATTGAATTATCCTAAATTTAAGCTTAACTAAGTGAACTTAAGCTAGAGCATGAATGTGTAAACATGTGCTCAATTATGCATAATAATATGTATGCGAATATTCTTGAGCATGTGCAAAATTAATTAATGCAAAATATGCAAATTCCTAATTTAGCAAATATGTATGCTCTAACACCCTTCTTTAAGTGAAACTTAGGGAGACAAAAAGAACTCTAAGCATGAAATGCATGAATGGGTCTCGAAAATAAAGGCCTGATTAGGTACTCATTTACAAAGCTATGCAACTCACACTAATGAGGTCTCTCTAAATGGAGAAAAACTACATGGGAAAAAACCCCTCTCCAAAAGAGAGATACAATGACAAAAAGATAAAAAAGGTACTACACGTGACTCAGATGAAGGTACTACATAAGTATAATGAATATCCCCCCCCATAAGAGAGAGAAAATGAGGATAAGAATCCCCTCAATGAATATGTAGCTCCTGTGCCAATGATGAATGTCCAAAGACAGAACATGATCCATTGCCTGGAACTATATTTCTCCTTGTAGGAAGAAACAAATCCACCGGAGATAAGAGAAGCCATTCCCATGAGCTGGAAGAAATAGGAATTGAAATCCAAATTGTACGTGCCTTTGAAAACTGTTCAAATGCTGCTAGGTCCATGATAGATGATGATGCCACAAAGCAATCAGGTACACACCCAATCAATGTAGCAGGTGTCAAATTAGGACTATTGCAAAAGTTGATGAAGAACAAGATCCACAAGCGATAAAGATAAGCAGAACACTGATGTGGCGGTCACCAAAGAGGAGATGAATGTCCTCAAAATAATCTTCTAGATTTGCAACATGAGACTTCATAAATAAGTATGACATGTCTAGAATAATTGTGTCTGGAAGGACAATGTCCTGTTGCACTCAATCAATGGGACTATGCATGAGCCAATGTCAATCTGATCAGGAACAACAGAGGGTGAAGATGATTGAGATGGTGTCTCAATGTGAGTGTAATGTCCCCGTTTTTCAGTCTCTTGAGATTAGCTTGGTTCGACGACCCTCGCAAGCTAATCAGGTGATCAGAGGGGGTCAGTTGGCAGAGCCAGTGTTTGGATTCCATTCTGGAGGTTTTGATTACCAGGTCTGCTCTTCGTTCGGGTTAGATTGGTCAACTTACTATTTTTAGTAAGTGGTATTTTTGGGTATGGCCAGGTTTGGCAGGGTGTCTGCATAGGGTGTCAGATGTCTAAGGATCGAGTATTAGGGGATCTCCAGTTTGAGAAACTTACTATTAATAGTAAGTATATTTTTGGCAGATGGCTATTTCTGGTAGGGCAGTTGGAGTTTGAGGCTCTGATGTCAGAAATGAGTTTGTTGCAGTTAGTGGGTTTCAGTGGCTTCTTATTTTAAGTTATCATTATTAAATTAAGTTATTTTAATTTAATAACTTTGCGACTTTATAACTTTAATGTTATAAAGTGATGTTGTAAGGAAGAAGCTTCTTTAATGAATAATGTAAAGTTGAAGCTTTTTCAAAAAGCTATATATTCAACTCGAAAAAGCACTTTACATTACCATTGATGATTTTGATAAAAATTATGTTTGTGAGAGAATTCAACTTTTCTTAGATTGAGCTAGGGTTTGGTCTTCTGTAAGGAGAGAATGTTGAAGCTTCTTCCGGTGTTGCTGAGGTTCGATATTTGGTCTTCAGATCTGGAGAGAATATCAATTTTCTTTGTTGGATATTTGCAGAGCTGTAAATGCACTCGAGCATTTGATTAAATTGTTGTGTGAAAGGTTGTTTGAAGTAGGAAATCGAATTTGCTGCAGGAGAACAAGGGTTTGAAAAATTCGGTCTTCATATTGGAGAGAATTCTTTCATTTAATGCAATTCAGATTTGTGGGGTTTCAACAATGATTGTAATTTGGAAATTATCATTGCAAATTGTGTTTTGAAGATTGCCGTACGGAATTATTAGCCTTTCCATGAAATTTCTGAGCTGTACGGTCATGGCTCTAGCTGTATGGAAGTAATTCAGACAAAACATTGTTTGAGGGGCTGCGAACTGTTTTGGAGTGAGACTTATGCATGCTGGCTGCTGCGTCTACTAATTAGTAGCATGCGTAACAGTCCTTGGGTGACTGTATTCTTCATTTGAGGTCACGACTCCTTCCACCAGGGCTGTGTTGTTTGCTACGTGGCTGTTCTATTGACTTGGAGGTTAGATACATTGTTTGGAGACAACGCAAGGCGACTTGGAGGTTTGAGTTACTTGTAATAGATGCTGTGTGATTCCTTGTGGTAGCTGCATCTTCCTTAGGTGCTGCATAATTTTGCTTAAATCTTGAACAATTCTCTCAAACAAAACCTCCAAACACATTCGTTGTCAATTGCAACCAATCTACACACAATTCATTGGCAATTATCTCCAACTCAAAGTGTATGCATCTCCAAGAGAAAAAATGCAACATTCAAACCCTCGTGACTTCACCCCAATTTCGATTCTTTCAATTTGCATAATAATGATATCATTCAATGAATTGCTTTTGCCCAAAGCATTGCTTTTATAATAAAAGATATCTTCTCTCACACACTTTTCACTTACATAAAGACTTCACTTTATGTGCACAATTGAAATATAATAAACTATTATATTTCTTTCCACGTTAATGATGGAAAAAAGACCCTTTCATTAAAATAACCATATTCTGACACATAGGGTCTTTGTTTTATGAGCTCAAGATTTAAAACTTCTCAACCCGGTTCCAATGAGCTATAACACTAAGATGCCCAAAATACATTCCCAATAAAAATGACAACCTTAGCCGATTTAATTAAATAATAATCATAATTCACCCATCTTGTGAAAACGACTGAGGAAGCATCAGAATCAAAATCTGGCAGCACAAGAGTGATCCTGATGATGAAAGATGATGAATGAACTTGATGGGGTGACTGACTAAATATAGTCGCTCCCTCCAAGAATCTTGGAGTCCAAACTGGAAGCCGGAAATAAAATCTGAGAGCAGTATATAACTCCTCTAAATCATCTGAGCTCAGTAGAACCATATGTTGACTTACTATAAATAGTAAGTCCCTCATAATGGGGCCAAAACCCACAACGGGGTCCTCTAATCACTAGAATTAGCCTACAAGGACCCAATGAGAGGCTCAATCCACTAACTCCAATGCTCGCTCAAAATGGGGACATTACAGTCCTCCTTCCCTAAAATTGTTTGTCCCCAAGCAATCTCAGAAAATAAAACACAGAAGTCCACTTGGATCCCAAGGATAGAATGGAGTAGTGTCCCTATAATCACTTGCAAACTCCTGTGGAGAAATCATCCACTGAGCAACCCCGAACACACTGTCACCATGCCAACCATAGTGACCCACACATCCTGTAGTGCTGAACCTGTCACTACCTGCACACCTTGCCAATCTGCTCTGAAGATGAAGCCCATCTGTGCAACAGGGACAAGAACTCCCAAAAACAACTGTATCGGAACTCAGATATCCATCCTCTGCAAAACCATCATGGATATGCTGATCTTACAAGTGACCTCCTGCAAACTTGTAGTAACTAACCCCATCAACTACAGATGGAGTAAACCCATCCCATAAAGGATGATACAACCTAGGAGCCAACCCACACCGACATGCAACCAAATCCTCAACCGGTAGGTCAAAAGAGAAATGATGAACACTCCTCACTATGTAATCACGGTGAAATGCTCCAATCTTTGGTAGAGGCTCATCAACAACAATCTGAGAATCACGAGATGACTCCAATCTTTGACTCTGAACAACTGATTGGGTAGGATCCTGGGAAACCCTCTCAACAAACCCAACCACAAAATCCCTGTGGGGAAGCATTGTAGTCAAGGTATCTACAATCTTTCCCACTAACAGCTGAATACTGTGAGAACCCCAGATGAGAGTACCCTCAGAAGCTCCAAATGGTCCCTCCTGCATTCCAAACTCTCAAGCAGATACTCCATAAATGACTCTGTGTAGTAGAAATTATATGAAGAAGCATCAACCTGCTCCCCTGCAACCCACAGCTGATCCCTCTGAAACTGTGGCACTACCAATTGTCTATCGCTATCAACTGTGTGAGATGAAGTAATAGATTTGCTTCCGGCAGAAGGAAACAAATCCCCATGAAAGGTCGTCTCCAAATCAGATGATACCCTGCCCAAGTCCTGTGAAGAAGAGGGAGTAGTGTTAGGAATTGACACACAACTCTCTGAAAAATCCACTACTATCACATCGGGACTCTCAATAACCTATTCCGCATCATCTCTTAGTGTGCTAACTACTAGACGACCTGATACAACAAGAAGCTCTCTGCAGTCCTCCACTGATGTACTCATCTCATCTGTAACCACTGCAACTATATCAAGGATTGATGTAACCGTGTCCCCAACACATCCATCACTACTAACTGTGTAAGTTGACTCAGCACCAACCACTACTATATGCAACTGAACTGGGTCTATGGCTGGCAAAGACTGAATCCGCTCCAACTCCATAGTCACCTCTCCCAACTACAACTGCGACTCCTGAAGAGCCCACTGAGTGCCCTCTAAAGCCTCAGAAGTCGTTGTGTGCTCCTAGAGTAAGCTCACTCACCTCCTCTCTGTCCATCAGTGCCTCGTATGCTGTACCCCCCCACTCAACTAGGTGATCTTGGTCGGCTACCAACTGTAAATAATCCTGTCTCAAAATCTTGACAGCCTCACACAAGGAATGAATCTCTATCAAGGATAGGTAACCACCATTGTGCTCATCTGTCATAGGAGCACCCCAACCATAAACAACCAACAACTGACGAGTGGCTTCAAAATGCTCGAGAGTAGAAGTAATATCTCTCTCACCAACTCTCAACTGGCTAGTCACATGATGACTCTGCACAACAGGTCTCCTATGCAAAATCTCAACTGCACTGTCCACACTATGGAAGGAAGTTGTATCCAACAAACTTCCCTCAAGATCACCGTATCTCTATGTACTATCATCTGAGCACACATTTGCAAACTGAGTACTGACATCAAACTCATCCTCATCTACCTGTTAATATTTCAGACTTACAAAGGAAATTCAACCTATAGATGATCTTTCAAACTAAGATTCAGGTTCTTATACAAAAATATAAATGGATGAGGGAAAATATAATACTCGGTTTTCTTCTTGATGATGTCTTCAATCTGAGATAGTTCTGCTCCAAATTTGTCCCTTAAATACGCTCCTTAAGTCTGATATATTTAGCTCCTTAATGCTTCTTATGTCTGCTATATTTGTTCCTCAAATATGCCCTAGGTCTGCTGCAAACTTCTCCTTTAGGACTGCTGTATGTTCACCAATAAAATCTGCCGCTATTAGGTGCAAATTAACTCTTATTTGGATCAGATCTGAAGATAACTATACTGCTGCTAAAGTGCGAATAGGAGCAGACACGTTATGTTTTCGGTGGTCTCCTAATTTGCAGCTTTACCCTATATATATATATATATGCAAGGAGGGAAACCGAAATGTCCAAGAGACAGCCGACTTGCATAAGCAAGTCGACACTTGATATATAATTATGCATAGCCGCCTCAAGGTCGGCATTCATGCAAGTTTATTATATTAAACATAAGGCAAGTCAACCTCCATGAAATATGATATTTATTTGCCAAGTCATCCCTCATGCAATTTATATTTAATGTTTTTTAATTGCAAGGAATATAATATAAATATTATCTTTAGTATTGTCTTACGGAAAAGACCAAAAATACTAACACTACCCTCGAGGAAGTTGCTGCTGAATTTGTCTCATCATAAACCTCAACTACCTCATCCTCTGCAACCACATGACAATCCATATCCTGGGACCCATCCTCACTCACTAACAACTCAGAGTCCTCCCCCAGGGTTTGATAAATCAAGCATGACTCGCTGCAGGTAGAGTCATCCTCATGAGTCACCAAGGAAGCAACCTCATAATCCCTCTCCTCATGTGCGCTATCAACCTCACACATGTCCACCAATGAGGTATCACTATTGGGTACCTCTACTAACAGCTCAATCGAAGGAGTGGAAGCCCTGGCTGAAATAAACTCCTGCCACTCATATGCTTCCCTATCCTCATCCGTGAGTCCCTGCAGAAAAGGATCTTGGAACCCACCACCACCGGATGACAATGCTAAGTCCACACCTAAAGTCTGATATAAAAAATCAGAAACACTGCAACACCCATCATCCTCACTCTCAACATAAGAGGTATCTGCGATGCTAGTATCAACATCATCTATTTGAGACCCCTTTGCTAACTTCGGCTCCATAGATGACTCAATGTCATTGCACGAATCACCTACATTGTGGCATGAATTTGTCACCTGACTCATTTGTAACACTCCCATCATGAGTGTCATCACTAGGTAGCTCCATGCTCACATCCTCAATATAGGAAAAGACTGTTGTCTCCTACATTGACTCCACACTGCGACGACTCTCATAAACATCAGAGTTGTCAGAGCTCATATACTCCTTGCAGTCCTCAAAGATAACATCATCATCTATGGTGGCAGAATCTATAGTGGTATCTACAACATCCTCCACTCTCACACTATCCATGGCATCAACACCAAGCTTACATAAAGGATTGTTGTCCTTCAAATCAGACCCTGTGTCGCTAACTCTAATAGGCTCGGGATGTTGAAACTCAGTACGACTATCTGCCAACAAGACAGGCACATCCACATGTCCCTGTAAAGAGTCTCCAACATCATGTGTGCAAATAGGACTAGTGGCTGTCCTACTAAGAATAGGATCATATCTACAATGATCAACAGCTGCTGAAAACTCATCATGAAGATTCCTAGATGTCTCACCTATGAGAACATCTCGTTTCTTTTCTTGCAGTCTTCATGAGGAAGATTTCCTGAAGAAGGAAACCATAAAACTAGCTGCCCTGTCAACAGTGGCTGGATTTCCAAGTTGGGCTTTAAGCCTTTCCTATGTTTGCCTTAATTTCTCCATTTCATTTTCCTCGCCATCCTCCCCCTCCTTCCACCCTGGATTTTCACTCACTGATCTCCCACACCTCCACTCTCTATGACATTCCCGACCAACCCTCTTTCCACCTCACTCCACCGTCCTCTTGCCATCTCTTCACATTCTCCAATACCTGTGAGGCGATTAGATTGATGAGTAGCAGCAAGACAACAGACGAGGAAGGGTTCCAAGCGGAAGTCTTCAAACTTGGTATCGGTGTTCTGGGTTCTTTTCTCTCTGTGGTCTTCAACAGAGTTGTTTGCACTGGTTTTCCTCACTCATGGTCCCGACACATTATTTACCCGATTCATAAGACCGGTGCAGTCTCGGACCTCGGGAACTATAGAAGTATCATGGTGGGCTTTCAAACTGATTTTCAGACCATGGACCATATTTTGACTCTACAAACTATCATTAAGGAGGCCTGTTACTGCTCGGCGAAGGTCTATTGCTGCTTCGTGGATTTCTGCAAGGCATTTGACTTTGTTCCTCGTGTGGCCCTCTTCCAGAGACTCAAGGACATTGGGATTTCCGAGACTCTCTTGACTGCTATTATGAGGCTCTATGAGTGTGTGGTGGGCAGATTTAGGACTCCTTAGGGCCTCTCCGAGCCGATTTAGAGCACCATCGAGGTGAAGCAGGGTTGCCCTCTCTCCCCTATGCTTTTTGGCATTTACATTGATGAGCTCGAGACTTTTCTCCGGGATTTCTCACTCCCCGACGATGGGTGTTATCTGCATCAGGTTCTGTTCTTTTGCTTGCTGATGATGTGGTCCTCCTGGCCTCCACCCTCGAGGGATTACAGAGACTCCTTGATGGCTTGGCTTCCTTTTGTGATCTTCGACAGCTTGTTGTGAACCTAGGCAATACCCGGGTAATGGTCTTCAATTGTTTGAAGACCTCTCACCTTCACTTTTATTTTCAGGGAGCGGAGATTGAGATTTCATCCTCCTACACTTACCTTGGGGTTAAGTTCTCTGGTCCTCATTTCAGTTTGAGATTTGCTATGCAGCCCCGTGTCAACAAGGGGTTGGGCTCCTTGGCTCTGCTCGAGAGACAGTGTTTCAGGACATCAGGTCCAAGCTGTCCCTCCTTGACTCCTTAGTCAGGCCAACTGTGCTCTACGACTTTGTTGTGTGGGGGCCCTCTCTCCTGGACTCGAATTGGACTTGTGTTGAGCGGGTTTAGATCCTTCTCCTTGACTTGCGACCATTTTTGATCTGGTCTGGTTCCTTCACCGTATTTGGGGTTTTGCTGATTCTGCTGATGGTCGACAGAGATATCCCTACCTTGCTTACTGCTCTTCTTTGGCCTTGGCAAGTGCTGATCCCTCAGGTAGAGGCCGTTGTTGGTACGTCCAGGCTGCTGCCTTGCTGGAATCCATGGGGATCTCGATTGATCACCTACCCCCCTTTTAGTTCTCCTTGGATGCTCCCACCCACCTACTCCCTTCTTAGCAGGAGCTTAATGGTCACGTCAGACTCGACATTTACAGACGGTATATCACTACGACTTGGTGCAACCTGTCTGGAGGACTTCGTCCCAGGACGGCCTTTTATGCTGAGCACTATATGGAGGTCTTGGATGGGATCATTGCGCGTCCCCCATACTTGGTCCACTGATGGAGTCACGCCCTCCGCATTGGTTTAGGGTCTTTCCTTGTTGGATCTCACCGGCTTCGTATCCAGACAAACCACCACATTGATAGGGTTGATCGGATATGTCGCCTCTGCACCTTGATGGAGACGGAGTCAAAGACATCATTTTCCGATGCCCCATTTACTATGAGATCAGAGGGAGATTTCACTTCTTGTTCAGAGAGTGTTGTTCCCTTTCGTCCTTCTTCAGATACACCAATCAACGGTGTCTTGCTCTTTATCTTCAAGAGACCACACGGCTTCGGGATTCCACCCTCCAGCTTCTATTCCTGTCCAGGCAAAGTTTTGATCAGCTTATCACATCCTTTTTCACTCCGGCGTCTCCAGCTCGTGGCAGGAAGCGCCCTCTCGACCCTCCTTCCTTTGGTCACACTAGGATTGTGAGACCTTGTAGAGATTGTAGAGATCACACTCGGCAGCAGCACTCCACCTCCAGAGCTACTCAGAGACGATTCGGGGCTCCTCCTCCTTCTCGTCTTGGACTGTATCCTTCGGTGCTTGATTACTTCTCGCTTGGAAAGAACCTCTAGACGCTGTTCCCGTCTCCTCTGTTCTCTGCTTTCTTGTTGTCGTTCTTTCCCCAGACACCGTTTGGTGCTCCAGCTGTTGGCAGTTCTCTTTGTGTACTTTTAGTCCCTTAGACCCTTTTGGTGGTCTCTTGTTGGACATTAATAATTTATCTTATCTTATCTTATCTATCTTTCCAAAGCACTTGTTTGTTTCATGTAACATGACACATTGCTAGACTGGTTCCCATATTTACTTGGTTTTCTGCATTTATCCATGACTGAAATAAAACCAGAGTGCTGATCACTCACAAATCAAACGTGGGAACTCAAGATTTCCAAACCCCACAGGATGGTAGGAAACATGCTCTGATACCACTGTAAAGAGCCCAATTGGCACTCAATTGCAAATTGGCCACTAAATCTAATTTATTTGCAACCTTTTTGTATTTTGAAAATATATATATATATTTTTGGTAATTTTCCAACATAACATGCAAAGTAATTTCAAGCTCTAAATGCACAAGCTGAAAATCTTTTTTAATTTATTTCTAGTAGATATACAAATTCGAATTATCAATCATGAACGTGCACTTTTTTGAATATTAAAGTTTCTGCCAGCAATACAATAAAATCGCAGCCCTAAGAAGAATTACGCTGCCTTAGAGAAGATCGCAACTCTTAAGAAATAAACGTAGCTTCTGAAAAATAAATCACAGCCTTCCTAACATGAATTGCAGCTTCCTTGAAGAAACTGATTTTGGATAAATCTTGAACAATTTTCTCAAACAAAACCTCCAAACACATTCGCTGTCAATTGCAACCAAGCTACACACAATTCATTTTTAATTATATCCAACTCAAAGTGTATGCATCTCCAAGAGAAAAAACGCAACACTCAAACCCTTGTGACTTCACCCCAAATTCGATTCTTTCAATTTGCATAATAATGATATCATTCAATGAATTGCTTTTGCCCAAAGCATTGCTTTTATAATAAAAGATATCTTCTCTCACACACTTTTCACTTACATAAAGACTTCACTTTATGTGCACAATTGAAATATAATAAACTATTATATTTCTTTCCACATTAATGATGGAAAAAAAACCCTTTCATTAAAATAACCATATTCTGACACATAGGGTCCCTATTTTATGAGCTCAGGATTTAAAACTTCTCAACCTGGTTCTAACAAGTTATAACACTAAGATGCCCAAAATACATTCCCAATAAAAATGACAACCTTAGCCGATTTAATTAAATAATAATCATAATTCACCCATCTTGTGAAAACGACTGAGGAAGCATTAGAATCAAAACCTGGCAGCACAAGAGTGATCCTGATGATGAATGAACCTGACGGGGTGACTTACTAAATATAGACGCTCCCTCCAAGAATCTTGGAGTCGAAACCGAAAGCCGGAAATAAAATATGAGAGCATCATATAACTCCTCTAAATCATTTGAACTCAGTAGAACCATATGTTGATTGACTATAATTAGTAAGTCCCTCAAAACGGGGCCATAACCCACAACAGGGTCTTCTAATCACCAAAATTAGCCTACAAGGACCCAATGATAGGCTAAGTCCACTAACTCCAATGCTCGCTCAAAATGGGGCATTACATGAGTCCATAAAAATAAGGCAAAAAATTAAGCAAATTGAGATGTGTCAAGATGCCATGTAGCCAAGACTCAATATGCCCTTTGTCAAGCGGATAATAGAAGGATGAACCAAAATATCCATGATACCTCCTCAAATGAAATATTCAGACCCTAAGAATCTCAAAACATGTCAAGCACATCAAATACAACCCTCTTGAACAAACAGATCCATCTCAGGTGCCAAAATGTCCAAGTAATGCAGTAGATAGTGAAAAAACAAAAATCAATAAAATTTACTTGGAGCACAATCTGAGAAATGTGATTGGAGATCTATGTAGAGGACTCCAAGAGTTTTCCAATGATGCACAAAAGTTAAAAAACAAAGTCCAGTTGCTCAAGTTATGGCTCCAAAAGCCCAAAAAAGAACCCTGACTTTGGAGGCTTGGAATGGAATATTGACAGAGAATCTCAAAAATCAGAAATGCTAGAAAGATGTGTGGCGGAATCAGCTTTTCAACTATATATGATATGCCCAATTTCAAGTCCGTATGACAAAGTTATGGCCAAAAAGTCAATTGTTGTTCTTTATGGCTTACTAATAAATCTAGTCAACCCTTCCCACGAGGAAAAAATTGATGATTGTTTAACCATCACAAAATATTCTAATAATATTCCCAATTGTCGGGGAAAAGATTCGATCGCTGGAATATGCCTTGGACTCCTTGGAATATTCTGCTCCGCTAAAGTTGGAGATGGTCTCTAAAATTAGAGGGGCCACTAAATATAGTTATTTTACCAAATCATGGTTCCACCAAATCAAGGACCACCAAAATGTCAATGTGCTGATGTAAGCACCAATCACAGCTTGCGCAGGTTTGTGGGTACAAATGTACCATGCTGCAAAAAATTGATTTGACTTATCCTTTGTGTAAAAATTCAAACCTGTTGCCTTTAAATTTTTTAAAACTTTCTATGCTCTAATACCATGTAAGAGTTGATGAAACAACCACAGGAGCCAAGGTTCATCTGCAAGCAAAACACCTATTACATAAAAGAGACCAAGCAAAGATAATATGCTCTATAACAACCTTGGAATTCTGTATTGATTGCACATACAATTAATTGGGATTAGGATTGGGATATATGATAATGAATGAATGACTTGCTTTTATAGAAAGCAAGAGTGCTAAAAATATCCAAAAGCTAATCGTTAGTAAAAATAGCAAACTAAAGCTAAGATATGCAAGTGAAAAGTGGATGATATGCACAATATGCAAACTGGAGCTTAACTAGACTTTCTATTCTAAATTCAGGCTCACTAAGTGAACTTAAGCTAGAGCATGAATGTGCAAACATGTGCTCAATTATGCATGATAATATGCATGAGAGTATTCTTGAGCATTTGCACATTAATTAATACAACTAATAAGCATGCTCCAACACTCCCACTTAAGTGATACTTGGGGAGTCAAACAAGGTCTAAGCACAAGAGGAAAATAATGGAGGAAAAATATTTGTCATATCATTGCACAGATTTCTAGAAACCCTTGTGGAGAACTTTGATTCAACAAAATTTTGTGAGGTCGAAAACCCTCTTGGATCTCTAGGAACTGGGAGATAACAATGTTTTGGTTTTTAGCAGGTTTGCTTCACTTAGATGTCAAATTTGAGCTCGTAATTTATAGGTTTCACAGGTATTGCAGATAAGGAAATAAAATTATATTATCTCGTTTGAATCACAAGCAATGTGCAGGAAAAAAAATCACAAAATACATTTAATTGTTGATCTCCTTTCTAGCCATATCATTTGGAAATACAAATAGAGGCCGTATTTGTGTACGAGATCTGCATCAGGGTGTTGAAGGACAAATTGTTAGGTAATTATTTTCCAGATCAGCTGCACCTTTTCCGTAAATTCCATGTTGCCTTTTCATTGGGGGTCACACTCCTAGTGTGAAGTGGTGGTGAAACAAAATTGGGTGGGTGTGAGAAATGTAAAGAAAGTTCGTCATAGGCTTTGGGGGAGGTAAAGGCTCTTGGAAATCACTAATAAATTGATACCCAGCGGCTGGAAAAGTTCAAAAAGAAGGGTCTAAGGTAGTGCATACTTAGGAAATGGAGGGAAACCGTGGGACCTTTTGACTTATGCAACTGCAGAAAAAGGAGTTTAAAACGAATAATTGTTAATAATTATTGAAGTTATGGCTTTATGCAATAGCATAGTTGGGCGATTATTAAGTGATACCTAAATTGAAGCTTGAAATTCACTACAGTTCCCTTTAAACTATACCCATTATAGACTCCACCCTATTCATATTAAAATATACTTCAACTCTTTTGTTTTGAGGCAAGATTTTCTACATCATCGAAAACCTTAGTGTAGGATTTGTTGTGATTTTATGCTGTTGTAATTTTATGCCTTTTGGTAATAGTCACAGACTTAGACTCCTAGAGTACTAAACAAGCCTTAAATTTCCATTTTGGATAGTACTTGACAAAAAATCAAACACTTCAAATTTGAAAAAAAAACATATTTTGAAAGAAAGCAATTTTGTTAGTGCAAAATTTATCGAATAAGTTTAGTGGGGCTCTTTTGGCAAAACGCCTTGTGAGATCAAGGGGCTGCACTTGTCGTGGGGGTCTAGGGGCAACCACACAGACCTTAATGGCATACATAATTTTCGTAATTTTTTAAAAGTTTAAAAACAATCCTTATAAAGCCAAAACAAAAGAATATTTGGAGCGTTTAAGTCACATTTCTTCCACAATTTGATGTGTTACTGGTGTGGCGAGTCAAGTGGAAAAACTCGGCGAGTAAACCTTGGGAGTACTTGCGGTGCAAAAAAATTGTGAGTACTTGATGAGTATTCGCTGTGTTCTCAAACTGTGATTTCAGTTATTTACTGCCTATTTAGATTTAAATTGCATTTATTATTTAAGGTTTTACCAACAAGTGATTTCTTCTTTATCTATAGAACCTAGGTCCTTTGTTCAAGCTTTAGTTTTATGTCAATAAATCATTAAAGGCTTAAGATCTTATTCTCCTAGCCTAATTAATTCATTTGAATTTTGTTTTTAATTGGAGCCTGAAGTCTTTTGTCTAGGGCTCAAGCAAAAGCTTGGACCCTTAATAAAATTAAGGTAAGAGTATAAGACCTTGAACACATACACGTGCATGCATTTGCACACATACACACACACACACTGACATGCACATAGGCACGTGCACATGTGCACATACACACGTATACAAATTCCCTTCTGGTTTGGTTTATCAATTCCCAGCTAATTAATATTGCTAGTTGATTAAAGCATAAATAGCTTGTATTCAGCTATTTTTAATCTTAACAAAAATCCCGTAACTTACTATATGTAAGCTTATCTTTAGGAGTTACAGCTTAATTAATTTAGAAGCTTTACTTCTTGTTAATCAAACTTTATGTGTAAGATTTCATGTATTTAAAACTGTTGACTTTTGAACAAAATCTTTTCACTTAATCCCTTTGTTTTTGAATTTTTACCTAATCTTTGATATAAAATCAATTGTGTCTATTGTCTAAACTATAGGCTATGGCCTCAAGTATCATATATTTGTTTATTTTCCTGTATTACAATTCAAAGTTTTCTTTAGAGGTGTCAACAAACTGCCCTATAAAATGGTCTATCTTCAGATCTGCACGTGCCTAAATCATTCCAAAAACTTACAACCATTGTTGATCATGTTGTGGCTCATATTCCTTTTATAGTGCTAGGTTGAATTAATGGTTGTGTGATTTTTGGTTTTTTTTCTATAGCTTCTAAAGAAACTGTCATATATAGAAGCCTTTAGATGACTGAGATTGTTAAAATTTGTATAAAGAGCCATGTATTTCTTGCAGCTCTACAAGGAAGCCTGATATACTGTTTTCTTGGTGTATAATTGCTACACTTTCTTGTTTTTTTAGCACTACACTCGTGTATTGTTTTGAACACGTCCTAGACACAATCTTCACCGGTTATCTTTTATATGTACAAGGAACATATGAGAGACCTTCCATGTTTTCTGTTGGATGGGATATCCAGCCAGGGTGTTAAGAATTGTTATTATGTGCTACATGTATTAGGATCCCTCATCTGATTGGCAAGTACCTTGTGACGATCGTGAACTGACATAGCCTGGCCAGCAGTTGTATCCTATGATCAGATTAGGTGCTTGCAGGTGCAAAATATAGGAGTAATTATATTCTTTCCTACACTAGCTGAGGCATCCCAATGTCTTGTAAATATTCATTTCAAGCTTCCGCTGCAAACAGTCTGCATGTTATGTTGGAAAGAGTTGAATTACAGCTCTCAAAAATTTATTTGCAGAGGCTTGAAGGCTTGTTGTCCACTCTCCCAGTGTTAATTTTTTTTCACTTTCGATAATAGTACTTGAACAGTGCAGTTTTAGCATATGTGCCTGGTTTGTCCAATTTATATTAGGGTTTTGAAAATATTTAGTCTAGTTGTGCCAAAAAATGTTGATTAATTTAGGGTATAAAACTCGAATTATACAATCCCTAGTTTCCATAAATTGTTTCTGTTAAAATTCATTTACACATGCATAATATGAATACATTTTTACTTGGTTAGTAATGATTGGATATGTTGTGGACTTGTTAAAGCTAAATATTTTAATGAAATAGTCTCATCTTATAACTTTGATCCTCACCCATATTCATAAAATTGTATAAGGTGAATCTTGCAGAATATGAATGCTGATGCATCTAATTTGTGCAGGTTCGGGTAGAAGCTGCGTTAACACTGCGTACTTTAGCTGAGGTGGACCCAAGTTGTGTTGGTGGTTTGATTTCATATGGTGTAACAACTTTGCGTGCCTTGCGTGAGACTGTTGCAATTGAAAAGGTGCATTAGATATTGGATGGTGCATGAAAATGTTTTAGAATAGAAGCTTCTTTGTTCTTCTTGTAGGCTAACTTTCTGTTTCTGCAATGACATGCTAGATGCCATTGCTGTAGTATTTCCTTTAACACTACTCTTCTGTTTTGTGTAATGTTTGTACTTAAAAACGATAACTACAATCTCATTAACTCAGGAAGTTATTTTCTGTTTGAAATGAGCCTAATGGAAATATGAAAATTCTCTAGTCTATATGGAATGTATGTATTTTTTTTATAAGAGTGTACGGAATATAACTATCCTATTTCTGAAAACAAATTTATGTGATTTCAAACAAGCACCGAGTTGTGAAAGAGCATAATATTCTATAAAATAAGGATGCCAACCAAAATTCTTTTTCACCTCTGAAACACATACTTGGCGTCCACTAACAAAACAATGGTTGTGGATGAGATGAGTAATGCTTTTAAAGATAAACAAAGAAGTGGGACATTAAAGATATGGAGAGATGCGATACAAAAGATAGTGAAGAAATATAGAAGAGCAGGTAGATGTTATGAGACCCTAAATCAATATACAGAAGATGATAAGTTCAAAAACATAGAAGATACCTCACAAAGAAGAAATCAAGGCGTAGTAAGCACTTAAAAGGACCATGTGACAAAGGAAAAAATGATGATTTGTACAATATAGCTAAGACCCACGACTTTGTAAAATGCAGCCCTGTTCTGGTCTGATTTTTTTGTTTGCTTTTGAGTTTAAGCATGTTTGAAAGAGAGAATAGAAAGAACTGATTTGTATTGTAACAAATTCAATACTATGATATCAAATATAAGGAAAATGCTTGCAATATTCACTCCTAATATCAGTCCAAAACTGAAAGTACAATAAAAGACAAAACTGAAGATACCCATATGGATAAATCTGATTATAAACACACAAACAACATCCCCATTCATTGCGATGAAAATAAAGGATTGCAGCAATAATGACCAGCAAGTACAATTTCCAGAAACCCTATGTTTTTCACCAAACTGCTCCAAATGGTATGACTGGGTATAGATGTGTCAAATAACAGCTAAGATCTTTAGTGAATGCAAATATCATCTCCTTAAACCCCAAGGGCTACCCTAGAATCCTCAAGTTGACTCTCATGAAGTGATATGACTGTCTGGAAATGATATGGCCCGCAAGGAGAGAATAGAACCAACAAAATATAAGTTTAACCCTCCTCAATCTTCTCCCAAATTGTCCTTTGTAAATTTGATATCCAATAAGATCCACAATTCTGAAAATAATAACTCCAATATGCCCAAATGTGACCTCTAAATAAAGTCACCAGATTATTCTCCAGATTATATCCCTCAACAACCTGGAGAATGTTATTTTCAAGGGCCTTCGTCATCACAAAATAACAAGAAAAAGCACAATCTCCTTCAAGAACAAAAGCATAAGCGATAACAATATTCAACATACCCAAATGACAGCTGCAATCCTCCTTTTATAGCTTCTTAGCTGCTTTTTCGAGAAAACACCTTTTTTCTTTTCTTCTATTTTTTAGGATTGCTTTTTTCCTCTAGTTTTCAGGACTCCTTTTCTTCTATTTTCCCAGGACTACTTTTTTGCTATTATTTCGAGAGTGCTTTTTTTGTTTTTATTCAAGAAGAATCACTTCCCTTTTTAATTTCCCTATGTAGCATTAAATAATAAAGGCTCATCTATTAAAATAAATCACCTTTGATTTAATATTTGGCCTCTATTATCCCTTGATTAAATAAATAAATAAAAACGTTGATAATGTTAAATATTTTAATTTAACTCAATCAATAACTTGTCATTATTTAATAATCCGAACTATATCAAATCTCATGATAAACATCAAAACCCAACTCCACTGACATTACTACATAGAGCATCTGACTTCGTTAGTGCTGTGTCTGAAAAGGTTCTAAAAAAAGGGTGCTATGCTCCTTATGCCTATCTAAACAAGAAATTTGTAGTATCCCCCATAAGGACATTTTCTCCAAATTTCTCAAAAATATATCACAGAAATTTAAACAACAGATTTGCATGCAATTGATTTCAATTTATCCAACAAAAATACAAAATACTCAGCAGAAATATGGTTTTCTGAAATGAATATTGCAATTAAATCTTTAGCAGAATAATATCAAAATCTAATCGTAGTTACATAAATTACAACAAGATTGGATACCAGAAATATGAACCTAAAATACTAAGTGAGACACTTGCGTGATATCTCCAACCAACAATGGGTTTTTGTCCACTGTCTCCAAGCTCAAGGGGCTCCATCCTCAAACCTGCTGAAAGTTGAAGCTTCCAAATTCTCTAAGAGAATAGTAGTCAAATCATAAAACCAAACATATGCAAATGAGCTTCTCTTTGTTCTTTTAAAAAAAAGCTCTGTGACTCTTTGTTTTCCCCTACCCATCTCTTCATTTTTAATTCCTTTTTTTTTGTATGCTTTTCTTCTTTAGAGAATAAAATGGCCTTTTAATAATAAAGTGACATATTAATATGTACTTTAATTTAATAGTCACATTATTAATAAACTACTTAATCTTCAGGCATTAAAATAAATAACCAATTAGACTTGGAAAACCATGTGTGATAGCTCGTTGGAAAGGTATCAGTGAGATGCTCCAGTCCAATACTGAAATGCCAAAAATACTGAACCCGACTCACTTACTATAAATAGTAAGTATATGGAAACCCTGCTAAAACAACTCTAATTGGCGTGAAATTGGAATTGCCTAGGCCAATTCTCACTCTGATCCCTGCAAAGTGCTGGTTAGCCCACACTACAAAGGCAAATAGGGCTAATGACACATCATGGATTATTGGGCTAGAAAAGGGGACGTTATAGTCCTCCCTTCCCAGAGATTGCTTGCCCTCAAGAAATTTGAATCTGCATGCTGAAACCAAATGCTTGGATCCCATATTAACCTCAAGAATGCTGCTCTACCGATCTGTTGCTCTACTCTGATATAAATAACATGGCTGGAATTGAGAAGCCACTCATCAAACCCCGACTGAAATAACATACCAAGCAAGTCACTACAGGATCCCAGACTATCATGCTGTCACGATCGTCAGATATGAAGAGATAGTAGTATCCCAAGAAGCTATCATCACTAAACAACTCTCCAACTGTGAGTGATCTCCCATGGAAGTGCATAATTCCCATTATAGGCATATAATAAAACATATTAGCCCAACCCGAGTTGTTGATGGAATGCATAACAACTCTCATAGTTCTAAAACTCTAAAAGTGCTAAGATCAAAGCCATGATATATATTTTGCTAATAACTTGAGAGAGACCACCTCGTAAGACATCCTGTCAATCAGAATCCAAGTACTACTCCTGTAGTCAACTACTGTAAACCTGTCATCAATAGTTTGCCTCCAGATGCTAGTGTAGGAAAAATGAGCATTCCAACAAACCCAACTCACTACAAGGGCACCGACTGAAGTTATGAAGTGACCATAATGACTCAAATTATCCCAAATAGACATGAAGAATAATTGAGTTGTGCCCAAGAAATGCCCAACAATTAGTTGCACTGGAGTATACAAGTACTTTTGTAATGTCCCCGTTTTTCAGGCTATTGGGATTAGCTTGGTTTGGCGACCCTCGCAAGCTAATTAGGCAATCAGAGGGGGTCAGTTGGCGGAGCCAGTGTTGGGATTCCATTTTGGAGGTTCAGATTACCAGGTCTGCTCTTCGTTCGGGTCAATTTGGTTAACTTACTATTTTTAGTAAGTGGTATTTTGGGTACTGCTAGGATTAGTAGGGCGTTTGCACGGGGTGTCAGATGTTTCAGGATCGAGTTTCAGGGGATCTCCAGTTTGAGAGACTTACTATCTATAGTAAGTCTATTTTTGACAGTTGGCTCAGTTGGTTATTTCTGGCAGGGCAGTTGAAGTTTGAGGCTTTGGTGTTAGAAATGAGTTTGTTGCAGTCAGTGGGTTTCAGTGGCTTTTTATTTTAAAGTTATCGTTATTAAATTAAATTATTTTAATTTAATAACTTTATGACTTCATAACTTTAATGTTATAAAATGAAGTTGTGTTTAAAAAGTCTTTTAAGTGAAAAAAGTGAAGTTGAAGTTTTTTCCAAAAAAACTATATATACAATTCGAAAAAGCACTTTCATTCACCCGTTGATGATTTTGAGAAAAACTTGTGTTGAGAGAGAATTTGGTTTTTTTGGCTGAGCTAGGGTTTGGTCTTCTGCAAGGAGAAAACTTTGATGCTTCTTCCAGTGTTGCTGAGGTTTGATATTTGGTCTTTAGTTCTGGAGAGAATATCATTGCATTGTTGAATGTTTACTGAGTTGGGCAAATTTTATTTGCATTCTGAATTGAATCTGCCAGGCAAAAATCTGAATTGAAGAGAAACAAGAATTAATGGTGATTTGAGGGTTTGATAGAAAGTCTCTGAGATACATCAAATTCTCTTGTTATCTGTGTTTGGAATTGAACTGTTGTATTGAAATCTGTGCCGTACAGAATTCACCTACAGCCGTACGTCTTCTGCCAGGGCCGTACGCGGCTAAGGGCTGTGTGTTTGGGTGAGAGACGAATTTGTAGAAGGCTGTGTGTGGACACAGCAGCTGCATCAATCTCTCACAAAGCTGCATTACTTGTTATTGGTGGCTGCGTGGACTTCATATTAAGCTGCGTTTCATTGTCATTGGGCTGTGTGGACTTCTAGAGAGCTGCGTTTTGGTTTTCCTTGTAGCTGCAGCTAGTTCTTAAGGTGGCGTCATTATTGGTTGGAAGTAATCCAATTTATCAAGCACTTATAAGTATAACAATTGCCAAGTGCCAATTTCAAGAGCTTAATTTGTTTAATTAAAATTGTTGATGTATGAAGGAAGAAGAAATCGATATTAATAAATTGTTGTTGATGATATTAATTAAGTCTAGAAATTGTTGGGAAAATTATTGAAATTCATATATGTTGTTCAAAATTCCTATATGTTCTGAAAATGATGTTAAAAGTGCAATTTAATTCGAGAAAGGGCTAGTTTGTAAATGAGAGCCAGCTAGGCTCATCACAACTTTGAAGTCAACACTCACACTAGGAAGGAACTAGCACAACAGTGAACATTCTGAAATGCCACTGAATACATAGAAATCGTGGGTAAAGAAGCAACTGAAAAATCATTTTTTGGAATCAAAACATATCTGCCACCCATCCTCAACCCGAAACCACTCATTTGTTGAACCAAAGAATCCATTTTGCTCACATGTAGATCCAAATTTGAACTCATGTGTAGGCTGATCGATAAGTGGGCAGTAGTAATAACGCTAGAAACTAATCCACTACTCCAATGTTTTGACCATCCCTCATTACTAGGAACTGTACATGGGTCTCAAATCATGCAATCAATTTCATTCTCATTATTGGAATCAGAAATATCTCCCCCATCCAACTCGAAGAGTGGATTATCAAATGTCCAATCAGCATCCACCTCAAACAATGAATTGTCAACCAACTGAATGTTATCTAGCTCATATTTAAGTTTTGGCTGATTCAAAAATTTGTTACTTGATCTTTTGGGACAGCTATCCAAGTCATAAATCTGCTGTATTCTATCAAGCTCCTTAATCACTTCTTGATAAAACTCAAACCTTCCTTTGCCCTCTTGTTCCCTGTATTGATTGGTGGCAACAATCTGATTTTTTGCTTCTTGAAGAGCACTCTGTGTATTCTCTAATATTTCTCGTGTATCGTTAAGCTCCTTGATGAGCTTATTAATCTCACCCTCCTTTTCTTTCAATTTATCAACATGTACTTCAACAACCTTTAAAATATCATCCCTATCTGAAAGCAAACATAAATAATCTGATTTCATATATTCTAGGGCTGCTTTGACCACCTGCAAATCAGCAACAAAATAATCACCTTCCATTCACCTTTGCCTCTTTTCCATTTGAGCCTTCTTGTAGAGACCCTCAATGATCCTATGAGTGTCATCATAATATACTAAAACTGCAACAAACGTATCTTCAGTAACTTTCAGCTGATTCTTCAAAGCATGTTTGTCATCATTGTTATTTTGAAATGTATTTTCTGATTCATCATCCAAAACACCATAATCCTAAAATGCCATCTTTGGTTGGTCCTCTAAATCACTATCGTGCATAAGGGAGTTGCTGCTATAAAGAACACATGATTCATCACACCTCACAAAGATGTCATCAATGTCATCATAGGCCTGAAACTCCTTGTTTGATTGATTTGCGTGCAAAGACAAGGTTGCTACTATGTCATTATTCTCAAACAATTTCTCATGATGTGAAGTTTCATAAACTTCTTTGGAATCATCTTGAGATCCCAACATGCTCTCACATTGAGTAAGACTATCCTCAACAGAATGTGTGTCAATTACAACCTCCAAGTCACCAATGTAGAGATTTGCATATACCGTACCTTTAACAATAGCCGAATTCAACTTATCACCAATGTTTGTGTTATTTTGTAGGGACAAAGCTATTAGATTTTTATCTTCTTCATTGTTGGTCTGAATTTCTTTGGCCTCCTTATCTTCATTATAATCCCCACAAACATGATTAGGTGTCCAAGTGTCCTGACATTGTTTCTTAAACTCCTCAATTTTCTGCTCACAGAGTTTGAGCACTTTGTTGACCAGCTCATAAGCAGTTATAGAAACATCTTGTTCTCTCCTTGAAATTGCTAACAACATTTGTAGAAGTGGCTGGAAATGATGATCACTCTCATCAAGTGTCATAACCATAATCGTTTCCATAGCTGCAATAATATCTGCATTGTGTTCTTTCCCGATTGTGCCTAAGAAATGTTAAAATATGGTATGTATTAAATCATGCAATCCCAAGTCAAGCAGAAGATTACACAATCTGATTTCTGCAAAGGATTTTAGTATGGAAACCCTTCTAGAGAAATGACAACTACTGATGTCCCCAAGATTTTGAAAACTATCAACGATTAACTGAAGTACCTCCATTATGTCTTCTTCGTAAGGTTCTTGAGGTGTTAAGATTCTTGTGACCTCCATCAAACAAGAAGTAACCAACAGTCTTATCTCGCTATCTGAATGCTTCAACCACTGGTGTTGATTCAACGTAGTCACTGTAGGAACAAGAGCAATCTGCAATAAATCAGGGGGTGATTGCTCTACCATGGTCAAACATCTTTCCAATTGAATCAAAGTGATGAGATCATTTTCCCTTGTTTGCTACCTGTCTCATAGAGTATTTTGGCCAACTCCAAAATGTCATTTGATGCCATTTTTAAATCTGAGAATTCTTTTGAGAAAAGATTATTTTTCAGACCTTCAGTTGTCTTCATCTTGTCACTGGAAGAACCCCTGTTCTGAAACTAAGTTTTGCCTTGTAATTTGGTTAAACTGTTTGCATTCATTTACTCATAAATAACAATTGCTTGCCAATCATGAGAACCCAGTTTGCTGATTGCAGACTTGCCATAATTTTCAGTTTGTATTCTTTATGGGATTAATTGCTCGCACTCAGAAGTTTTTTGTCAGACTATTGGCAAACTTATGAAGTTGTAAATGCTTATTTGTTTACAATGAGTTTGATTCAGATTATAGTGGTTTCACAACATAAGACAAACAGACTAATCATGAAAATACAGAGTTTGGTCATTTGCTTACTGCATCAAATTGAGACTGCTATTTGAAAATTCACATTATACAAAGGAATTATATGGAATGTTCTACGGCTGTAAATAGAACATAATTAATCTATTTCCTGACCTTCTTTCCTCAAAGAGAAGACCTGGGTATTCATGCCATGGTTGAATACATTTTGTAGCTCTCACATCCAACAACAATATTCGGGATTTGTATGTTCAACAGTGTCTTCAGTGCTTATATGCCAGTAAGAACATAGTTCTCCAGTGAGACCCCTGTTTGGTCTGTCATTCTTCTTAAGTCTGCAAAGTTTGAGATTGTATTGATGGACATAGGAATCATACCAACACATGCACAACACCACAGTTTTATTTACCATGTCCCATAGCAGGCAGCCTCATTACTCAGAGCAACGTAGAAGTTTCAGACTAGACTTCACAGCAGAGAGTAACTTAAGGCCAGACCCTTCATAAGGCTGACACTCTCTTATTTGCAGTTTCCTTGAAATAACTAGAGATGAGATTGAACCACTAAACACACACAGTAATAAAGAATGTAGAGGTAGAACCACTTGTTCTGTGTCGAATTGCAGCGAAAGCAACATAGGAGCTGGAGTAATCTATACTCCCCAAATATTGCAAGCAAATGGCTGAAACTGGTAGTTCACATAGCCATCGGTTTCCTTGGCAAAACTCGTCACGCCAGATATACAACCTCTCACCAATTGTACATAGCTTGCCGCTACACAATAAGAACCCTTTCAAAATGAAATGTTGGCTCTAATCACCAGTAAGAAGTCGTTCAAGATTCTAGCAACCACGGTTGCACAAAACATGAGATAATTCAGGAAATATTAATCCAAACCTTGGAATTGTCTGAATATAACAATGTAATCAAGACTTTGTTTCAACTCACGACAGTCATTCTCCAGCTATCCAAAAATTATCAATCACTGAAGCCTGAAACTATTGATGTAGAGATCATTCATGGTCAAGGCAAAATATAAGCTCAACAAAAATATATGAATCTAAGAAGTCATGCATGGCACAGGCGCCCAAAATTTAGTGGTTTCAGACACATCCTATAATGGAAGTTGAGAGGCCACGCCGGGAAAATCAAATGCCAAGGACACTGAAGGACTCGCACCAATACAATCAGAGGAATAAACATGATTAAAAGAATATTAATATGCAACACTCAATGACGACAAATCCTTCAAAGTAATTCTATTTGAAACGACACCCAATAGGAAGGCTCGTTCTCAATTACTTATCCCCAAACTATTCATCTTCCAAAGTATTGCGGAGGAGATATTAAATATATTCCAAAAACTTCATTCTCAGGAATAGCTATATATCGGGTTCCTCCAGAAATATTTTATTAATTTCAAATGTTTGCCCAAACCCGAAAATAAACTCCGCCCACTATGGTTTATTCATCTGAAATGATTCCATAATAATAATATCCCGCTCAACTTCTATTTGTGCTCTTTGATATAATTGGGCCCACAAAAATATTAATTGCTAAAATATTAGCCTTTTTCAAATATTTAACTTCAATATATCGGCTACAATATATTTGCTCCGACCAAAGAATTTTAAACGGCAATATAATACTTCAAAACTTTTAAGAACAGATCTACAATCAAATAAATATTAACGCCAAATATTTCCAGTCAGCTGCACAGATATATTGTTAATCTCCACACACATGAAATACGACAGATAACTAGGTGATTATTTTTCTCAAAATAAATTATTGGTCTTGCACCAAAGTCCACAATGTTACAAAAATCACAGTGGAAACAAATCAATTCATTTCCCCCATTCAGATTAAACAAACTTCAGAACTACAAATAATTTTGTTACTCAAGAAGCCTCACAGGCGTGCAGGAAAACCAGCTCTGATAAAACCTTTCTCAAATTTGTCTTTGATAAAACTTCACAAGTTGGTAGGAAAACCAGCTCTGATATCATTGTAATATCCCCGTAAGGATATTTTCTCCAAATTTCTCGAAAATATATCACAAAAATTTGAACAATAGATTTGCATGTGATTGATTTCAATTTTTCCAACAGAAATACAAAATACCAAGCAAAAATATGGTTTTCCGAAATGAATACTGCAATTAAATCTTCAGCAGAATAACAACAAAATTCAGTCGTATTTACAAAAATCATACCAAGTTGATTACTAGTTGCAAAAGAATATGTTAATAGATAACAAATCATAATCGAAGAGGCACCACTAAATGATAATCATAAAGAAGGAATGAGACATGCCTCATTCCCATGTCATTTCATCCTCAAATGCAAGTATATACAGATTCAGTTGACTTAACTTCTCAATGTATCGAAAACATCATACTTATTTTCTTTATCCTTATTGGATTGGCTTGTAGAGCATAGCCTTATTGGCATAAACGGGTTGCACAGTTTGATAGTGGAATCAGAGACAACACCCTTGTTGCAAGCATCGTCCGATTATATCAGACACAACAGAATTTCCAGAATTGCATAAGCACATTAGTGCATCAGAAACAACAATTAGTGCTATAAGCAATAAGAATTGATTGCACAGGTTTGAAGGATTACATTAGAAACAACATCTATAAGTGATAATTATAATTCAGACATTGCATGCAATGATAGTTGTATCAGAAATAGCAATTCGTATTGCTATAAGCAATACCCTTACATCTCCATTGCATGTTGTATTTCCATACTTGATCTAGCCAGGATCATCACACTAAGTGTAATACCAATATAATTCAGAGCATATTTCATAATTGTGTACTAGATATTGCCAACAATTCAATATCAATCATGTATATAATTACACATTCAGATCAGAAATAGCAGTTGATATTCTGTAAACATCTTTTACTTGGTTGTAATTGCAGTCCTTTGATCTTAAGTAAAAAGGCAGAATTAGGTAGTTGTCCTGGCTCACCGAGTTGCCTGAAAAAGGGACATTAGACTACTTTTCCTCTATTTATCCGGGATTACTTTTTGACTATTATTTCGGGAGTCCTTTTTTTGTTTTTATTTAGTAAGAATCACTTCCCTTTTCAATTTTCCAATATAGAATTAAACAATGAAGTCCATTCATTAAAATAAATCACCTTTGATTTAATATTTGGCCTCTATAGTCCTTTAAATAAATAAATACATAAAAATAACAGTAAAGTTAAATATTTAATTTAATTCTATAAATCAATAACTTATTATCAATTAATAACTCCAGACTATATCAAATCTCACGATAAACATCAAAACCCAACTCCACCAGCATTACTAAAAGTAAAAATAGTGATTGACTTTGTCAGTGCTCATCACTGACTTACTAAAGCTAGTAAGTATATGAGAAAGTGTCCGGAAAGGCTCTAGAAAAGGGCGTCATGCTCCTTATGCCCATCTAAACAAGAAACTACTTGTCAACACCTCCAGGATTCCCAAAACCCACTGATTAGCCTATGGGAATCTCGTGAATATGCTAGTGGTCCCTCCATTCCAAATTGCCTTAGGAAGGGGACATCATAGACTTGCAACGTTGTCTTGAGAAATCAGATGAAGAAAGCTTGGAGGATGATAGGTTTGGTTTTAAAAACAAGGATAGCCATTAGCTTATTAATAATCCTTTGTTTGTGGTTTAAGCTAATGTGACCTATGAGCATCCACTTTTCAAATCAGATGAAGAAGCTACTCTGAAATTATATAAAACAGTTTGAAGACGAACATAAATCTTGGGGTCCTGTTACATCTTTTGTCATGGAAGCATTGAGACAAGCTTCTAACAAAGAGACCATCCCTAGCAGCACTATCACTAAATACTCTCCAATCAAACTACAAGAAATTACAGTTCAGATCAGGATTCCTGCAATCTGTTACAATCCTCATAAGGAGGAAATCTAGTATTCAAAATATTTGGAATAAAGAGAATGAGTTGTGAGCACTCAAATAGGACAAAGGACTTGCAGGGATTCCTTAGGAATATTCCTACAAGAGACAACAGGAGGAAATTAACTTCACCAAGCAAAGATATATTCCTAACAATACTTAATATACTTTAGGAGACCTGTTGCTCAGTCATAGTCTATTGAAAGTCAATAAACAGCCTAAAGCTTTTGACTCCAATAAAATGTGCATGTCTCTATTGGAAGGAGGCATCTGAAGAAAGCTTGGGTAATACATACACCTAGATCTGTTATGCATCTTTGAATCTAGATATATTGCTAGGCTTAATATAGTCATAATTTCCTTCTATCTAAAGGAGGCAAATCAAATATCAAGGGAAGAAATGAGTGTTACATGTGCTTTGCGACCTTGGATTAGAATGGATGATTTTGTTATTTAAATGAACTACACATTTTAAACAAACTTGTCTTGGCGATATTGCATTCATCAAATATCCTGAATTAAAATTATTCTGTTTGACAGCTACTGATTCTGGGTTGGATTCTAGTGGGCTGAGTTGCAGAGAGAACTACTCGCACATGTTTATGACTCTTACTAAACTCTTTCTGGGTTTTATTCTTTGCTCTTTACTCTATCTAGAACATATTGAACTCTTAATTTTGGATAATGGATGTGGAAGTTATGATGGTTGAAACACCGTCTTGCTTGCTGCAATCTGCAGATTGAAAGTTGTGAATTGATTTATATGAAAAAGTTCACAAATTTAATGGTTAATATCATTATGTAAGAGTATAATTTTATGAATATAGGTGAAATTATTTCTCAAATGAGGAAGTAAGATATCTGGTCCCTAAATCCCCTAGTTGTGAGTGGATTTAAGGACATGTGGGATATGGAGTAGCCTTTTTTTGGTACTATTTAGTAAATGTTATTATATTGGAATGATATTATTGAACTAATGTTGGTATGGGCTTTGTCTTCTGGATATTGTTTTATCCATCTTGTAAAATGTTAAGGTTTCATAGTGATAATTGCGATATTCTATGCCATAAACATTGAGTGTCATTAATTTACATGCATAAGTGCATTATTTTGGTTGATTTACATCCTTTCCATAATATGTTTAGCAATGGACAAATGTATTTGATATATGATGCATGAGCATATAGGCATCCTAGCTTATCAGTGATTCACATTGGTAATTGGATTCCTTCATGCATGTTGGCCATGAACTACTAAATCCTTTGTGATATGTCAGGCTTCTCCAGTAGAATGGCATGGGGAAACTTAATGCTTGTGACAGGGTGGATGCCCCCCGCCCCTCTCCTCTCTCCCTTCTTTCTTCCCTTGCAGATTTTGAGTATGATATAAAATATTTGTTAAATATATATTATTCATATTAAAGTTATACATAATTTTTTAAAAAAATATGTAGGACTGAATGGTATCTATATTAGAGGATTTTGAAAAGTATTATTATTAGTATTTGATATGGTATTCCTGTCATGCGTTGAGTTTTTCAACATATGTTATTAATATTTATCATGTTTAAAAATAAATTTATAATATACTATAAATTTGTAATATATAAATATTATATATGTTTTCAATAGTTCATTAGTTAATTTAAAATTATAAATATTTTATATAATAAATAATATATATTTATGTTATTATATAAATTATTTCTGATTTTTTTATGTTTTTAAATAGACATACCCAGACCCTCGTAAGAAATTTGTTGTTCCAGCATATTGTACCCATACTCGATTGGGAAACTTAGATTATTCCTAAGATTTTTTTTGTTGCTATGATGGTCATAGTGGTTTTGGTCTACTGAAGCGGTAAGCTTTGCAACTGAAGCTGACAAAATCAATATTAAGATGGAAACTGATATTGGAATAGTTAAACAGCATATTTATAATGACATGTTTGCTGCTTTGGATCTCTCATGATCGATTTTTTTTCTTTTTCATTTGAGATTTTGTGACTCCATCTACCTCAATTTGCTTAAATTATATTATAATATAAAAATTAAGTATGTTCTATAGTTGTAATTATACTCGATTTGGCAACTTAGATTATTCCTAAGATTTTTTTTGTTGCTATGATGGTCATAGTGGTTTTGGTCTACTGAAGCGGTAAGCTTTGCAACTGAAGCTGACAAAATCAATACTAAGATGGAAACTGATATTGGAATAGTTAAACAGCATATTTATAATGACACGTTTGCTGCTTTGGATCTCTCATGATCGATTTTTTTTCTTTTTCATTTGAGATTTTGTGACTTCATCTACCTCAATTTGCTTAAATTATATTATAATATAAAAATTAAGTATGTTCTATAGTTGTAATTTTTTTTTTTCCAAGCTTGTTTTTAATAAACATTTTGGTAATTCAGGATTTTTAGACTTTTTTGCCTTTCTTGAATGTTTCTGAATTTCCGAACCTAGTAAATGTATAACAAAGTGGCATTCAAATTTCATTTGTATGCCCTGTATTTCCTATCTCCATGTTGGCATTATTAAGTACTCTCTAATTCTTATACCCAGTGTCCTTCATTAGTCAGTTATATACACTTTTTGTGTATAAAATTATAAATTACTACAGAATATTTTATTCCAGATATGTTTTTGATTGGAAGCTATATGTATGGGGCATGTTTCTTTTTAGTGACCAAGTTAATTAAGTATCGAAGAAAATTAATTTGTCATTGTTAAAAATTTGCAACTTCAAAAATTCTATGCAGTTAAAATTTTTCATTTGATGCATTTTCAGTTCATCATGATGGTACACTAGATTGATCCTCTTCTTAGATCAACATTGAAGTTCAATTATCAGTTATTTGATGTTAATTATATTTATAACTTCTTCCTTTGACTCTTGTTTGCAAGGCACTGAAAATAAAAGGCTTCATTATAGAGCTGGATTTCTGCTATTCGTTATTTTTTATATTTCTTGATGCAAATATCTTTTTGGTTTTCATCCATGGATTATGGTTACATGACCAAGAACCATACTTGACTTTGGTTTTGTTAAGCATGCATAGATAGTTATTTAGTGTGACCACTGGACTAAATACAGGGTTGTCTTATCTTCATGCTTGTTTATTTGAATAAAGATGCCACTGACAAGAACAGGTTCTTTTGCAGGGTGAGAGATTAAGACCGGAACTGGACTGTCTTCATGGTCAAGCAGCAATGCTGGCTTCATTAGCATCTGCATCACCAAGACTGCCTCTTGGTATCCCAACAAGGTCAGCACATATTTATTTCTCTTCTGTATCATTTTGGCAGATTGAATGGCAATGCAAACTGGTTAGACAAACCTTATTGCTCCAATGGATGGGTTGTGATAATGAAGTACTGCACACAAAAACTTTGAATGGATTATACAAAAGACTGCACATGAATGCTTAACAATGCATTTGATGATCTGTTGTTGATAATCCCTCATAAACACATTTGTAATGGTATCAAGCATCTCTTCTGTTTTACAGTTATCACACCAAAGTTATTTACTAAATCTTATGTGTCCCTTAGCTCTTTCATCATTCTCAACTTGTCTCTATGAAGAGCCTCCACTGCTCCTAATTCATTATCGCTTGAATTGGAATCATCTTTTCTTTTCTTCTAGGGATAATACCTTGTTTTCACTCTCAATGTCCATCATTCAATTGTTTGCAGACAATTTGTCCAGCCTCAATGAATTCGGCACCTAAGTCTTTTCTCAGATTTCCAAAGCAGGTCAATGGTATTTGCAGATTTAATACTGGGCAAGAACTAGCATTTCCAAGATTCCTCTATCTCCAGTAAATCTCTTATTCCCATTATTCACCAAATGATCAGTTGTTCCCCCTCTTGGAAGCTTACACAAGCAGTAATGGTCTATACTGTTGGTGGAAACAAACAGAAGCTGATCCCATATTCATCATGTCCACTTCTAGGGAGAAGGCGACCAGGAATAACATAGCAGATGTCAATTGAAATAGTCTGGTAGAAGCCACAAACGATCTCTTCCCTTTCTCTTGCATGAAAATAAGGTGAATCTTATTTTTTACTTGACCACCACAGAAAACTAATATGTGCCAAAGAATTAAAATTTCTGACTGGAAGAGTCGGCCTTCTATGTATTAATATGCCAATATTTGCAGTGGAATGTGTAATGTTTTGCCCAGCTCATAAAATAATATCTACTGCTTATATGAAATTGACTCCCTTCATAATATTAATATTTATTTTGTCCATATGCGGCGAATTTATATCACCTACCTTAAATCCATGACTTCTAATATTAAAATATGATAATAGTAGTTTTGACAACAAACAATGTTTCGCGGCTTCAAGGAAATCTTCAGATTAAATATTATCTTTCAGATCTTCAATTCAAAACAATCTCCAGATTAAGTGCCAGCTGTGGAAATATAAACTACTCCAGCGGACATGGTTTGTAACTCTGTTGTATTAGTTTTATTTTGTATCATTTTATGCTCATAAATATTTTGAATTAGTTTTAAAGTATCTATTCAAATAATTATTTTGTTATGAAAAGTATATTAAGGGTTTTAATTAGCAGTTTTTGTTATATTCTTGCCATTTAATAAGACGCAGCATAGAAAATATGGGATGCTTTAAATAGATAATTTGGCTGGTATTAAAATAATTATTCCATTCTGGAAAGTATATTAAAGGTTTGAATCAGTGGTTTTTGTTATATACTTGCCATTTCGACATAGGATGGTAATAAGTTGCAGCATAAAAAACATGGGACACTTTAAATAGATAATTATCATAATTTGGCTGGTAAGTATGACTTGAGGCCTTAAGCATCTCCTATACAAATTAAAATTTTAATTACTGTTTGCAAATAGAAGTCTCTCAAGATACAATTAGTTAATTGATTATCATGTCTTTGATTCATGTGCATTGATGTTGAGTTACTCTTTCACAAGATTAATTATTCTTTCTTCATATGATGTAGGCTGCCATTAGCTATCTTAGAAATAGCTAAGAAGCTGTTACTAGAATCTAGTCGAAACCCTGTGTCAGCTGGTGTGGAAAAAGAAGCTGGCTGGATGCTTTTAGCTGCTGTTATCTCATCTATGTCAAAAGATGTACTTTAATAAATATTTTCAATTTACCTTCTATTGATTGCAAGTTTGACTGAAATAAATATTTGCTTGTAATCTACTTGTCTTTTGTTCTTGTTAATTTTTATTATGCTTTTGAGGAGACAAATTTGATGCCTTGATCAGGAGCTGGAAGAACAGGAATTTGACATCCTTGCTTTATGGACTATTCCTTTTGGTGGTAATATTGACCACCGATTAAAACAAGCGGAAGAAAATTTGGAGACAGAAGTATGGTATGTAATTTTGCATCATTGATTCTTTCCTAATTATTTTGTTTTCAAGCCCTTTTTGTTTAATTTGAAAAAAAATACCATCAATGAGTCAAAGATTTCCTAGGTTGCATGGGTACTCGTACCCACACCCCTAGGACGCGTACCAGGTACTGGTACATGTACCCACGTACCCGGTACTCAGTGGGTACTCGGTGGGTACTTGGTAGAGAGCATCATAGCTAATGGACTTGATTAAGATTTCTGATTTTTGTTTGCCTATCAGTTTATCAGCTTGCTGTTTATCAAGCTTAATTCAATATGTAATCAGTTTGAAACTCTGATGCAATACTAATTAATAGTAAACTTTATCACTATTCAAGTCAGAAGTTTATCATTTGCAATATGTTATTTTTATATGATTTATGATCTTCTTGTTCATGTTTAAAGTTTGTTTTATCTGTTATGCATCTAAACATTTAACATATATATTATTACAAATATATTGCAAATCTGAAACTGACAACAATACATTACATTTGCAAACTTTATCACTGTTCTTGGTTTGAAAACTCAATGTCACGACTCATATTTTCAGACTTTCTATAAAATATTAAATTATATTAAATTAAAAAATTGATGTACCCAAGTACCCCCGTCCCCTATTTTTAAAAATAGTCGTACCCGTACCCGTACCCAAAGTACCCAAGTACCCCCATCCCCGTGCAACCTTGAAGATTTCTTAACAACTCAAATAAAAACTATTTTGAGGCATATACCTATGAGCTATGGTTAAATTCTCATCCTTTTTGACTTTTCTATCTATTCTTTATGTAATGAATCTAAGGTGTAATCTCCTTGGCTGCCTGATTACTTGAAGGCATGATAGCTCAGAAGCTTGTCTCTTTGAGTGCCTATGACCAATTGGACCCAAAGAACTACTAATCACTAGAAGTTATAGATAATATATGGTGGATATAGTAATTTTATTGAGCTTCTACAACACCTTGCAATAGTCCAAACCTGTCAATGTAACTTTTCTTGCTACTTTGGCCATAACTAAGTTTCCGGTTCACTCATATTAGCCCTGTCATGAGCCGAAATTGACATATATATAATAGTACTATATCTCAATGCATAGATATAAACACACTCTCTTTGAATATAAATATATGCTTAAAATCCATCATATCGATAAAAACATAAGATTACAAATATATAATAATAAACTATAATAAAATTTATTGTTAAAATTAACTATACAGTTAATTTAACAATAAAATAATATAATTAATCAATATAATGAATAATAATATATGTTAATAATACAATCAATACTTAATATGATATTTGATAATAATATAACAATAAACAATTCTTGATATTAAATATCAATTCTTAAATATTGCAAATAATAATCAACACTTAATATAATCTTTATAATATAGTCAAATAATACACAATTAATATTAATAATAAAATCAATATATATCGATGTAACAATAATAAAACTAGCCTATGATTAAACGATATTTAAAGGATGTTGATGGCAATTAATCTATTCTAATAAATATTGATCCAATATGAATCGGCATAAACAAATCGAGTGGGGTCGCAACTCATACACCAAGCACCCTATAAATAGGGTTTAGAAAATAAGGGTAAGTGGGGGGACTGATCACCGAACACCACAAAGATAAAAAGAAAATCAAAGCGGAATTGATTGAGTTCGAAATCGGCATTGAAACAAGTACCAAGTCATTCGGTACATATTTGAAATACTGACAGCATTATAACATGATTGTTTGATGAAAAATATATGGTTAGAATATATATATATATATTTATACCTAAATGCATTAGGAAAAATAACATGAATCGAATCAGTCAATTTAATAAATAGATCCCCATATATATATAATATTTATAATGTATAAGGAATAAGTAGATAACATAAAGATAAAATATATAATTAAGAAAATATTTTAGATACTCTAATTATATGTCATAAGAATCTATTTCTTATCTATTATTAAGGTGTCTTTGTTGTAAAATCAAGATTGTCCCATAGAGAATTTATATGAGTGCTATACTGAAATAGATTACCATTGTGATTGATCTTTTCACCAACCATCGATATGCATTTATATCCTTTGAATAGTCATGTCTTGAAGAGCCATGACCATACGTGGCTTATGCTACGTAGGGTCATGACCTTTCATAACCGATTGTTAATATTAACTGCATTGTAACATATACAATTATCAAATGATCTTAATATATATATATATATATATATATACACACACATATATACATATGTGTGTGTGTGTGTATGTGTGTATATATATATATTACAATATCCGATCGTAGCTATATCTTAACACTCCCTCTTAGCAAGAGAGGATTGATTATCACAAGATGTAAGTGTTCTAGAAATCCTCGACTCAATTCGGAACTGGATTTAGAATAACACTTAATCACTCGATATCAGGGTTGCCGACATGGTCTGGAATACAAGTTTAATGTACTAAACCCGATAGAAGAAATTTATCACAATCCCCGACTCAATTCGGAACTGGATTTAGTGATAAGTATCACAATCCCCGACTTAATTCGGAATTGGATTTAGTGATAAGTATAAGTGTCAAGATATTCGGCGCAATCCGAATCAAAACTTGAAGCACTAGTTATCATCATCCCCAACTTATTCAGAACTGGATTTTAGTGATAACTAAAACATAACTTCATATCAAGATATCCGACATAGCTTAGGACATTATTATAATGTACTCATCTTGATAGAAGAGTTATCGCAATCCCCGACCAATTCAAAACTAGATTTAGCAATAACAATCAAGATATCTGGCACATTTCGGGACAACAACTTAATGTAGTCTAATCTTGATTCACATGTTGTTATAATCCCCGACCAATTCAGAACTGGATTTAACAACTCCAAAATTCAGTGTCAGGAATAGTGACTACAATACATAGTCATACTGAATACTAGGTTAAGCTATTGTCTAAGTCGTCACCTAGCAATAGTAACCCAACACATATGAAAGATCCTCACCTTTCATAATATAACACAAAAAGAATGGGTCCATAAAGTCACACATATGACATCCACCTTGACTCTTCTCAGAGGGTGGATCCACCATGGCTCATCCCAGAGAGTGGAAACCAAGACTTCCACCTTAGACTTGTCTATCAAAGACAAGAATCATTTAAGATACAAAATGATGGATCACAGAAGCTGAAACCTTCTTTTTAGCTAAGGCTTTACTCCTCAACATACCAAGGTTATCTGAAAGTACACAATCTCCTTTCTAGCAAGGGGTTTGGTGAGAATATCAGCCGTTTGTTCTCCACTGAATTGTATTTGTTTGTATTGTCTCATAGTCTTGGTGAATTCCGAGCTTACAAAGTATACACCATCTTGACATGGTACACTCCCTTTGAATTTGTATGACCAAGATCTTGGGGTGCTAACTTAATTAATAATCATAATTCTCTCCTACAATTTCTTGATTACTAGAGAACCAATAAAAGATGGTCTACTCCCTCTAAATCAAGATCTTCAAATGTCTACTGATATAGATCCTTTAGCTTCTTCCTCTGTCACGAAGGCATACACTGTTTATATACTCAACTCAGTGTCATTGCAAGATGTCACTTCATACCTTCCTTCCTGAGAGAACCAATACAAATAATCTGAATAGTCGTAAGGTTACATCGGCTAGCATAAGATGCATTATGATCTTTTCCAAGGCCACAACATTAACACTCCCTCTTGGACTTGAGGGAAGATAATAAAGACCTCTAGTATGATGTTTATCTCAATGAGCTGTAGTCTCATGATGTAAGGAATGCCTTAATCAGGGATTCTATCCACGTGCATCTCATCGGCGATTCTATCCGCTAGTTCCCACTACTATAATCTCAGAATTGTTTTACCTTCAATAGTGAACTCCCTCTCAATCAATATGATCGAGTTTGTTCAAGTTGACTGAATCATCTGTTTCCTTAGAAGCTAAATTTTGCCAACTTCTTGACCTTTTTGAAGATGTTAGAGATAGATTACGAATAGTTCCTAAAGCTAAACTATCCCAAACATAAAAATGATAGAAGTATACAAAATTTATTATTTAATGAATTACAAACTGCAAATTCATATGGATTAATAAAACATGAGATACTTATGTTTTGAAATATTTTCAAGTATTTCCTTTCGTAAGGTGAGCCCATTAATATGATACTCGTACCCATTGTCCTTCTTCATAACATATCGGTTTCATTCTGATCCGTATGTTAATTTTCTTTTTTACTAATCGCATCTCTTTATGATTACTACCAACTGTTATGAAGAGTGATATTCAATGCTAACGTTGTTCAGAACTAATATCGCTCCCCTTTGTCACGACGTTGAGATTTTACAATGTAATCATTTTGTCTTCAACTAAGTTGCTTGAATTTCACCTTCAACAATAATATTTTAGTCGATGGGGTTCTTCTTCTAGTGGTTTAACCTCAGGAATTATGCCTTCATATCCTTCTTCATAGATGAGGGGATCATCGTGATGGTCATTTCCATCGAGATCCTCTCCTCCTTCAGATCCAAGTTCTTCATACCTCACCTGTGAGTGCCCCACGAACTCAGATGTTCTTTTTCCACACTCCTCATTCACATCACTACCCTCCAGTGACAGCCCAAGCCCTGCAGCTTCTGCTTCATTTTTCTTCACCCCAGAGTTCTCTCTCTCGAAGGCAAAAACCTTTTCCTAGACAATCTACTCAAACATTTCCTTATAGCCACAACTTACTGGCCATCTCAATTGCAGAAACCCTTTGCTACAACTCATTCAATCAATGTATGTTATATATTACGTTGCAATAACCATTCCGAAATGGGTACTGCCCCGGTCCATTGCTCTGCATAAAATTGTGCTCTGTTTCCATACAAAAATTGCCTAGCAAACGGAAAAACTCTATATTCAAAATGATCGACTAAGTTGCGGGGTGATTGACACTTAATCTGGGACGTGTCCTCCCCACAAATCATTATGATTAATATAATACTTTATTTTTCCATTACCATCCAAGTTTTTGTCAGGGGTCAACAAGATTTCACATCGGGATTGTGATTTTTACTCACAACGATATATATCCTTGATAATATATGATGGACTCACTTCTGTTCTGCGATGCTTCTTTTGGTCCCTCTAAGTACCCAGATTACTGCTCTTCCTAGTCAACATTTGTATGTAAAGTGTGGTGTCCTCAAGATAATGAATATGGATCATTCAGAAAATAACAGACTCTGATAATTCGATTCATAACTCAGTCGCCCCTATCAAGTTGGTGTTCCCTTCTAATATCTGGATTACAAATTCAAATCTGCATATTACGTTCTCTTCTTCCCATTAGCATCTCCGGAAAACTAACACGTAGACGATTCTTCCTGAGAATTGATGGCATTCCATTAAGCCCGCCAATTCTCGAAGCATAGCCCAACTCCAAAACGTAAATTGAGACTAGCAGAATCGTACACAGAATCCCACGTCATTTCCCTCAATAGTCTCCAAGCCTCTTCATAATATCCGTTAGGAATGTACCCTGACCACATTTATTGCTCCTTTCTTTATCTGAGCATGCCACGCTGAGAATAATCACTGATCACTAATATTTCTTGTGATTTTTAACATTGATCAATAATCTCATCCATATTTGTGATGATATATATATCCATGTGTCTCCAACGACATGAATTCAGATACAGTGAATATGTCGTCTTTCTGAGTCAAGTATTTCAGAATCTTCGATGGTGGAAGGGTTCCATATGCCAATAATTAATGAAGGCATATATATAAGGTATTATTCAACCATTGTAATTATCATAATCACCAGAAACCTACAACCGCATAAGTAAATAATATTGTTCATCACCAAGGATGACTCTAGGAAAGGTGAGATATATGCTAAGTTTGAAGGGATCCCGAATATGCTATGGATCATCAAAAATAGATTTCCTTCTATGGATGTGCTGAGTAATATTATATTTATCTCCTTGCTATAAATTTATTGCAGTCAATGGCTAGGCCAGCTCATAAGTCATTTGAGTATTGGTATACTATTTCATGGTCAACATCCTTCGATTCATACTCTCTTGATTAGTGGCGATACTTATTCGGTGTAACATTGATCACTAAAGTATAATTCCAACCCCGACATATTCTATCATCACGTTTTTATTGTTGGAGTCTTCTCACCATATTTTCTGAATATGAATCCTTGGTGGTCATCATATTAGGAAATTCCTGAAAAGTGGATGTTACCAACCTTATACAAGTTCATTCCTTTCAATGATTATTGACGGAACTATACAATCTGCGGATTACATGGCCATCACATACACAGGAGACCCTATGCATAATTTATGTCAATCTTGTATCCAGTCGTGAAAGGAATTATTGGCATCGCCAATACACTACAATGCTTTCCTTGGAAGCCTGTCGAATCTATGTGTGGGGTGCGGCTCTTATCTAGTGTTATGCCTCCATTGTTGTGATAGTATAATCTATGTTGTCCGAGTCTTATTATTAACTTCCTTGTAAAAAAGATGTTCCCTGTATTAATCATTTCGAATGACATTTAATTTTGTTCCATTCATAATCCTGTATCTTCCCCCCTTTAATTTTTTTTTAAGGATCATCCCTTAAGCGGCAAAGCTTTGTTCAAAGGAACCTTGCTCTGATACCATGTTGTAAAATCAAGATCGTCCTATAGAGAATATATATGAGTGCTGTATTGAAATAGATTACCATTGTGATTGATCTTTTCACCAGCCATCAATATGCATTTATATCCTTTGAATAGTCATGTCTTGAAGAGCCATGACCATACGTGGCTTATGCTATGTAGGGTCATGACCCTTCATAACCGATTGTTAATATTAACTGCATTGTAACATATACAATTATCAAATGATATACACACACACACACACACACACACATATACATATATATATGTGTGTGTGTGTATTACCATATCCGATCGTAGCTATATCTTAATAGTCTTAAGGTAGGGAGTTTGTGGAAAGGAGAGGCGGAGTAATTTCGGTCCCGCGATGGTTGTCCCAACACTGGGCTTAAGCCTTGAGGGAGGCTGCTTGTAGTTTGTTTCACGCGCCCTTGGTACAGTAAGTCTTCCACCTTATGATGATATTAGTAAGGAGAAGAGAAAGGATTCCTGTGGACTATATGAAGAGATCCTTAAATGTTAAATCTAGACTATGTTCACTAGTTTATCAATTGACGGTTTGTATTCCTTTAATATTTATGAATAATGATGGTTAATATGGAATACTCTGTTAATAAGAATGATTCCCTAACTCAATATTCTTAACTTTCTCTAATTTATGGAATATAGGTCAAGTGGTACGAAAGGGATCATTATAGGCCCCTAGATCTAGGTCTGCTTTGAACTTTGTCTGGGTATGTGGTCTCGTCTATTGTGGTTGCACACAAGGTTTTGTAGAGCTCAAGGTGAACAATTGGTGAATTAATTGCCATTCTAATCTTTTTACTTTTTTCTATTAATTAATTAGTTATATTTTGTGTGTTTTCATAAAAAAATATCATTACTGTTAGAAACCAAGCAAAATGTGCTAGGAATGATATCCTTCATGTTGATAAATGTCAAAATCTGTTTCTCTTGGTCCTTTTGAGATTGTTGACCGGCTCAATGACTTTCGCACTTGAAGCCAAATCCTTGAAAGGTTGCTTTAATACCATTAACCCAGAAAAGAGACAACTATACAGGTTTATTGCCTTCTATAACCTTAAAAGGAGAGCCAGGATCCTTTTTCGGCATTTTTTGCATCTACAATCCATTTGCTCTTGAACGACTTACGTATGTCATGCTCTTTATTTTCTTGAATTTTGGAAATTTCTACAGCTGTTTGAGATTTTTTAATTTTAATGGTTTGTCTTGTTATGATAAATCTTGGAGTTTTACTTGCCATATTTCTATGTAAAAAACAGTAATTACTGGCTTCACATTAACAAAATGTCAAAAAAAAATCAAGACCTTTTAAGTGTCCACTGCATATCTATTGCATATCATTGGTTACATTTATGCAATGATGCTGTAGGAAAAATTAATGCCAAAATAGTATAATATTGTTGGATAAAAGAAAGAGACGCTGATGAAGTGATATTGACAAAGTTGAGCTGATTCTGCTGAATTTTTCACAGTTGATAACAAACATAACAAAAATTTGCTGATGAAGTTGTATGCTACTGAAGTTGCTGGACAATTGCACAGAACTATTTTTAGGAAATTGTTTTTTGGGATATTTTTATAAATTAGTATAAAGGGGGGGCTATAGAGTAAAGGGCAGGGAGATCAAGGAGGCAGGGAGACTATATTAGAACTCCAGGATGGTAATACCGAAGGAGCCCATGGTTAGGCCAATCCAAAGAGGGGGTTGAGGGTTAGGCACTAGGCCAATCCAACTGGAAAGAAAGCAGAAACTGGATGCTCGGATGAACCGTGGGTGCCAGGCAAGAAAGAAACGTTAATTCTCTCTCCAACTATAGAAACGGAGTTCCATCCAGTTAGAGCAGCTTTCCCTGCCTGGGGGTGAAGGATGGCCGAGAAAGAGACTACCCCTGATGAACTGGTAGGAGTCCTAACTCTGTGGGCTTGCAGTACCCCATGTCCTCCAGCTATTTAATCCATCCAATTGAGGGAGGCAGCCCAGCCCGAAGGAGAGAGTTTCAAGCAAGGCATGGCACTTAGGAGCATTGAAAGCGGGAAGTGACTGGAGAGGATAAGAGGAAAAGACACATCATATTACGTATATAATAGACTGTACAATTGAGAGAAAAGAGGGGCTATTTGAAATAGCTGGTTCAGCTCAACTGCTCCTAATGAAGGTGGATTTCTTAGGATATGTTTGATATTATTTAGCAGCTATATATAGGAGGTTGATTTTCCAATTTTAGACACCTAGCTTAGTCTTTTTTTTGCTTTATCACCCAGTTTAGAAAACTGCGTGAAAAATTCTTGAATTAGTTGTTTTACTTCAATTGATTTTAAGGAGTTGTAAGCTCTATAATTATTACGTAAGTGCTGATTATTTGTAGATAAAGATAAAGATAAATTTATTAATGTCCAACGATAGACCACTAAGGAGGTCCAAGGGACTGCCGAAACAAAGCATATGGCCAGCCCACAGCAGGGACACCAAACAGTGTCCGAGGAGAGAAAACGAAATAAATAAAACAAGAAACAACAAACAGCCCCCCAAAAAACCAAAAAACGGCTCTAATCAGCTGCGAAAAAATCCAGAACCGAAGGATAGGCCATATGGCGAGAAGGAACCCCTAGCCGCCTCTGAGGACCCCTGGAAGAGGAAGCAGAAGAAGAAAATATCAAAAAATATTCAAGTTTGCAAAGAAATTCAGAAGATTTTTCAGGGAAGAGTAAAAGAAAGTTTCGAGATGGTTGTTCAGAATAGCCCATATTCCAAATGTAATTTTTTAATTGTGGTATCAAAGCAAGGTTTATATGTGTAAGTGTTTATCAGGGCAGATGATAATTACACTAGACAAGTTAAATTCAAAAGCTCCTTCACTAGTTTTTGAGATCTTGATAATTTGAAATCTCAGCATAACAATGGTACAACTCCAGTTCCATAGTTTAAAGGTGTCAATTATGATTATTGGAGAAATTAGTTGAAAAGAGTATGGGACACAGTAGCAGACTTGTATGCTGAACTGCAAGATTGGAATGTTTTGAATGCAAAAGATAAGTTAAAAAAGAAGAAGGAAAATGCTCATGCATTCTTCTACATTCAGGTGCTATTGAACCAAGTACTTATCTAAGAGTTATGTGTTGCAAGACATCAAAAGAAGCATGGATAAGTTTAGAAAGTTCATATCAAGGTACATATCAGGTAAGGATTGCAAAGCTTCAAGCCCTAACTTAAGAAGTTCAGGGTGAAAGATAATGAAAAAGTTGAAGAATAGTGTTAGCATGACATAGTGAATTAAATGAAAACATATGGGGAGGAAATGAAAGATGATGCGGTTGTTAAGAAGAGCTTGAGATCTTTCACACCCAACTGGATGCATATTGCTATTACTATAGAACAGTGTCAAGATTCTGATACAGGGTTGAAGGCATGATTAGATCGAATGACTTATGAAGACTAGGTAAAGTGTATGGGTGGTTTAGATTGAGTTCCTATGTCAGAGGAAAAGATTAATAATAATTCAAGAGAAAGTACTATTTTTCTAGAAGGAAATAAGGGGGACAATTCATATGAAGGGTTTGGTTCTAACTCTAGATGAAGAGGGCAAAGTAGATGTGATTTCACAAGAGGCAAAGGTAGATTTAATGCAGGAAGGCAGCTAGTATAGTGGTACTATTTTGAAATTTGATCATATAGAGCGTAATTGTAGATCCAAGAATTTAAATGAAGGAAGATAAACATATGATGCACAACAAAAAGCAAAGATTGCAAATGTAGGTCCCGAGAAAAGAAATGATGTAGACCCACTACAACGCTCTCTCTCATTTAGTGTAATGTGTACTCCTGTTTTTTATCTTTGAAGTTGTTTGCTGATCTGACTGATCATTAAGGATACGGCACTGTATTGTGATTGTTCTTTATTGTTTTAAGATTTCCTTCATATTCTCATTGCAATAATGTTTAGAAACACTAGACATATAATGTAATGAAATAACAAGTGTATAGAATTACCAAAATTTCCATTATCTCATTAAATCTGTTATGATCCCTTTTGGGACCTTACTTGGTTTTCTCTAAAAATTCCCATTAGGATTTGAATTATGCTTAGGGATGGCGACTTGTAATGTTTCATACTAGGAGAACACGAATCCCCAATAAATATTACATATCATTATGCATTTAGATCATATTTTAGGAACAATACATACTTAAACCTCAATTCCTTAATCCTCTCCTAATCACTAATTCTAATGTGGATGGTAGAATTATTGTGCTCATGTAGAAACAGCTCCAAGAGGCTCCCTCATGAACAAAGCCCGTTTGGGAATCTTCTCCTCACTGTGACCGGATTACTCTCTCGTTCACAAACTCCCTATCCGCTTAGTTGTATTAATGAGTGATTAAAGAATTGACTTAGTATATATTACTATCATATATAGTTGTCGTGCCTTTGACTACGAGCTTATTGATTTCCAATGATTAACAAACATTAAGCAATTAATGAGTAGTTCATAATACATTTGGTAGTTAACATATTTAAGCATGATTCCTTACTTTTCTCCTACTCAACCCTAAGGAGAGCATGAATTTACTTGTCATAGGGTGCTCGACACCAGTACATTCTCTGGATTTAGTCCGCCTCTCCCTACACAACACCAACTATCACCTCCCAGAACTATAGCAAGAGATTAAGGATAGGCTACAATATATATTAACACCTCATTTATTACTACATAACATAATTATGATTGCATTATTTTAACATGCTTATATACATATATAATTCTAACATATGCTTAAAACATATTCTCCATATACACATATAATTCTGAATTTTCTATTCGTAGAATATATAATTGCTATATATTTTAGTCTATATATATATTTTCTAACTCTTATCTAATATATAATTTTAATTATCTTTATTGTCATATACCATAATTACATTAAAAAGGGTCTAAAGATGGAAGGAAACATTGCATGTATATATATGTATAATAATTATCTATGTAATAAATTTCATATTCATCATGCATTAAAATATTTCATAAATAAATAATTTCATAAATAAATAATTTCATATAGGGCTGTCTTAAAAAAAGTCTTAGAATTATATAGAAAGGACATGAAATTAGGTACCTTTAATTTCTTATTTTACTTATATTAAAGTAAGTTTATTTTTGTAATGATTTTTCATTTTTGTATTTACGTCCCTTTGCAAAGTATGCTCTTGCCTTAATTCATCACCTTTCGGTCTTTGTCTAATATTATTATTTCTACGTGCAATACATTTCCGTGTTCCTTTTTGTTATCTATTTTTCCTCCTTTTTCTCCTATATTTCTCCTTTTTCTCGCGTGCTTTTTTATTGTTTAAAATAAAAATGGAAAGTAAAACTACCGTGTCTTTCTTTGCTAGTCTCATCCCCTTTAAATATTCTTGCAAAGGGTCCTGACTTTCCAAGTTTTGATTTAATATTTAATATTAATATTCTTGATATTGATTTATTATATTAATATTATTAATAGTTTTTTAATATTAATATTTATAATTACATTTATTGATATTGATTTATTAGTACTAATATTAATAACTGTATTAATATTATTACATCGATTAATAATATTAATTGTATATTAATCAATTGTATATTGATTAATTATTAGCATTATATTGATTACTAATATTATTAGTATTGATTAGAGTATAGAATATTAATTTGATTAATATCATTAATTACGAATTGATAAATAATATTATTAATGTTGATTATTTAAGTAAAGACTTAGCAATTTACAATCCAATTTACATACATACACGCATCAATTATGGCTCATGACAGACTGCCCCTCCCAAAATTGCTTGTCCTCAAGCAATTACTGTCAATTTCCTTATTAAACTATTTTATAGTGGTGTCTAACAAAGTCATCATTTGTATGATAACAAGCATTTTTATTCTAAATTGTTCTAGATGAATGTCATGTCCCCATTTTAAGATAAAATTTTAATAATAATTAAATATAATAAATAAGAAATAATAAAATATTATTATAATATAAATAATAATTAAATGAAATATAAATAATAATAATATGACATAATCTATTATCAAGAAAATAAGATTTAAAATAAATAAAAATTAAATAATAATAAAATTACAATGAATGAATAAATAAATAAAATTAACTACAAGAAACAATATTGTAGAAAGTATGTTACCTTTCTAAATAGGATTTAGTAATAAATGATAATAAACAAAAAATAAATAAGTAAATAAATAATATAATATAAAATAATATAATTAACTAAATCTAATGAAAGGTTAAGAGATATGTAATAAAGAGATGTGACTCCTTCAAAATAAGATATAAAAGGGAGGAGAGTTCATTTGAAAAAAAAGGGGGGAAGGAAAAAAGGAGGGAGTTATCGAAGGATTAATGGAAGAAGAAAGGAATGTGAAGAAAATAAGGAAATTACCTTTTCAAAAGGTAGCAATGATGAAAGGATGTGACTCTTTGAAATTATTTTAATTATGAAGGATTGTGATTTTTCGAAAGGACTATGATTATGAAGTGTTGTGACTTTTGGAAAGAGGGTCAATTATGAAGGATCACAACTCTTCTTGAATTTGATGAAAAGGCGTGACCTTTCAATCATATAGGTGAACAAACACAATCTATTAAGACCATGTGCAATCCATCTATTCTTTGAATCAACCAATACACGATTATAACAGGAAACTAGGATAAGTGATATGAAGGGGACATTACAAGTGGTATCAGAGCATGATCCTGCCATCCTGTAGGATAAAGATAAAACGAGGATAATCTAAAATGAGGAATGGAATAGGTCAGCTTATGAAAGGAATAAAAAGGAAGTTGCAAACAAGACACATACCGCTGAGTACTAATAGCGTATCACAGAGATATTTCATAGGGCACAGGTACACGTGCAATATTAAGGTTGAGCCTCAGTTTTTCTTTATGTTTAATGTCAAGAGAATGTCGTTGGAAATGATGAAACATTTCCAAAGACATTATGTGGAATATATATATATATATATATATATATATATATATATATATATATATCTATATCTATATCTATATCTATATCTATATATATATATATATGACAATTTGCTTGCTAAATTATTTGTAAGTTTTTTTTTCCTAATCTGTCCTTTAAATCCATAATGGACTGGGAGTTTGTCGTGGATAGGAGTAATTCAACCACCCTAAGGCAAGGCCATAATGGGAGCCTATGCTAGGTTGCTTCCATCCCAAGGGTAGTAATTCTACCGTCCATTGTAGGTAGGCATAATCGACTGGGAGTTTGTCATGGATAGGAGTAATTCAACGACCCTAAGGCAAGGCCATAATGGGAGCCTATGGTAGGTTGTTTCCATCCCAAGGGCAGTAATTATACCGTCCATTATGGGTAGGAAAAGAGTTAAGGGCACCCTACTATAAGAAGCTTTCCTATGAAGTCTGCAATTAAGGGAGGACTGCTAGGACACCCTATTGCAGTACTAGTTAAGGGAAAGACGGTAAGGGTACCCCATTGTAAGTATCTTTCCTATAGAGTCTACAATTAAGGGAGAATTGCTAGGACACCCTATTGTAGTACTAGTTAAGGGAAAGACGGTAAGGGTACCCCACTGTGAGTAGCTTTCCTATGGAGTCTACAATCATGGGAGAATTGCGAGGGCACCCTATTGCAGTATTAGTTAAGGGAAAGACACTCAAAACACCTTTTTGCAAGAAACTTTTGACTTTTAGACAAAGGAGGTGAGGCATAAATAGATAAGCAAAACAATCATTCCACTAAGTAGACCACCTCATGTGGATGCCTAACACCTGCCACCGAGGCCAAGGGGGCCAAAGTTCTGCCTTTGGGCTTAGTATCCTTTGGGCTTAGTATGGGATTGGATTGGACTAACTTATCATGAATCAATTTTTCTTTGAATCTTATATATACATATGTGTATGTACTTATGTTCACTTGGTGGTTGCATGGTTCACAATCACAAGCATCATTAAGAAATAAAGTTTGTAAATAATTTCCCTAACCCTAGCTCATTGAAAATTGAAAATTGTAGGGTTTAATCAAGAATGCATGTAATACATGTCTACATCGTGTATGCTTTGTGTCTTCATGCATTAATGTGTATACATTGTGTATTCTTTGTGTTTTCATGCATCATGTGTCTACTTCGTGTATTTTTCGCATCTTCATGCATTGAACATTCATATATTCATGTGTATAGATCTCATATTTTCAAGTATATGTTCCATGGGTTCTACGTTGACCATGTTAGAATATAAGTTTTAATGAATCCGAGGTATGAATCTATATTGGAAATCATAAAGTGAAACAAGTTATACTCAAGTTACGCAACAAAAGCTACTCACTTAAAAGGAGTTATGTAAAACCATCATTGCTTGAGGACAAGCAATTTGAGGAAGGGCGGACTGTCATGTCCCCATTTTAAGATAAAATTTTAATAATAATTAAATAATAGAATATTATTCAATAAATGATGATATATTATAATTAATGTTAAATATAATAAATAAGAAATAATAATAAAATATTATTTAATAATTAAATGAAATATAAATAATAATATGACATAATCTATTATCAATAAAATAAGATTTAAAATAAATAAAAATTAAATAATAATAAAATTACAATGAGTGAATAAATAAATAAAATTAACTACAAGAGACAATATTGTAGAAAGTATGTTACCTTTCTAAATAGGATTTAGTAATAAATGATAATAAACAAAAAATAAATAAGTAAATAAATAATATAATATAAAATAATATAATTAACTAAATCTAATGAAAGGTCAAGAGATATGTAATAAAGAGACGTGACTCCTTCAAAATAAGATATAAAAGGGAGGAGAGTTTATTTGAAAAACAGGGGGGGAGGAAAAAAGGAGGGAGTTATCGAAGGATTAATGGAAGAAGAAAGGAATGTGAAGAAAATAAGGAAATTACCTTTTCAAAAGGTAGCAATGATGAAAGGATGTGACTCTTTGAAATTATTTTAATTATGAAGGGTTGTGACTTTTTGAAAGGATTGTGATTATGAAGGGTTGCGACTTTTGGAAAGGATTGTGATTATTAAGGGTTGTGATTTTTCGAAAGGACTATGATTATGAAGTGTTGTGACTATTGGAAAGAGGGTCAGTTATGAAGGGTCACAACTCTTACCGAATTTGATGAAAAGGCGTGACCTTTCAATCATATAGGTGGACAAACAAAATCTATTAAGACCATGTGCAATGCATCTATTCTTTGAATCAAGCAATACACGATTATAACAGGAAACTAGGATAAGTGATATGAAGGGGACATTACAATCAATCAAAATTCAAACCATGCATCTAAAAATATGAAACACATGTACAGAGCATACATGAAGTATACACATTGCAAACCTTAACAGTTGTGAAGATGTTCCAAGGTTTATTTTGGCCACTACTGCCACCATTGCATTGAGACAAATTTAACATATGAATTCTGCCCAATGAATGAGAAAATATTGATGCTTATTTCTCTTGAATTTGTAGCATTTGTAAATTGAAACCTCCTTGAGCACAACCATTTGCATTGGTTGTGGTAGTTATCCCCTATCTCCCATTGCCTCCGTCTTATCTCCAAGTGCATACGAGAATGCCGGGAGCAATGAAGGCTGGACTCCAATAGACAGGGCTGGTGCAGCAGATAGAGATGACCCCAAATGTGTCACCATCGTAGAGATAATGGTAGTGGCATCGTTGATTGCCATAGAACATATTCAGCCATGTTTCAAACTTCAGGGCATTTGAGGTTTGGTTTTCCTTCTATCCCACTTCGCTAAATGAAGACATCCATTCCACCCCCAAAAAAAACATTGTTTGAAACCAATGACATAACCTCCCTTGACATGCAGTCCATGAAACCCAACTTGAAAAAAAAACTGAAATTGTGGTGACCCCGTTTTAGCAGGAGTCTGGGTGGTGTTTTCGTCAGTTCATTATCGCGACCCTCGTGAGCTGACAGTTGGTTTAGAGGGTCTCTGTGATAGATTTACTATTTATAGTAAGTCTATTTTTGGCTGGGTTGCTATTCCTGGCAGGGCAGCGTGGGTACGGGATGGTGAGTGTCAGGAGCATTCAATTACATCATTTTGCATATGGACTTATTAAATTAAGCTTGGCTTAATTAATAACTTATGTTATTTAATGTTCTAATTTGATGGTGTATAGTTGAAGCTTCTATAGTGATAAGTGTGAAGTTGAAGCTTTGAGCCTTGTGTGTTGAAGAAGCTATCCTTTATGTTTTATTAAAGACCTTGGGGATTTTCGAAAGGCATTATTATATTCATGCTTATGCAATTGTTTGAAAAATTGAAATTGGGGAAGTTCTCAAGGGTTTGGTGTTGAAGATATGCGAATTTCTTCAAGGAATTCGATCAACACTTTGAGCTGGAATGTATGCCAGCGAATTGTGTGATGTGGTTCAAGCTGTAAGAAAGAATTGAATTCAAAGATGTTGCGACATTAATACAAGGGGTTGCGTGTGCAATCAGCTTGTAAGCTGCATGTTTAATGCCAAGGAAATCCTGTTAATCATCTCAGTAGCTGCATGCAACACTAGAGGGTTGCAATTTGTCCCATAGAGGCTACGATACCATTCATTGAGGCTGCTATAACTTACACAGCAGCTGCGTGCTATTTCTTAGGGGTTACGGGTCACTCCATAGTGGCTGTGATTTCATTTGGAGCTGATGATCTTTCAGTTTGCGCTACGTTTGTGATAGCTAGCAGTCGCTTGTTTCCAGAGGTGCCTACTTACCTTTAAAAGAAGAGTATACATTGTTCTTGAATTATTTGTAAGTGTTTTGGATTAATTTGTGTGAGAGTTCTGAAATTAAAATAACTTGTTGAATTTATTTCATATATATTGAGAAAATTGCAAAAATATTGTATATGATCAAAAAAACAAAACAAAAAATTGCAAAACAAATATTAAAAAAAAAGTTTCCAGAGTTGAGAGCCAGCAAGGCTCCTCACAGAAACCTCATAGGTCCTGAAAGGAGGGCTTGCTCTGATACCATGTTAAATCTTGAATCAGAATATCATAAAACATAGAGCAGATATCTTAAAACACAAGAACAGATAGACATGAAATTTATCCTATGGAAACCCTCCATTTGAGGGCGAAAAACACAGCCACACCAAAAAGCAATCCTTTATTGAATAATAAGAGGGTCTAAATACAAAGTTCACAATATCTTGAGTCTGTACACTCTAAAAGTAGTAACTGGTACTCTCTTTACAGCAATGATGAATCTACAAACCCTACAGTTGATAATCAGTAATATATGATTTCAAATGAATGATTACAATCTTAGCAACCAGCCCCACAACTGACTAGAATAGCTAAAACAAATCCCAGATGGTTGAAGAACAAGAAAGCGAGGCTCTTAGACTTCAGACTGCTGCGCACATGTGACTCTTCAATTTCCAGTAGTTACACAAGCATAAGACTCTTTGCTTGCCAAAAGTCACGCACGACAAGTCTCTTTGTTGCCCAACAACCACGTACGCAAGATAACTGACGTTGCCCAAGAATACAAAACCCTGAGATACAAAATATCACGCTACAGATTGACTCTTCAGATGCAACATGGTGATGTTTCAAAGGATTGACTGACTCATCAGCCACAAACACATGTGGCTCTATAATGATCAACGGTTACACACATACCACTCTTGATTGCCAAGAGCTACGCAAGAATAACATACTTTTAATTCTAAATATCAACATGAAAGAACGACACTTAGAAACTTGACTGCCGTTACACGAGGCGGTAACGCTTCCACCGACCAACACTTTGTAAGCTCTGCTATGACCTTTCAACTGCAGACGATGAAGACTCTTCATAGTCTTCAGTGGTTGTCACCAAAAGATGTAACTCTTCAAATAGATGAATCGAACAGCAAGGAAGACTCTTTGCAGTCTGACCATAATAGAAAATAAGAGTAGACGGCATCTGAGAATGATCATCACATCTGTTCAAACAGAATGCTGATGCATTCATCTCAGGTAAGGAGAATATTTCTTGCAGCTACAATCTTTAACAAAAACAATGTCGTTTCATGGAATAAAATGATAGCAGAATGTGCACAAAAATGGAATTCACAAGGAAACTCTAAACATCTTTGAAATCATCATGCACTCTCAAGCTCATACTAACACTGTAAGCTTTGTTACTGGTCTATCTACATCATCCATGCACAATTAGTGAATGAGGACTATACGTAATTTCATCACACAAAAACATTGTGTATATAGTTGATCAAAAGGTGTCCATGGTTGACTTTCATACTTGCAGAAAGTATTTTGACAACACCCCTAATTGAAGTTATAATTGTTGATTGCCAAGAAGTTTTACAAAGGATGGGCTCTATGCAGTTCGTCTGTGATCTCTTAATAGCAAGGTATACAAATTCGTCAAAATATAATTGAAAGAGGATTTTTGTTAAATACTGAAGTTGAAAGGAGGTTAATCGTTTGACAGAATGCCCCAAAGAGATGTCATCTCAAAGAATGAAATGAAATTGTTTCAGAATATACACAACCGACCACCTACCCGCACCAATGCAAAAGCTTTGAAATAGAGTATGAGCGTCCATTTAAACACAAGGATAAAGAAATTTGTCAGATGTTATAACAGTTATTGTTCTAGTTGACATGTATGCAGCATGTACAATCTGAAACAAGCCATGTATATTGTTTGTCATAATTCCTCGATTAGAAGCCATCTCATCAGATGTAAATTGTAATGATTGTGGGATATGCATGAAAGGAATTCATTGAAAGATTTTCAAAAACTTTCAAAAGAATGCAAATGGTAGGAGAAAAGATAGATATTGCAATATTATGCAATATGAGTGAGGTCTCGGAAGAACAAAATCAAGACCCAAAAGATGATAACTCAGATGTGAATGTGAGAAAATTCTTCGTTGCATTCACAAAAGCTAGTGATGACAACACTATGTGGATTTTAGGATTGAGGCAATCAATATCCCGAAGTGGTCATTAATGCAAAGTTGGGGAATATTTTATTTTCCATCATAACTATGATCTTGATATTTTGAAAAGAGTCATTATATAGGAGATTTGTCAAGAGAGCCTTATGTTTCTATACACAAAGTGTTGCATACTCATGGCATATACATTGTTATCATGAATATCTATAAATTGTTAAGTTTTGAGAAACAAAATAACAAATAACAAATAATCATAAAACACAGAACACCAGAGATACCCTGGGAAAACCCTCCTACTTGAGTGAAAAACCCAGCCACACGCAAAAGAATCCTTTATTTAATAATAATAGAGTCTACAACAGGTCTGACAACTTCTTGAGTCTGTATGCTCTAAAGACAATAACTGAAACTCTCTTTATAATGAAAAGAATCTGCAACAGATAGAAATAATCCTGCAGCAACATTCTGCACAAAAGAATTATCTCACAGAGAGAAGCTTCAACAGAACATTGCTAATCTCCCTCATGCAGCCCCCGTCTTTGTCTTTCTTTTAACTGATGAGGCAACACTTGCCTAGCTTACAACAATATATTGGCAACTAAAGCGGGCTTGACAATAGCATTCACCCCATGATAAAGTCACACATGCTTCCTTAAAAGATCACTGCATACTCCAAACGCTACCTATACACGACACCATTAAAGATACAATCAAAACTGCCGGGTAAAGAGTGAAGTGCTGTGAGTGAGTTTTTATTTCTCCATTGTATCACATCGAAGCTGAAGAGACTTGAGTCAAAGACCAAAGGTCGATGGTTACCATGAACCGACGACTCCCTATAACATGAACCGACAAGTGCAATTATAAATCGACAACATCTTCAAACAAAGAACTGTTGAAAGCAATACATGACAAGTCCCTACTGCCAAGTCATCACACACTCAGCTGTGAAGAACCCAAATTGGCTTTTTCTGAATATTCAATATTAACTTTGAATATTTACAGTTATATCATAATATTGCTCCACCCAACAATTATAATATTTATTTATGGTCAATCTTGAAATATCAAATTTCAATTTTATTATGTCCTCTTGACATATCATGAACTATTAAACATTTGCAAAGGAAACAATTACATAATATTCTTTTATCGAAAACAAATCAAATGAGCACCTGTGGATCGATAAAATATCCCAGCTGTCAACGATGGCTTGTAATGAAACTTCCACCCTAAACAATCAGCTCACGTGCCTGCAGAGAACAGCACGTATGGTGCCTATGCTTGGACGCTGTGCCAGAAAGGATGATCGGCCACCTGCGTATGGTGTTAAAGCGTGAACTCCAGCCTTCATGTGAGACCCAGGATGAAGTTGACGGCCCAGACTGTTAACACGTGGCCAGAGATTTAAAACGCCAGCAGTATATTCAGACTTACGTTACCAGTCAAAACGACTATGAAACGTTAGGAAATGTAGCAACAGTAAATTCCAATCTCCTCACAATTCGACACTCCCTTATTGCATTACTTTCCGCAATTCGATAATAATAACCAGCCACCAGATAATCAAATTAGAAACCTCAAAAATTGATTGAAAGCTCCACACAATTTTCTCAGCAATTCAAATTCCAGAATTGAAACCTTCACCAAATTCGATATACAACAGCATCGAATTGAGAATCACAAAATAATTAGATGTAAAATTCACCACCAATAGAAGATGGCTCAAATTATGAGATGAGGAATCAGTTCTCGAAACCCTAGCTAGGATTTGTCTTTTTCCCAAATTCCAAGAAAAAATAATGATTGCATAAGATCCCAAAAGTGCTTTTTCAAGTTGAATATATAGGCTTTTTAGAAAAAGCACTTTTTAATATTTTCACTTAATTGGCTTTAAAATAACTCCACTTTATAACATAAAGTTATAAAGTCATAAGTTATTAAATTAAATCAAAACAATTTAATTTAATAACATATTTAAAATATAAGCCACAAAACTGTCTGACTGCAATCAACGAACTCTGACAAAGCACCAGGTTCAACTGCCCAACTAGGAATAGGCACTGCCCTGCCAGAAATAACCACTACTAAAAATAGACTTACCAAAAATAGTAAATCCATCCCAGAAACTCCCAGAGACCCTCAAAACACACTGTCAGCTCACGAGGGTCGCATTGATGAACTGACTAAGCTCAACTGCAGAGACCTGCTAAATCGGGGACATTACAGTCCTCCCTCCCCAAGATTGCTTGTCCCCAAGCAATCGCAATCCCGGGTGCTGCAGAATATCCTTAGGCTCCCAAGTGGCATCCTCATCAGGAAGTCCGTGCCACTTCACCAAAAACTCTCTAACAACTCTACGCCATAGATGCCTCTCCCTAGTCTCCAAAATAGCCTAAGGGACCAACTCCAATCTGCCCTCATCATCTAAGGGAGGTAACGTAGAAGATGGAACAACATGCTGAGCCAATGCCTTCTTGAGGCGTGAGATGTGGAAAACATCATGAACCCTGCTATCAGGAGGTAAATCCAGCTCATACGCAACCTCTCCCACCCGACGAACTACACGGAAAGGTCCATAGTAACGGGGCTTGAGCTTCTCAGCTCCGCTCTTCTTGATAGAAGACTGCCTTTAGGGCTGTAGCATCAAATAAACCATATCACCCACTTGAAAAGAACGAGCAGTCCTCCTCTGATTAGCATAATGCTTCTGCTGATTCTGAGCCCTCTGAATATTATCTTTTAATGTCCGCATGATATCCTGACCCTCCTGTAACATATCCCCAGCACTGGGCACTCAACTGTTACTGCATAATAAATCCATGAAACTAGGTGGATCATACCCATACAAAGCTCGGAACGGTGACATCTGAATAGTCATGTGATGAGTGGAATTATAACAAAACTCACACAAATGTATCCACTTCACCCAAGCCCGCTGCTGAGAAGAAACATAATTCCACAGATAGCCCTCCCATTTATTCACTATCTCAGTCTGACCATCCGTCTGAGGGTGGTAACTAGTGCTGGGAGTCAATTTCGTCCCGCATAACCGGAAAAGCTCCTGCCAAAAATGACTCATAAAGCGGTATCATGATCTCTCACAATAGTCCGGGGCAAACCATGTAATCTGAATACCTCCCGGAAAAATAACTCAGCTAACTGAATAGCTGAAAAAGTGGTGGTAATTGGAAAGAAATGGGCGTACTTGGTAAGACGATCTACCACCACGAAAATACAGTCTCTACCTTGGGCTTTCGGCAAACCCACAATAAAATCCATAGATAAACAAGCCCACTTCTGTTTAGGAATGGGAAGTGGCTGTAACAACCCGGTCGGATAAGTATGCTCCTGTTTGTTCTGCTGACAAACAGAGCACTCACAGACATACTGCTGAACATTTGTCTTCAACCCCTTCCAAGTGAACCTCTCACGAATCTGCCTATAGGTCTTAAAGAAACCCGGATGTCCTGCCAAGGGTAAATCATGGAAAGCCCGAAAAATGATCTGTCTGACACTAGACCCAGGGACTAAATATATCCTCTCCTTGTAAATGATCAGCTCATTCACAAGTGTATAATCTCTGTCCTGTACATTGCCATCAACAATACCAGAGGCCCATTGATCATGAGCATACTCTGCAACAATCAGATGTCTCCAATGCTCGGCTATCTCTGAAATCACACACAAGTGGGGTCTCCGTGAAAGGGCATCAACTACCACATTTTGAGTACCTTTGATATAAGAAATATCAAAGTCATAGGACTGCAACTTACTAACCCACTTCTGTTGTCTCTCATTAAGATCATGTTGTCCAAGGAAATGCTTCAAGCTGTTATGATCATTTTTAATACAAAATTTGCTCTCTACCATGTACTACCTGAATTTGGCCAAGGCATGCATAATGGCCAACATTTCCTTTTCATAAATACTAAACAGCCTCTTAGGACCCTTGAGCTTACGACTCTCAAAAACAATAGGGTGGCGATCCTGTGATAGCACCGCTCCAACACCTTCCCCTGAGGCATCACAATGCAACTCGAAGGGTCTCATGAAATCCTATAGTGCCAAAACCGGGCATGTAGTCATGATCACCTTGAACTTCTCAAAACACTCTTGTGCTTGATCAGTCCAAACAAAAGCACCCTTACGGGTTAAATCAGTAAGCGGTGCTGCATGTCTAGAGAAACCTGACACAAATCTTCGATAGAAAGCACATAAACCAATGAATCCCCCCAGCTGTGTCAAATTTCCTGGTGTAGGCCACTCCAAAATAGCACGAACCTTGTCCGGGTCCATGCGAACTCCCTCTGCGCTGATGATATGCCCCAAATACAGTAACTCTATCATGCCTAAAGAACACTTGGACTCCTTGGCAAACAAGGAGGTCTCATCAAGAATGCCAACTACTGTATCCAAATGTGCTACATGCTCATCCCAAGTCTTACTATAGATTAAGATGTCGTCAAAGAAAACAAGAACAAATCTCTGCAACTGACCATGGAAGACTCTGTTCGTAGTAGACTGAAATGTAGCGGGAGCATTAGTCAAACCGAAAGGCATGACTAGAAACTCAAAATGGCCACAATGACACCTGAATGCCGTCTTCTCCACATCCTGCTCTCTAACTCTGATTTGATGGTATTCGGATCTCAAGTCAATCTTGGAGAAGTATTTGGCTCCATTAACTCATCAATAAGCTCATCAATACGAGGAATCGGGTACTGGTTTTTAATAGTTTTCTTGTTTAGCATTCGGTAATCTATACACATTCTGAGTGTCCCATCCTTTTTCTTCACCAAAACAATAGATGAAGCAAAGGGAGACTTACTCGGCCTAATATGTCCCATAGCGAGCATCTCCTGAATGGTCTTTTCAATCTCATCCTTCAATCGCTCAGGGTGCCAGTAAGGAGTAATCATGATGGGCTTAGTGCCCTCCTCTAACTCAATAATGTGTTCAATTCCTCTGTCAGGTGGTTTGCCGTAAGGTAAATCATTAAACGCCTTGGAGTGTTTAATTTGGAGCTGCTGAATATCCAGATGATAAGCTGGCCCATTTGTGTTATCTGAGGTAGACAACACCCTACACTCTGCTGCCCAATCAATAACATCATCATGCTTTACCAAACATTGCATACGGCTGTAGGAAATAGTCTTCAAATCACCACCCTGAATGGTCTTAAGAATGTGTGTCTTACCATCCTTGATGAACCTCAATTCCATTCTTTCCGTATTCATGTAGATATCTTTAAGTGAGTGCAACCAGCTCATGCCAAGAGCTATATCTGCGCTGCCCATGTCAACCACATAAAAATCTGCTTTGAAGGAATAATTATTCAACTTTACAGGAAGCTCAGGAATCTTTTTATTACACTTGAGAGAATAACCATCAGCTACCTGTACTCTAAGTCCTTCAAAATCTTCAATTTCAAATCCCCTCTTGGCCACCAAACGAGAGTCAATAAAATTATGAGTAGCTCCTGTTTCAAAGAGAGCAATGACTTGCTGCCCTACCAAGAGACCATGCATTCTAAAGGAATCTTCCTTTTTCATGCTCGTGAGGTACACAACTTTAAAATCAGAATTATCCACCTGTTCATCATCATTAATTGGAACCTCATGTGAATCATGCTCATCATCAACTCGCTGTCCCGAAAAATCAGAATCATCTTCATCATCATAAAACCACTCCATCATCTTATTCTTTCCCTTTGGTTTCAAGGGACAGTCATGATTCAAATCATAGGGCCCTCTACAATGAAAACATAATTTCCTTATCCTTAGATCATTCAAGGTCTCTTGATCCAATAGACCTGTTGTAGGACGACTAGAATCAGCTCTATCATCCCTTTTTGGCGCTGTCCTGTCATAGGAAGTATTAGGAGGTCTCGCAGCAAATCTGTTCCGTGGAGTGGATGCTTCCAAATTCTTTGCTTTTTTCATAGCTTCTTGCAAGGTAGGTGGGTCCAAGGACTTAACCCATCCTTTGGTAGGCTCCATCAGCTCCTCCACAAAGAGCATAACTCTCCTCTTTGAAATGTCATAGACCATAACAGACAACCATTGAAACTCACTGATAAAAGTCTCCAGATTACCTGGCTGTCGCAATTGAGCCAACTCTCTGAAATATGTTTCAGGATCCTTCTTATCAAACCTTTCTACTAGTCTATCCACGAACTCCTGATAAAACATAATCTGATCGTGTCGGAGTGACAGCAACCGATGGTACCACCAGTCATGAGCTATACCATCCAGATGTAGCACAACAAAGTGAATGGCGTCCTCCTCAGACATAGGACGTAAAGACAAATAAGTGTCCAGCTTGTGAACCCAAGCTCATTTTGTCACCTTACCACTGCCATCATAATTATCCAGAATCATTTTGTTGGTTGCCTGGCGTAAATCTGTATCCCTAGGCCTCTGTCTGTCAGGTACTGGTTTACCCCTAGTGTGCTCATGTTTCTGTGAAAGAAACCTGTCAAAATTCAGATTTTGTTTTATCGCATGTGGTAGGGCATCCCACTCAGCATAATGTGCAACAATATCATCTACAAACGGAGCGGCCTTAGATTCAGTGCTAACCGCATCCACCTCAGGTCTCAAAAATATAGGACGCTGTGGTCTATCATAAACACCAGCATGCCCTGCTCTGTCATGTCTGTCCTCCTGCCTAGGACGATCCTCAGCTCTCATCCTGTCACCCACACGTGACCTGTCATCTAGATCGATGAGAACTAGCTGAAGCACTCCGAGCACCTTTGTCTCGGCCACGATCAGCAGGAATTGTCATCCCCTGTAATGTATCAGATAACTGTTGTAGAACGGTAGCAAAATTATGTTGACCGTCCGCAATACCTCGGAAAGTATCACAGACTTCTCTATCAAGTTCCGAAGCAGTAGTGGCATCCCTATATTCTGAACCATCTGCATTACCTGAGCCACCTGCACCCCTGTCTCCCATACTACCAAACTGTATCTCAAGTTCTCCCTCACCAGGAGGAGAATTAGGACATCTGCGGGAGTAGTACATGCCAGGTCTAAACCTTTGTGCCATGCTGAACCCAAATTACCCTGCAAGCTGGCAAGAATTTGGCTCTGATACCACTGTGAAGAACCTAAATTGGCTCTTTGTGAATATTCAATATTAACTTTGAATATTTACAATTATATCATAATATTGCTCCACCCAACAATTATAATATTTATTTATGGTCAATCTTGAAATATCAAATTTCAATTTTATTATGTCCTCTTGACATATCATGAACTATTAAACATTTGCAAAGGAAACAATTACATAATATTCTTTTATCGAAAACAAATCAAATGAGCACCTGTGGATCGATAAAATATCCCAACTGTCAATGATGGCTTGTAATGAAACGTCCACCCTAAACAATCAGCTCACGTGCCTACAGAGAGCAGCACGTATGGTGCCTATGCTTGGACGCTGTGCCAGAAAGGATGATCGGCCACCTGCGTATGGTGTTAAAGCGTGAACTCCAGCCTTAACGTGAGACCCAGGATGAAGTTGACAGCCCAGACTGTTAACACGTGGCCAGAGATTTAAAATGCCAGCAGTATATTCAGACTTACGTTACCAGTCAAAATGACTATGAAATGTTAGGAAATGTAGCAACAGTAAATTCCAATCTCCTCACAATTTGACACTCCCTTATTGCATTACTTTCCACAATTTGATAATAATAACCAGCCGCCAAATAATCAAATCAGAAACCTCGAAAATTGATTGAAAACTCCACACAATTTTATCAGCAATTCAAATTCCAGAATTGAAACCTTCACCAATTCGATATACAACAGCATCGAATTGAGAATCACAAAATAATCAGATGTAAAATTCACCACCGACAGAAGATGGCTCAAATTACAAGATGAGGAATCAGTCCTCGAAACCCTAGCTAGGATTTGTCTTCTTCCCAAATTCCAAGAAAAAATAATAATTGCATAAGATCCCAAAAGTGCTTTTTCGAGCAGAATATATAGGCTTTTTAGAAAAAACACTTTTTAATATTTTCACTTAATTGGCTTTAAAAATAACTCCACTTTATAACATAAAGTTATAAAGTCATAAGTTATTAAATTAAATCAAAATAATTTAATTTAATAACATATTTAAAATATAAGCCACAGAACTGTCTGACTGCAATCAATGAACTCTGACAAAGCACCAGGTCCAACTGCCCAACCAGAAATAGGCACTGCCCTGCCAGAAATAGCCACTACTAAAAATAGACTTACCAAAAATAGTAAATCCGTCCTAGAAACTCCCAGAGACCCTCAAAACACACTGTCAGCTCATGAGGGTCGCATTGAACTGACTAAGCTCAACTGTAGAGACCTGCTAGATCGGGGACATTACATCAGCAGTTATGAACAGTGAACAAATAGAAATGAATTAATATGAGAACTGATGCCAACTGGACGAAGTTTCAACAGCCATAACTGAATACGCACAATGCCAAATCATGAAATTCGAACTCATATCACATATGCAGATCATCACAGGTATGAAGGATCTCTATCACAGCTACCAAAACATTAACATAAATGAAGATGTTGGTGGAGGATTTACATTTCACACTAAGTAAAAAATAAAATTTGGACAACAATCATTGGAGATGTTGAAAGAACCAATTTACAATGGTATAATGACATAGTGGAATGCTTTGAAGGTGGATTAGTCAAGGGAACGTTGCTTTCCATACTATTAAAAATATCAGGCCTGTTCTAAACATGATATTTCACTCCAATGATTTAAATGTATGAATGAATCATTGTCACCATGATTTAAAGCTTCCAAGGATGGATAACACCAATTTACAAAAGGATTTGAATTAGGTGAAGGAGTCTCCTAGGAGAAGAATGCTTAGCATATACAGTCAGAGAAAAACTCCTTGAAGGAAAATTGATATTGAATGGGTGTCCCTTGTGATAATGATTGAATACCAATGAAGAATGACAAACATAACACGAGAAGATGATGAAGAGACTGAGTGTCATTTTAGTGGCTTTGGACGCTTGTGACATACCATTTTATCACTAGGAATTATTGGAGGTGTAGGATAATCAAGTCACAACAAAACCGAAAATGGATAATGTAGTTATTCTCGGTTATGAATCTCTCATAGAGATTCTCAAAGTACATAGAGTTTTCAAAGCAAAATCTTCTATTTAGTAGGAATAAACTACCATTTAGAATGCATCTTTAGAAGATGCCAAGGGCAACATTGCAACATGACTTCAGATGTTTTCAGTGTATATTTCCCTTGGTTGTGGGTAGATGGTAAAATCATTGTTTCCTTGTTTTGTTTGTAAATAGTGACCTTTGTCACTTTTGGTCAAGGTTTAGCAATTGACTCTTTTTGCACAAAAATTACAAGGCTAATAACTTCATTCAATTTGCATGAAAATGAGTTAGTTATTGACTGAGGAAAGAACTTAGTTATCAAAGAGAGCTTATAAAATCATGGCTATTTCCATTGTAAAAGGGGGAAACTCTTACAAGGGGTAAACTCTAGAGAGTTTTCTAGAGAAACATTTGCAGAACTTCTAAGTTCACACTTTGTATAGAATGGTTTATGAACTTGTATATTTTCATAAAGATGATAAAGGAAGGATTTGAGTCGTATGTTTTGGATGTCCCGTGTTATTATTACCAATATCTCATATGTTAAATTGGTAATCCTTCTATCTAAGTGTGCAAATCATAATTTATCCATTAAAATGTTTATAGTTTGTGCAACTGATCTAGTGATATATAAGCAGCCTTTGGTATCTCAATCTAAATGTGTTGGAGAAGTTTATCTCTTTGTATGTTGAGATTCACCATCCTTAGTTCATTGTCATTGCACTTCTAAAGATATTTTTGTGCTAGAACCCCTTTCTAATCATTATCAGTTGTGAAATCCTATTGGTATTTTTATGTCTTCCATAGGGTGTATGTTATTCATTCTCTTTAGTTTAATGTTTTCTCCTTTTGTACTTTCTGGTTAAAAGTACACAAAAATCTTAAATAACCTCATCACATGAGGGAGCTGCCCCTCTCGAACACAGAGGAAGGTTATGGTTTATTGCAATCTCTTCAACTGTTGGCACAATTGTCACTGCTCATAGGGAAAACAGGGTTAGTTTCACAGAAACAATTGCAGTGACAAATCTGTTTACCAACACAACCCAAACAACTTTCCTATTAATATTGAGTTGTTTTAACAACTCAATATGTACCACTATTCTAATAACATATTAACAAACCGTGTGACATAATGTTATTAAGTTGTTTCTCAACAACATAATATTACAACACTTATTAACTCTAATTTCAAACACCTATGTAAACACTAATTTCAAACATTCCCCCTTAGTGTGAACATGGGGTGAAAGTACATCACAATACTTGATGACCACACATAGTAGCTCACCAAACAATATAAGGTATGAGTAGGGACGTACACATCTACTCATGTCAAGCAATAGTGACTCTAGCCTCACTACGCTTAGTGAACTCTCATCCAAGGATAGGGACTAACGCATGCATCAAAGGTCTTATATCAAGTTTGGATAGGGACAAACACATCTATCCAACATCAGTCATGAATAGGGTATACATTGCTCAAAAAATTATGATTGGGGACAAACACATCCACTCATAATCACCAACTTTTGTGGCCGATGAAAAACACTTCCAATCACTTACATCGTCTTGTCAATGGGGGCAAACTCATCCATTCACTAACAACCAACAATAATAATTGGGGACAAACACATCCAATTACTTACATAAAATGCTTGAACACCGAGCTCTCATTTTCACATATACAACCACCATTATAGATCATTGCCATATTGATCACAAATAATATGAGACGGTTTCCGTTGCCACTAGGAAACCGATCTTGGCTTTAGTCATTTTGGCACAAATTGATTTGTCACTAGAACAATTTTGCAACCCCGATGCTAGTGACTGATGAGAGGTCGCTGAATTTCCTTCAACCTCGTGTGCCTCCATCCACCAGTAAATTTGATTTAGAAAACGTATTCCTCCTCACTATCTTCATTTGGAGGGTTGTTAGTAGCCATCCCATGTAGGTATTCTTCATCATCATCTGCAGCCAATGCCTTTTTTAGCTAGCCATCGAGAAGATCCTTGGCACACTAAGTGCAATTCATAACAATGTGTCCCATCTTGCAATAGTAACACAAAATTCTATTCTTGAAGGAAAATTTTCTCTTTGATTTAGAAGAACTAGATTTGGAGGAATGGTTGGGCTCATTTTTACCATACATTGCAGTTTCCTCTATAGTTGAGTCAGTTTTCTTGGCTTCTTCATCAATCAAAGTAGATGTTATTTCGTCTAGGGTAGCATTTACTTTATTTAATGTGAAGACAATGTTTACATAACTAGGAGGCATGCAATTTAACAAAATAGCTTTTGATTCATCATCATCTACTTTAGCATTTATCCTAGCTAGTTGATTCAAATAGGGAGCAAAACTTACGGATATGTTGAACAATATTATCACCTTCTATCATTTTCATCCTGAACAATTTCTGCTTTAAACTCATCTTTGTACTCATTTGTTGTGATTCAAACCATCCCACACTTCCTTTGGGGTCTTTCTTAAGTTTATATGATGGATGTATGCATCTCACAGTCCAAGACCAATCGGGGCTTTTGACCTTCTATCCTTTTCTGTCCGCTTTGCGATTTCATCAACATCAATTGGTCTTGTTGCTCCACTTACCACATCCCACAGATCCTTTTCAACAAGTATCAATTGTATTTTTATCTGCCATGTGTGGAACTCTAAATCTTGAAACTTTTCTATCAATACACTATTTTTCTCCATTTAAAGAAATACTATTTGAACCCCTCTTAAATAATATGGAAGGTGTTGGGTTCAACCGGTAATGCACCTTCAGATAATAATTTTTATTACAATTTTACATACACATTAATTCTATAACACAAGAATCCCAATCTTAGAACTAAATCCTATTGACATTTAGAAGATCAATAAAAGGAAAACTATTGATTAAACAATATCCTACCTCAAGAGAGTCAAGTAAGCAATGACAAAATCCTTGAAACTATATGCTTCTAACCTATTGCTTGATTCAATCGTTATAGGATTTTCCATTAGCATATCAACTTGCAACTTGCCAGAGGATAATGTATCTTCAACAATAGGCAAGCCCTAGCAAGGATGCAGGTGAACCAATATTGACCTTGTGTGAAGCACCAATCTCCATATGCCACCCAAATAGTGAAACTCAAGCATCACATACCAAATTATGCTGCAACCAAAGTAATACCACCATGCATAAAATCAAAGTCTTGCTCTTCCAATCTTGTAGTTGTTGAAGCCTGTCAAATATAGAAACCCTACAAAGTAGCACGAATGATAGATGTGATATCTGTTGACCTTCGAATGCTCCAAGCCAGTTTAGAAAAAGCGCTGTTGGAGGAGATCAGTAATTGATGTGCATGCAAAATAAATAATGGAGAAGCCAATCAATTGTGGGTTGTCAATGATATAAGGGTACAAGCTAGACAGGTAAATGCACATCACAAAGGATGAAATGATACAATTGGGATTCTATGTTGAAATAGCTAAATGTCACAGTGAAGGATTTGCATGCTTAGACAAAAAACTTATTGGCTTCAAATTAACGGCCTCCTTTCTTAGCTTTGATCACCTCTCACAATAGCCTTCTTCAGCAGTAACCTTTTAAGATCTTAAACAATTAGTTGAACTTGACAGATACTTCCTAAGTGCGGCTTTAAATTCTTATTTCTGCACCTATCTTTTTCTGATTTCCTTTTGAGACCAGCGGATTTCTTTCTACAAACTGCAATTTCCTATGTGGGCTTCTAAAATCTTATCTCCACAACGACTATTCTTCCTCCTAATTGGCATCAAACTTGTTGCGCTGGCTGGGCTTTATCCAATTCACATTACTTGTCAGAGGTCCTTGGCAAATAGATGAATTGCCGATCACAAATGATGTGCCTTCAATAATAATCAAAATGTCTATTATGATTCCTAAACTGGAGGCATCTCCAAATCCACAGCTCTGATACCATATTAGAAATATGGGTAGAGAAGAGAAGCCAAAACAATCAAAAACAAAATAATATGTGCTTCCTATTTTTCAACCAATACAATACGTATTTATAGGATTTCCATATCCTATTTTTTAGGAAACAACCCAAACAACTTTCCTATTAATATTGAGTTGTTTTTAACAACTCACTACCTACCACTATTTTAATAACCTATTAACAAACCATGTGACATAATAATATTAAGCTCTTTGTCAACAACTTAATATTATGGCACTTATTAACTCTAATTTCTAACACCTATGCGAATAATAATTCCCAACAGCTCCTCTTCTTTTTGCTGATTTGGCATTTCAGAAGTACTCTATTATCTCCCATCTTGTTGCTAAGCTTTCTTGTCGAGTAGCTTGTTTTTTTTAGAAGTTTTGAATCTTTCTCTTCTTAATAAATTTGTTTCCTTCTTGATATCTTATCTCAACTTTTAATGCAAATTGATAAGATTCTTCTAAAGTGTGGATTCAAAACATACTCTATTCATCTTGTATGTTCGTTCTCAACCTATTTATATATTTTGCAATCTTCTCTTGGTCTGTCTCACAATGAATATGCTGTATAGTTCTTTTGTAGAACTTGTCCATTTAGTCTTTCAGACTAGCTCATTTTATTTCAAGTTTCAGAGTTTCTTCCACGAGTCAATGGTAGGAAAATACTTGAGCAAATAGTACACATGACTTCACCATCATGTCAATGGTAGGAAGATACTTAAGTTGAAAGAACCCTAGGATCTGAGAAATAACTATATACACAAAAGAAAAAATGGAAAGAGATTAAAGAGACAGTTTCCGACTGATTTATTTTGGAGAAGCAGACTTTATTACATAACATCATTTGTTTATTATGTTTTCCACCTTATGTTTAGGTTTAAGTGAAAGTACTTTCAACACTAATGCTCATGATACTTCCATTTCAGTGGGTGGTCTGCTGCAGTTGAAGCCCTCACTGCATTTGTGAAGTACTATGTTGTTCCTAACAGAACATCTAAGAATGAAGGTATCTTGTTGCAGCCTGTCCTGGGCTATCTTGATGGGTAAGTACATGCCTTTTAAGTTTTTTTAAACTGTCTGTGTGTATCACACAAATAATATAATCTTGGTTTTTGCAATACTCTGGGGTTATGATTGATCTTTTTTGTTCTTGATTTTGTATATTTTGTTACCTGATAGAATTATTTTGATTAACTTCCAGGGCATTATCCTACATTTTGTCGCTAACAGCGAAACCATTTCAAGCCCAGAAGCGAGCCGTGGACTTCTTCACTATTAGAACTCTAATAGCATATCAAGCACTTCCTGATCCTTTGGCATACAAAAGTGATCACTCTCGATTGCTTGGGCTTTGTACTGCCCCATTCAGGTTTATTTTTTCCCTTAGGGCATGGATCTCACAAATAAAATACACATTTACATATCCTGCAGTGTATATTCAATATAATGTTTGAATAAATCGGATTAATCAAAAAGCTTACTGTTAATTTAGAAATGTTACAAATATAGAAGTCCTACGGAACCAATCTTGCTCATCTTGATGATACAATGTTGAATTCGTCTTCTTTTCCATGCTTCTGATTTGTAATGGGTAATGTTGTTAACTGAGTAACAGGGAAGCCTCAAGTTATGAAGAGAGTTCAATTTTGAGGCTGCTGCTAGATCATAGAGATGCATCTCTTGGACCTTTGACTCCTGGAAGGTTTGTAATCACTTTGTTGAGTTGTGAATGAATCTATGTCTAGGCAGACTGGCAGAATGACCTAGGAATTTCTTGATTCAATGTGTTTTCTTATCCGATTGGCTATTCCTTATGATTAGACTGCAGTCCATTCTGCAACTTTGCCTTGTGCTGTAGTGCCTATGTGTATAATTATGCCAGTGTTATTAGAATTTTACATGCCTTAATGTGATGTATATCACTTTAATGATTGCGTGTCACATTTTTTTTGATGGTTGAATTAGTAACTGAGATATGTTTTCCAGGGATTCGTTTGAAGATGAGTTACGGGCATTTGAAGGTGGTTCTGATGGGCCTTTGCCCTGTATATGGGAAGATGACCTTCCCATTTTTCCACAAGTGAGTGCTGTATGTTGTGCATTATATATCACACTAGTATAACATGCTCTTGATGGGAAAAATGGTCTATTTTCATTTTTAGTTTGTGAGTTTTTTATGGTTTGTTATCTACTTTGAACCTTGAACTATGATATAAATGGTCTAGTTAGTTGTGTTTATCCATTTTTCCTGCTTTCTTATCAGCAGTTAGTAGGCAATTAGTTATTTTCCTTTTAGAGCCTTTTCAAAAGCATAGACTTTATCATTCAATCTATTTAATAATATGAAGGTTTTTGCAATGGCCTTATAAATTCCTAACGGTCCTTTTTATTAGAGATTTCTTTAGAATCCGGTTGTCAAGATTCTGGATATTACCGCCTCATGATTTCTGAATAATTTATAAAATACTATTTATTTTTGGTTAGAGTTCGATTACAAAACTCAAATTGTCATCATATGTCCTTTTAAATGCAGGAGAAATTGTGATGTCTCCAAACTTGGGACTTTGAATCGATTCATGATTTAATAAATTTTAATTAAAGATTGAAATTTATTTAACAATCTCATAAATACTTTTGCAAATGACTTCAAAATAAGCATTCAAAGATTAATAACTTGTGGTTAAGATAGTGCTACATTAACCTATCGCATTATAATCTTGGGAAGCCAAAATGAGTCGCCAGCAACATTGGGAACCATATCCTTGATTACCATTAAGAATTCCTTTTACCTCTGTAGAAGGGACATATTAAGCAGATTTGGAGCAATTACCAATTTCAAAGTATCAAAGCCCGACATGGGAAGAAAAACCAGCAACGGGGATCATTGTGTTGAGAATTGTGAATGGGTACAAATTATCATCAGCACCATTGGTATGGTGATAAATTAAGGTATCGATAAGTTGTTGAAGCGATGAATGTCTGGATGGATCATGACAATTAAGAAAACCACCAAACAGTCTTATAGAAGACACTATACTATCGGTGAGACTAACGCTTATGATCAGAGACATTACACGATTTTCATGGTAAGGAGATTATATCTTTATTGAAATGTCAAATGCCGATAAAGGGAACTTGAAGCAATAATCATTATCAAGGGTAAAGATGATGCTATTAGAAGGCATATCAACGTTCAGCAATTGCATAGGAGGATAAGCTGAGGGTACCGAACTGGAGTATGCACAGGTTCCACCTGTCAAGACAAACATTCTCAGCAATGTCTATTCATCGATACTTGGCTATTCTACTCATTACATACGATTTATCCTTAATCGTATTGTTATTATTATTATTACATAACATGCGGTTCATAACAACTGATCCAACACTATGTTTATCATTAATCAAGGCGGTAATGATAACTAAAAGGTGGCAGCGATTCATCACGTGTTTCCAAATATTATAAATGGCCAAAGCCAATCGGCTATGAGAGTGTGAATTAAGAATTGATTTAATATTTGTTCCCTTGTGGACTTTTCTCTCTATTGAGCATACGGTTGCTATCACAACCATATAGATATATTCAAAGTGCAAGTAATCTACAACAGATCAGAGACAGCACTATACAGAGCATAATTGTATTTCTATATCACAGATGGCTCCAAGGAAATAGCAGATTGCATAAACACTTAAGAGAATATCAGAGACGGCATACTGCCAGTGATCTCCCTATTATCGCAGCATATAATTCGCTGTCTATCCGAGACGGCTAGCAGAGAATGTGCATGATCTACATTGTCATATCAGAGACAGCCATAGAATCACATTGAGATTCGAACTATCATTGCAGACATAGCCTTGTAGATTTCGTGTATTCCATTGTGGCATTGAAATTTAAAAATTGTAAATATAACATATTATCCATCTCAATACATTGTCATTGCATTATACATTATACATTGCTGCATTACCATATCAGTTGCATCATATATGATTAGTTCCTTTTATCCATTATAGCATTTGGAATTACCAGTCATATATCTTTTCATTATTATTGCATTCATATCACATAGCATTTGCACACATTTGTAGAAAGAATCAGTAATTCCCGTAGTGTCCTAATATTTATAAAAAGGAGACATTAAAATTGGTATCAGAGCTACAATCGTTCCAGCTTGTGGGATTAACATTCAGATCAGTAGAAAATGGAAATGACGGAGCAATTAGTATAACAAAAGATTGAAAAATGGAAGAAAATGAAAGAAGTAATAATCGCTTGGATCAATTCATCAATGGTTAGAGAGACATTCATGGGAAATTGGCTCTGTTAGTGGAATTACTAACCAATATTGACCTTAGCAAACAAGAGGAAAAAAGAAGAAATGATGAATGTTTGAGGCATCGTACCCTTAAATATAGACCAACCCTTCCTACCTTCCTTATGAAGAAAGAACGATAGGAAGTCACTTTAGCTGAGTTACTAGATCAATGGCAACAAGTGCCAGAATCAGTAGATGTATATGTGCAATTTCTGCATGATTGGTTGTATAGTAGTCTTCAACAAGATATCTCTTTAGAGGGTTACGTTGATCTACAAATGAAGTATGAGCCTAAAAGGAAAACAAATCACCGCTTGACCTTAAAGAAAGAAAGTGGAAAGCATTAAGATTTCAAAAACTAGAAGATGGATTATTGTAAAACAACCATTGCATCTAAAAGTCTCACCCATCAACTCCTCACAAGAAATGGAGGCATTGGAGGTAGGTGCATCAAAAGAAGAAAGTGTAGAAGAGATCAAAATGAGAGATGATCATCAAATGCAAAAAAAAAAGATGATAATCAGGACATGGTCACTATACTTTCCAAGGAATAAAAAATACCTCAAATCATTCCCGACACTTTTAAGGAAATGAAAGCAGAAAAATCTCCAAGCATATCTTTAATAGCAAGTGAATAAGGCATGCAGACTTATAAGAATCATGAGTCTGATTGTACAAAATCATACACAAGAAAATGTATAAGAGAGATAGAAGTAAGAGGTTATAATTCCGATTATTTGAAGTTGTTCAATCACCACATTCTTCCATCCCTAGCTGCAAAGAAGATGAATAATACTGCAATCACTTGGTGCATCCCACTACATCATCTTGAAGTCGGTGAACTAGGAGATTTGAAAATATGGAGAGATGATAAATCAGATAAAGGAATGTTGGAAAAGTATGAAGACAAAAGCAATCTCCAATTTACTCCTAATCCTTTGATGGGAATCATAATGGGCAATCCACTCCTTGAGATGCATAAAGACGACTGTTTGAGGTCACATATAGGAAAAGATAAAAACAAGTCTTGGAATTTTGGTGCATCTTCAATTAAGAAAGCAATAAGTACTTATTGGAACCATATAGTAAACATCAACAATGATAACAATAACCACTCTTCAATCAAACTTTATAAGTTTTCTCTTCAGGATTGGGTTCTTCTCTTAAGACAAAAATCAAATGCTGAATGTTTAGTTGGAGTAAAGAGAAGTGGGTATTGTTGTGTACCAATAGTTGACCACATGGTTAATGAATCATGGCACTTTCTGATAGCCACTTCCACCCCAATGCGTAGATATTCTTACCAACACAGTTATGTTATACAGAGATGGCAATTCCGATTTTGGGATCTAGGAATGATAATGACAAATTTGAAATGCTTGTGGGAAAGCATTTTCCAAGAGGGGGAGACTGTGATGTCCCCAAACTTCGGACTTTGAATCGATTCATGATTTAATAAATTTTAATTTAAGATTGAAATTTATTTAACAAACTCATAAATACTTTTGCAAATGACTTCAAAATAAGCATTCGAAGATAAATAAGCTGTGGTTGAGATAGTGCTACATTAACCTGTCGCATTATAATCTTGGGAAGCCAAAATGAGTCGCCGACAACACTGGGAACCATATCCTCGATTCCCGTTAAGAATTCCATTTACCTTTGTAGACCAAGGGATGTATTAAGCAAATTTGGAGCAATTGCCAGTTTTAAAGTATCAAAGCCCGACATGGGAAGAAAAACCAGCAACGGGGATCATTGTGTTGAGAATTGCGAATGGGTACAAATTATCATCAGCACCATTGGTATGGTGATAAATTAAGGTATCGATAAGTTGTTGGCAGCGATGAATGTCTGGATGGATCATGACAATTGAGACAACCAAAAAATAGTCTTATAGAAGACACTATACTATTAGTGAGACCAACGCTTATGATCAAAGACGTTACACGATTTTCATGTGTGACGTCCCCTATCTGAACTAGGATTGAATGGTAAAAATAATAATAATTAATAAATGAACGATTATAATTAATATAATAATATATTATTAATACAATAATATATACTACTCATAATATAATTCATATAATAATATAACAAGATCACAATATAAATAATAATAACTCAAATGTTAATAAATAAAGTAATAATTATAAATCTATTATTTTTATAATATGATAATTTATTATAATATAATATATCACTAATGCAATGGTATATAATTAATATGATAATAGAATGTATGATTAAATATATTCAATAGTACATCTACATAGCCTATCCTAAATATAATATTAGAAATATTTTAATTAAAATATAAATGTATATAAGTCAAATATAAACAAACCAATATAAAATATATTGAAATAACCCAAGCGACTAAATGGGTAGTCGCAACCTTTCATCCACACACATATATTAGAGGGAAGGAAGATAGTGAGAAAGGATATGGAGGAAATAAATAAAAAGGAGAAGAATAATAATAAGAGAGGATTATTCAAATTTCAATGGAAAACAAGAAAAGAAATGTAGGAGGAAATCAAGGAGGAAATATAGGAGAAGATCAAGGAGGAAATGTAGGGGAATATTAAAAGGAAAGAAATATTGAATAAGCTAAAAATAAAGGCATAAAGAAGGTAAGTATATCTTTGTTTGAGTTAATTTATTTATAAGAATTGTATGAATTAGATATTAACAATAATATGAAATAAACTTTAGAATAATAAGTTATGAAACAAACATTGAAATAATGAATTATGAAATATAGTAATATTGTTATGAAGTAAACTTTCATTTGAAATAACTTAACTCAAATATATTGATAAGTAACTAATATATATAATAAGAAATAAATACATTATATAGAGAATTATAAATTCTCGTGATTATAAGTACAAAATTATTTAATAATGGATTTTTATGATGATAGATTATTAAATAAAAATTATATGTTATTCATAATAAGATTTGAATTAAATATCAAATATGATATATAAGTTATCCATATATTTGCTATTTATATATTTAAGTGGAATCAGAACTATGCATCAGGGCATGTATGTTTACTAATATTTTTATTATACAGAAGATAATAATATATATTTAGCTAATTCTTTAATAACTCACTAATCACTATTAAGGGGATAGGGAGTATGTGTAGGAAGAAGCGGGTAAATTGGTCACATGATGGAAAGATCTTGAGAAAGGTAGAACCTTGAGGGAATCCACTTTTAGACTGTATAAGCGTCCTAACACAGTAAATCCACCATCTTGCTTAAGGTCTATGATTAGGAGTGAAGTAAGGAATTAGAGCTTAAATATATATATCGTGAATTAGAGATTATTCTAAATAGGATTTAAATGTATAATGATGTATTATAATTATTGGGGATTGGCATCCTCCTAGTATAAAACGTTACAAATTACCATCCCCAAGGGAAATCCAAATACTAATTATGAATTTTAAGACAAATCAAGTAAGGTCCAAAATGGGGACATTACATCATGGTACGGAGAGTATATCTTTAATGAAATGTCAAATGCCGATAAAGGAAACTTGCAGCAATAATTATTATTGAGGGTAAAGGTGATGCTATTAGAAGGCATATCAACGTTAATCCTGAGGGTACCGAACTGGAGTATGCACGGGTTTCACCCGTCAAGACAAACATTATCAACAATGACTATTCATCGATACTTGGCTATTCTACTCATAACATACGATCTATCCTTAATTGTGTTGTTATTATTATTATTATTACATAACATGCAATTCATAACAACCGATCCAACACTATGTTTATCATTAATCAAGGCAGTAATGATAACTAAAAGGTGGCAGCGATTCATCATGTCTTTCCAAATATTATAAATGGCCAAAGCTGATTGGCTATGAGAGTGTGAATTAAGAATTGATTTAATATTTGTTCCCTTGTGGACTTTTCGCTCTATTGAGCATACGGTTGCTATCGCAACCACATAGATATTATCAAAGTGCAAGTAATCTACAACAGATTAGAGATGTCACGATACAGAGCATAATTATATTTCTATATCAGAGACGACTCAAAGGAAATAGCAGATTGCATAAACACTTCAGAGAATATTAGAGACAACATATTGCCAGTGATTTCCCTGTTGTCATAGCATATAATTCTTTGTCTATTAGAGATGGCTAGAAGGGAATGTGCATGATCTAAATTGTCATATTACAGACAACCATATAATCACATTGAGATTCGAACTATCGTTGCTGAATTTCAAACCCGAATCTCAAACCCGTATCTGTACCAGAATCCGAACTGACAACTTAGTCTATTTACTATAATTAGTAAATCCTTGAAACCTAATCACAACAAAGAGGCCAAAGGTCCTCATTGCAACTGAGGCCGATCTAGGTGCCCTACCAAATATAGAAATGTTGGATAAACGATTTACTATAAATAGTAAGTGTACCAAACTAAACCAAACGAAGAGCAACCCTGAACACTTCTATACTCCAGAAGGGAAACAGCCTCCCATTCTGCCAACTAGGAACCCTCAAACCATCTGACTTAGCCTATGTGGGCCAATGATAGGCTAGTCCAAACCACCAACCATGGTGAGCTAAAAAGGGGCCATTACAGTCTGCCTTTCCTCAAATTGCTTGTCCCCAAGCAATCTCAGAAACAAGTAACACACTAGTCCACCCAGATCACCAGAGTTGAATTGTGTAATGTCCCTATGATCACCAACTAGCTCTTGTAACATCATCACCAATCTAACTAACAGAACTTGCCAAACTGAAACGAATCAGACCATAGATGTCGTAGGAGTGAATATCTCATGGGGAAGCAACTTGGAAGGTTGACAAAGCTTGCTTCCCAAAATTGTGCAAGGTGAGCTGTCATACACATTGTCCAACCCATGCGTAGCTAATTTGTGCATCTGAAAGGGGTCATGCATAGGAGGATCAAAAGGAAAGTTGTAGGCAATCCTTATTGTGTAAACTCCTAAGTGAGTTCTGTCTGAAATCCCAATGCACTGGAAGGATCCCAAACTCTGAACCAAAGTCTGCCAAGAATATCCTCGGATTTCTGCTTCTCAACCCTGAACTCAAACTTCACCATGCCCAAAGTGGCGAATCCATTCAATGAGACCCGCCCAAACTATAGTACTAACCCTGTCATCACTTGTGTCCCAAAGCACACTGAACTCACGTCCATTCGTATGGTAGAGATAGAACATCCAAAGGTGTCTATAACACAGTCACTATCTCCATCCTTGGCTAGGATCCCATGGATGTGCCGACTCTGCAAGTAATCCAAATTGTAGCCATTGATCCCATATACTACAGATGGCAAATACTCATCCCACAAAGGACGGTACAACCTCAGAGCTAATCCACACTGATGTATCATCAAATCCTTTGTGTGTGGATCAAAAAAGTGATGATGAGTAATCTTCCCTATGCAGTCACAATAAAAATCCCTCACCTCGATCAAGCACTGACTATGATAGTATTGAATATAACCTCTATCATCTGACTCATCACCAACACCTGCAGTGGATGTAACCACATGAGAACTTGGTGCAACAAGTAGTTCTTTGTTGCTCTCAATAGATGTACTCATCCCATCTGAGACTACTGCACCTGTATGTGTAATGGATGTAGCCACATCCTCAAAACATCCATCACCACAACCCGTGGATATAAGATCTTCACCAACTACCATTGTAGGAAACTGAACTGTATCTATAGCTGGTGAAGATTGTGCAAACCTCTATTCCACGGAAAGCTCCTCAATCTAGGACTAAGACTCATGAAGGGCCAACTGCGCTCTCTCCAATGAACCCATAGTCACTCCTAGCTCATGCGAGAGCTCATCTACCTCCTTTCCCTTCAAGGCATCATAACAAGTACAACCCCACTCGAGAAGGTAGTCTTTGTTAACCAATAACTGTAAATAGTCATGTTTCATTATTCCGATAGCTTCTCGAAGTCTATAAACTCTGTAAGGGAAAGACTACCATCATAGTTCTCATCTGTCACAAGAGTTCTCCAACCATAGGTAGCCAACATCTGACGAGCAACATCAAAGTGCTCTATGGTTGTGACAATCATTCTGTCATCAACCTTCAGTTGCCCAACCAAATGATGTCTCTAGAATTCTAGGCTCCCATGCAAGCTCTATGCATCAAAGTATGCATTGTGATATGAAGTTGTATCCGGCTTCGCAATGCTCACCTCATTATCAATGACATCATGTGTTCTATCATCAATGCACATATCATCAACCAAGGTACTGCTGCAATGTGCTTGAAAAGATAGCTCAAAAGCCATTGTAGAAACTGCGGGTTCAGCAGTAGATTCAAACACTTCTCCCATAATAAGTGTATGTCCATCCAAAACCCAATCCTACAACCTATTACCAACCACTGAGTTTTTTGATTTGTTTTCACAGGTTTGATTTGAGAAATCAGACTCATCATGACATAAATCTCAAAAAACAATGCATCATTAGTACTCAATTCTTGATTACCTTCATGTGACAAGTCACTAGTACCAACCTGCACATGTGTAAACACTACTATTGCATGCTGACACAAAGTTTCTTCACTGCTGTCATTTAAATCAGAACTATTAGAGCTTGTATCCCTTGCATATTCCTCATCTTTGACACTTCCAACTTGCGTGCCAACACTAGTAGATCCTTCCACAACATCTTCATCATTTACTAACACATCTACATCACGATTATGCTCAATAGTTTGACTGCAATGTAAATCAACATGTGTATAAGTTTCAATCTCAAAGGCTTCATCATGGGATCTTTTTTGTCCTTCCAAATGATGTGACTCATGAATCGCATCATCTTCATGCAACATGTGCATCTCCAAATCTTCCTCCTTCATGGCTTCCTCTTTCATGCATCCGAGGTCTTCTTCAAACTCCTTTACCTCATTATCTATGCATTGGTGGTTAGGCTCCCAAAGACCTTTGCAAGTGAACCATCGACCTTGTCTTCTCATTTCATTCCTGCTCATTATGGGAGTTCTTGTAACCTGATCATCGAGTTTGGAAGTAGAACCACCTTCATAATCAGATTTAGTAGCTCTACCATACCTGCTCACATTGTGCCCATGACTGAAAGTTTTCTTTTAGATGAAAATGCCCCCTTATACACCCTCCTAATGTACTTAACCAACCCAATTTTTTCAGGCCTGTAGTTGACAAACAAGTTCAGATAATCATGAAGAGAGTATTGTCATTTAAGTTTATCTCGAAAACTCTGATAGCCCTCAAAGAGTCGAAGAGCTTCCTGTTCACATCTTTGCCTTATCTTGATTGCATCCTAGTCAATCTCTTCTTTAGATTTTCCTACGATACTGTAGTAATCCATATGTTAATATTTCAGACTTATAATGGAATTTCAATCTATAGATGATCTTTTAAAACTAAGATTTAGGCCCTATACAAAATATAGATAAATAAAAGAATAGATAATACCCAGTTTTGTGGTAGGGTCTCCTTGATGATGCCTTCAAGCTACTGTAATTCAACTTTTATGTCTGCTCCAAATCTGCTATATTTTGTCCTCTAAAGTCTACTATAATTCGCTCCTCAAGTCTGCTATAATTCGCTCAAGTCTGCTATACTTCTTCTAGAAATGGCTGCAATATTTAGTATGAAATGTAATTGCTTTGGATCAGATTAGAAGGAATCTGATTGTCTCCTGCTATGGTGCGAATTAGGTAGGCATGTTATGTTTTTGATGCTTGCCTTAATTCATACCATGACTCCTCATTTATATGTGTTCAAGAGGTGACATCTCAACAAGGTAATGTAGCCGACTTGCCTATGCAAGTCGGCAGTTAATAATTACTAATTATTCAATCATATTCAGGTCGGTCCTTGTTACAATTTCAAACATCAAGTCGTCCCTCCTCATTAAATACAATAAGCAAGTCGTCCCTATTTGATATGCAATATGTCCAATATCAAGTCGTCCCTTTAGGACAGTATAGGGATGTATTTTAGAGTTTAATTATTCAGCATTTGATCTTTCCTAAAAGGCCACAAATATTAACACCATATTGAAAACTTAGGAGCACTGGTCATTCAAATGATGCAATGTGAGCTCTCCAAATATTTAATTCAAACCCCAACAGGATGTCAGGAAACTGCTTTGATACCACTGTAAGAACCCCTACGAGTTCTAACTTTGACAAATACTAGATTTGTTTCAATGTTGGATGTTTGACATTTTGTCAAACACTTTGCATGCAAGCTCAGATAGCATTGTAAGATTCCTTAACTATTCTGCCCTCAAATTTTCAAGTTTGTTTGTTTGTAATTTTGTCAAACACTTGGCATGAGCAGTTTACCAAGTCTGATTTCTAGGCATGTGAATGCCTTCTGATGTTTGATTGAGGAATTACCAGTACCAAATACATAAACAACACTTTTATGGATCAAACAGATTGGAAATATTCATAAGTCCTTCATGTGCATTACATCAAACAGTTGGCATACTTTCAAAATTAAGCTACAAGTCTATAGAAGAGGCATTTCATCAAACATATAGCAGACTTCAAACATTTGGCCAACAACCTCTTATCAGCAAAACCACTATTTTGAAAGTCTGAAACTAATGGAGCTATTTACTGATATTACATTAAATTTCAAATTGTGCCCAACACTGAGAAAGTAACAAAGTTATGAAATGGAAATATTTGCACCTGGATCTGCATTGACTATGCTTGGTTGTTCATTAATGTATTAAACACAATGACAGCAATATGGAGGATCTGGAAACTATCTGTGATTGACTGAGATTTTTCTTCAATTCTTTCCTTGCTGTGGGGTCCCAGTACAAAGATGTCTTCTGCAATACACACCTAGCAATTGACAAGCCTCAGATTTGAGTGCTTCCATGATTGGTGAGTGCTGAAACAAGCCCAAAAGTTTCTTCCCCAAATCGATCCTACAGATGATACAAAGACCTTCGATTTGATCACCAAACTTCACACGTCTGCAATGTAATCAGTGGCTGGTTTTTTTCTCTATTCCTTGGACTCCTGAATGTAAATTTAATCATATAATATCAATGTCTATGCTATGCTATAACACAAACTTCTGCCACAAAAACATACCCAGAAATGAGATCTTGGCTGGAGAGTTTTAAACTTTATCAAACTTCTTTTCATTCCTGTTCAAACCATAAACTTCTGCTGCAGATATCTGCAAATTAATCTTAAAGCCCAGTTGTAGATTTTGAAATGAATCTACTCACAAAGATGGCTTGGGTTGCGTCCAACCTTCAGCTTCCTAAGGGTTTTTTTGTCCTTGGAAATCAGTCACTGATTTCCAGCAACAATGGAGAAATCGTTTCAATATCCAATTCTTATTACTTGACTCAAATGAAAGGATGGCCTTGCTTATATAGCTTTTTAGTTGGTGAATGCTTGTACTTTTAGCAATGTGGGATAAAACATTCTTTACTTTTAATTCGTCCTTATGAAGTAGGTTCTCAAACAAGCTTGAATAACTTAAAGTGACTTCATATTATAACTTTTTTATAGTCATTTCATAATTCAATTAAAGGTATGCACTTAATTAGTTATTACTAAAGTGTAACTTTAATAATAATTATATATTATAACTCCATCATTAATCATCGCAAATCAATTCTAACTTCACTAGGAGGTAGCCCACTACATTCACTGCTAACCAGGGTGCCTTCCTAAAAATGGTAAGGTTCCATCTATATCAACCCTTGATTTACTATAATTAGTAAATCCTTGAATACTTGATCAAGACAAAGGGGCCAAAGGTCATCATTGCAACTGAGGCCGATCCAGGTGCCTTGCCAAATATAGAAATGCTGGATATATGACTTACTATAAATAGTAAGTGTACCAAGCTAAACCAAATGAAACGCAATCCTGAACGCTTCTATACTCCAAAAGGGAAAGAGCCTCCCTTTCTGCTAATTGGGAACCCTCAAACCATCTGATTTAGCCTACAAGGGCCAGTGATAGGCTAATCCAAACCACCAACCATGGTGAGCTAAAAAGGGGACATTACATCTAGCCAGCTCCATGGTGAGGCAATCATGACAAATCAAACATTATGAAATTGTAGAATCTTATTGTCAGGCAACCTCTTAGTTCCTTTAATCAGCTTAGTAACCTCATCACAAATTGATTCCTTCTGGATCAGTTGTAGAGCTGGTTCATGCAAGGGAATATTTTTAAATTTAATATCTCCACATAGCTGGTCAATCAGTGTTGGTTTGGCAAACTTTGTGAAAGCACTTTCTTCCACTTTATGGCTGCCATGAAGACTTGTGTGTTCTCTACTTAAAGGTGCAGTTGTTGGTTCTTGCTTGTTCCAATCCTCATGGGGCTGATGTGAACTTTTGAACACATCTTCATCGTCCTTAGGGTTCATTGTGCCTTGAAGCCTATCATCCTCATTGCTATCACCAACTTCGTTTCAAGTGAGACTTTAATTTCCCCTCACAATGTTTGAATACATTATTGATCACTCCCTGTACAACTATAGAACAAACATATTCTTTTTTACGAATAGCCCATAGCATAGATGAAATAGGTTGGATATGACATCCATCTTTTCATTACACAAGATCATAATGTTCTCCATGGTTGCAATAATCTCTTTATCACGATGTCCCCTAATCGTCACTAAGAAATGAGGAAAAATGTCATAGATCTGTTCTTGCAATCCCAAGTCCAAGAAAAAGGCAACTCATACTGTATTTTGCAAAGATCTTCAATATTGCGAACCTCCTTGAAGGATGAATGCTACTGATGTCATCAAGACCCCAAAATCTGTCTACTATCAAGTGCAATATCTCCTTCATGGTGTCATCGTCATATGGTATTCGAGGAGCCGAGATTCTCAAAATCTCGCCTAGGAATGAAGTCACCATCAACTGATCCCCTTATCAGGATATCTCAACCACCATTGTTGATTCAATGCGATCTCAATAGGAAAAAAGGGGCTAGCTGCAATGAAATTGATGGTGGCTCCTCCACCATACTCAAATATGCTTCCAATTCATTGAGCATCATGACATCATCATTTCTTTGATGATGGCGGAAACAGAGCTTGTCACCAACTTCCTGTAGTATCTTCACCAACCAATGTCCATCTCTTGGTGCCATACTTTGATCCAACTCTGTCTCTTCCCAACAAGCTGACAATATCACCAGCTCTTATGCCAATATAATAGACAACCCTTTTCTGATATGATTTTTTATTTTTTGATTGTATTTTGAATTGGTTTTGGCAATATAAACAATGACAATCATAGTGCAAACACAAATATAATATTGCAACGTGTTTACAATCTCAAAAAATGAACAATACTTAGAAATAACAGTGCTGAAAATTCCAGAACTAAAATGTAAGAGCAACCCAAATCATAAAATGTTGTTACATAGCTTAATTACTAATTTGGTGAAATAAAGCTCTGCAATAGCATTGACCAGCAAATACAATGTCTAGAGACTCTAGGTAACCAAATGACTCCAAAATGGTGTGTTTGAGTGTTGAACTGATTTGAAGTAAGTAGTAAACACTAAGAATGCAGATTTGAACCTTCAAAGGCCAATCTTCTGCCATAAAACCGTCACGTCCAAGCTCATGAAATTGTGCAGATGGCATGAGGAAGTATAGCCAGCATTAAGGAGGTGTGACCAACAATAAACAACAGAAAAAACCTCAAAATCACCTTCCAAATCGACTACTACAAATCAGATATTCAATCAACTCTACAAAATTGAAATGTAAACCTTCTCCGCTGAGCAGAACTATGATCTCTAAATGAAATCACTGAGAAATTCTTTGGATAGAATCTTTCAACTACGTAGAGAATGTCATTTACAAGGGTTTTTGTACTCACAAACCAACAAGAAGAAGCAATCTCTGTTAAGAATAAAAGCATCAACATTAACAATATTCAACATGCCCAAAATGAGAGGTCCAATCCTCCTTTAATAGATTTTTAGCTTCTTTTTTGGAAAAGTACCCTTTTTTGTTTTTGAGCTATTTTTCCGGGAATGTTTTTTCCACTATATTTTTGGATATGCTTTTCCATGTTTTTTTGGGAATGCTGTTTCACTATTTTTGGGAATACTTTTTGCTTTCATTTAATAAGAATTATTCCCCCTTTTAATCTCCCAATGTAGCATTAAATAATAAAGGTCCATCCATTAAAATAAATCACCTTTTATTTAATATTTGGCGTCTATAGTCCATTAAATATCATTTCATGCCTAACCTCAATATTTGTTTATAACTTTTTGGAGTAAATAAAATAATAATTTCCCCTTTTCCCTCTAAAAGCTCTTTTTAAAATAAAATAGTAATTCATTACTTGAACAAAGCCCCCCTTGTGCCTAGATGTTCTCTTTGAAGACAACTTCAAACACATTTTAATAAATAAAATTGTTTTTTTAATTTATCCTCTTTAGGACATAGGCTATAATTATTTAATAAATTAATAACTCACTCAAGTTGTGGAAAGCATCAAAGTAAGATAAGTATGAATATCTGACCATACCATAATGTTTCTAAGGACATAGGGTGATGAACTAAAGCAACTTGGAATTTGTGTAAAAATAGCATGCTTCTTCAAGAAGTTTGGAGAAATACCACGAGGGAATCACATTCTATAAGCATTATGAGGCTTTGCAAGGTCACTTGATATCATTGCCATGAACAAAACCAATGCTTGATCAATCCCATTCTTTCCAAGAAAAGTTGGAGTTCTCGATTGCCCACCAATTAGCCTACGAGGAACCCATAAAATAGGCTAATTGTCCTCAAACTAATCAAAGACATTAAGTTTCCACAGTCCATAATAATATGCTTGCAGGCTTTTGGATTAACTGTGTGCATCTTTTCGAATCAATGTTTCGGATCACACTCTAGGATCCATCATCAACGTTTCTCTTCTTGCATACTATCTTGATGATGGATCATGGAGTATGATCTGAAATGTTGATTCAAGAAGATGCACACAGTTAATCCAGAAGCCTGCAAGTTTGTTCTCAAACTGATTATGCTTGAGAAGGGGACATTATAATTTGCATGCATTAGACCATCTTTGCCTTTGCTTCCTTGTCCAAGTTCTCATTTTTAGCTTGCCTGATGCATTGTGAAACTCCTTTTATTTGCTGCACAAAGATGTTGATTAGAAATTGCAATGTTAACATTGATAACCATTGGAGACAAGGATTCACATGTCTCGCAAATGAGAAATCACCAGGTTTTCCGTTGAAACAAAACTCAATACAACTGCTTTGTAGTGATACAAAAAATTTCAAAATATTCAACGAGCTGTGACATGATAAATCATATATGTTTATATTATTTGGAAAAAAACCGAAAATATTCATTGGTCATTGTCAAATTCAAGAACCATGTGAAGAACATGCCACATTGTCCTTGATCAAGAGAATCAAAATCAATAGCTTTTTTTTTGTGATTTTACAATTATTATTTAAATTTTTCTTTTATTTTTATTAATGACTATCATACTGTACTGCTTTTGCTTTTATTTTTTTTCAATGATAGCCAGCTATACATAATGATAGAGAATCCAAGAGGTACCTGGACCGATATAGGTTGCTAGAGTTGCCTTCTGCAATCTGTTTTTTTTTGAAAATGTGTTTGGCATTCTCCAAATATGTACAGTTCGGTTTTTCGTATATTGTTCAGTTTGAGATTGACAACTTGTCATCTTAGAGTGCCATGATGAATGCTATAATATGGAAAAGAGTTAAACTAGGATTGATCTTGTCTAGTATTTGTTTAAGCCTTTCATCCAAAATGGCTCTCTAATTGTTAAAATTGAATCTTTGTGAGAACTTTTCGTTTTGCAAAAATATCCCTTAATATGGGGTATAGAATTTGTAAGATCTTCAAGCATAGTTTTAAGAATCACCTAGACTTAGCGATTCTCAAGATGGTTGGTACTAAATAGGTCTTGGGGACTTGGTACTTGGGTATCTAGGGAGTCTTAAGAGGAAGACTCGAACAAAACATGTTAAAAGAAAAATGACAAAGACAAAAGGAAAACAAACAAAAAACTTAAAATGAGGGGTTTGTAGGACTAATGGTGGATGGTTAAAAGCTAAGTTGCTGAATCGTCCATTTTAACTGCTGATTCCAGGTACCATACGTACCAGAATCGGGTACTTCATGGAATCCGTGCAAAATCTTAGTAATTTTTTATTAAAGTTGTATTTATTTATTTTCCAATTTAAATTGTTATATATTTTAATAGTAACATTATATAGTATATAATTGTTTAATTATGTTCATTATTTCTTGTTATAATATTAATTTGTTAAATTGCATATGAAATAATTAATATTACAAGTATACTATTTCTTAATTCTTGTTTTTAGGCTGCAAAATATGTATATATTTATGATTTTTATATATATTCTAGTATGGATGTGTCTAAACGTACCCAACCCCTTAAAAAAATTATACCGTATCCGCATACTGTACCCACGTACTTGTACCCATATCCGTATCCGATTCGGCAACTTAGGTTAAAAGTGATAAAATTATGAAAAATGGCATGTGCCATGACAATTAGTGTGGTCTCAAAGGCTTTAATTTGGGCTTGGTTGTGGGGGCTCAACCCCCTGACCTCGTCATGCATTGCGATAGGAAGTGTTGTAGGGGGCAACCCTTAGACACTACGAGGGGTGTTGTGTCTTGACACTCACAAAGGGCATTGCCCCTTTGACCCCACTGAGCGTGCTAATTCCAATTAAATTCCTAGTAATTAATACACATCTATACTTCTAGCTTGCTAAGTCAAAACCTATCCTAAGCAATGCTTATAAGGCTATAGAAGTGTTTGTAGACTCATTTGAGATACAAGCGCATGATTCCACATAAAGCTAGCAATGCTGGGTTGAGGAATGTAAGCTCCTTTCTATTGTAGCTCATGACTCCATATTATGATTTTTGTCTTTGGATCCAATGGATATTACAATCCATGAGTTTTGTACACCATAAATACTTTATAATATTTAATATTTAAAACGGTTGTTTCCTTAATCTAAAATCTCTTTGTACTCGTGCGATTGATGTATACTTGTATATGTGATCAAATTAGCTTCTGTTTGATTATTTTATTGTGTCTTTAAGTTTTATTTATTAATTGGTGCATGAAGCAAATTTTAAGTCCTTAGAAATCTTTATATTTCATGGTCTTTTCAATTTGCAGAGTCTTTGTCTTTATATTTCATGGACGAATCTGAGTTGAGGTCAAAATTCAGCTGGCTGAATTTGAGTCTTGTAAAACTTCTTTAAAGACGGGCCCGATAAGCAGGGTTTATTTGGTGGATTTAACTTTTTTAGATGTGTTGCTGATTAGTTTAGGAGAACAAAGGATTTTTGTGCAAAATGCTTTGTTAACTAGGCAAATTTGAACAACTGCCCATTTCTTTTCAATTTAATACAAATGATTTATATTATTTGATGCATGCAAAGTGTACAATAGATTTTTCAATGGTGACTTGAATACTTAGCTATGTTCATAAATGTTATTTCAAAGCTTGCACTTTTTGTTAGAGTTGTCTGACAGTTTTATGTTCTAATTGGGATTCTGATTTCTCTTAGTGATGCAATGAATAATGCTTCATATTTTTTTGCATTTTGAAGAGGGACTTTTGGTTTGCAAACAACTAATAGTTTTTCACTTATTGAAAAGTTGTCTGATAATATCATTTGGTTGAGTTGAATTCCTTCCAACTCATCGAGTCCTTTTATGTGTATGAAAAAATACTTCAACTTGGCGTTCATTTTGTTAGTTCCTGTGTATAATCCTCTATACTTTGGTAACTAGCTCTCAGAAAGAACTATCCGAGATAGCATATCGTTTCAGCTGTTGACAGTTTTTGTAAATCCTTATGGGGCTTTCAACATGCAGCATGTGCCTTTGGGTAGACTTCTTGTGGATCATATGCTTTTGTGCTTTGGAATTATCTTTGCTGCCCAGGTAATATTTTCATTTTAAACTCATACTCTTAGCATTTTGTTTCAAATTTTGGATCTTTGGTTGTTTATAATAATAGAAGGAATGAAGCTCTTGGTCTTGAAAAACTGCATTGCAGGGATCCATTGGCAAACTTCAGCTTCTTGATACTGTTGAGCTGTCTATCAAAACTGGGAAAAAGCAGGCTTGGCATATAGGAAACATTACAAATGTTTGTGTGGGACTTCTTGCTGGTTTGAAGGTGAAAAGTCTATTTAAAAATTGAAAACTCTGGTGTATAGGAAAGTTTGCAGTTTTTTTCTTTAATATTTGCCTGATCTAGTTTTACTGTGTAATAGATTTCTAGTAACTATTAGGTGTTAATGGGACCTTGCAATCTCGTTAATGTAGTTTATTAATGATTGAAATGCACTGCAGGCATCATTGGTGTCACGTACAATGAAATCAGAGGCAGAAGTTCTACAACGAATGCAATCTGTCTTTCAGGCATGTATAGGTCTTGGTTAATTAGTCAACATGTTGATATCCTTTCCAAATCTTGCCAATGGGTTTTTCTTCTTGCTTGATACTTTTAAATATATAGTTGGGTAAAAATCATCAGGGTATTCTAGCCGAGGAGGGTGCTTGTATTGCCCAGCGAAGGGCTGCTGCTGAGGGGCTTGGTCTATTAGCTCGAGTAGGAAACGACATCTTTGCTGCACGACTGGTACTTGCAGTGTTTCTGTAACTTTAATCTTCTTTAACATCTGAAGTCTTTTAGCTAAATGAAGGTTTTCAATTTTATTTCCATTATTCAATGCCAAAATTCACAAGCTCATTTAAAAAAAAATCCCTCTGTTTTTTGTGGCATAAGCTAAGGCTATTCAACAATATTTCAGTTGGTGATGGAATAAATTTTAATTGTTTTGGTTATAACAATTTACATTTCAGTGGCTTGAAAATAAATGTGGTATGCCCCTTTTCATTGAAATTTGTGCCTCCCTGGACAATTCTTTTATATAAATTCTCTTACCTCTGTTTTTGCTTTTGTATATGCCTGTTGGATTATTCATACCTGGGAGCTTACATGTAAAAGGCAAGTTTTGTTTATTTAAGGCTCTGCTGTTTGTATTTTCCAGACACGTTCACTTATTGCAGATGCTACTGGAGCAACTGCTTCTAATTACAAAGAATCTATTTCACTTGCACTAGGTTGTATTCATCGAAGGTAATAATGTTTGGCAACTTACATTTGTGGGAAACGAATGGTATTTCTATTCTTTAATTACACTACAGAAACTAGGCACAATACATAATTGTGTGTAAACATTTGCAAGAATGATGTTAAATATTTTTTTTATAATTGGTTTTTACTTTTATATGTGCATCATGGTGAACGAATGGTTTTTACTATTTTACTATTCTGTATTTTGAGTGTCCAAAGCATAGTTCCATGGAGTTTCCTGATGAGGGAACATAGGGACATGGGGACGGGTTTCGGGGAGGGAGGGACCAAGGGCCTAAATTTGGGTACAGGGAGGGGACTGCAACAGAGTAGCAGTGTGAGGGGTGGCATTTATATGCAAATTGAGGTGAATTGGAATCTTCAAGGCTAAATCTGCAATATAACATTTCTTTGACTTCCCCTTTAAAGGAAAACTAGTTTTCACAAAGTTAAAGGTTGTAATCTGCATGTGCCATATAGCAAGTGACCCAGCAGCATCCCTGGTGGAGGTGGTGGTGCTGATGGGAATGTTCTCCCAAGTCCCAAGTATCAAAATGTCTCCTTACAGGGGATGCAATTTTTTTTTTGGGGGGGGGGGGAGGGGGTGCAATGCGTCCCCATGGAACACTAGTCCAAGGCCAGCATCTAGAATAACATAGTTATTCTTAAAGTGAAAATGATTAACCTTCCATATTTTATTTGTCATTTCAAAAGTGTTTTATGCTTTTAGCATTTTCACAAACATAAACACTGTATATTAATTTGCAGTTAATAATAGCTCTCTGCATTTGGAATCATGTTATGCTCTATATATTGTTTTCATAGATTATAAATAAATATGTTTCTGATGGCTAGAAGTTTTATGCACAAATGGATATATTTGTGTTTGTGTTGTTAATTATTGGATACACATTCAATTTTGCTTGTACTTGTTTCTTAATGATATCTCCACAATTTTCTTTGCCAGCTTACACTCTTTCACATAGATGTTACTCTATACTGAGTGCTCTTATTGTCTTGTTCCTTATCCATGTGCATTCTTTCCTCAACCTTCTGTCAAAGCTGCAGTCATTCATGATATCGCCACCAACTTTTGAGGAGCTTCTGCTGAAATTTCTTTCCCTGCATTGTTACGAGATAGGATTAAACTCTTTTTTCCATTCAAAGAAGATAATGCGATACTACCTCATGATGGAGAATCGTTCAGAAGACTTTTGCACTATAGAGGAAATATAACACAAATGATGACATTTGAAAGAAAGAGCTCATTTTATGTATTTCATGGGACTTTCTTGTACACCAAAAACTGTTTGAACCTTTCTTTTTGAGAAATGGAAAGTGACAAGGTGTTTTAAACTTATAAGATTCTTTGATGCCTTAGAGATTATTATATTGATATGTTTGCCACTCAATTTGAGAAAGATGTAGTGTTTTAAGGAAGCCACGGGTCCATAAAGTTTGGTTATTCATGGATCATTTAAATGTGAGTGAAATTGCAATCCGTATGCCCTTCTCTTTCGTATTTAGGGATTCGTCAAGAAACAATCAACAAACACCTACTGCCGATGAAATAGAAAAATTGTGCAATTTAAGGATGCTGGCACCCAGGCACTAGAGTTCTAGACATTTGCTAGTGTTCAGTTTTGGCACTAAAATCTTGTCTGGGCTTGTAGTTCAATTTTAGTGTTGGTGCCTAGGCCACTAAGCTTTTGGAGTTAGGGATTGGTTAGGACACCCCAAGCACATAGGACTCACCCACAAAGGTATAGAACACCCTAGGTACTGTAAAACATCAAAACTTGACTTTGGAAAGAACAAGACAAATGACTTACTCGATTGCTAGACACCACCAAAACACAAAAGGAGAAGATAGGTAGATGTGTAATGACATCACTTATGCTCCTTGTTCTACTTCTTGCTTTGAGCTATAAGATGTAAGGAAAAACACTTAAGACACTCTTTCACTTTTACAAGCATATACAAGACATAACAAGAAGCTTCAAATTGACCCAAAACCTTCACGAATCACAACACTAAAGGGTGTAGTGCCTGAAGACATGAAGACTACAATGTGGGTTTATAACATGACCCGAGATGAATCCAAGACTCGCTAAGTTCATTTTAAGCCCAAAATGTATGTTCCTACATTCCTTTTACCATTACCACATTAGAACATGAAGTATATCACAATGCCATCATGCTTGGTACCAACACAAACCAATTCACTTACATTACATTCCATCACAAAGAGAGGTCCATAAAATGATATTACAATGTACATCAATGAGGACGCTCATGTCCTTCAATAAACCAATTGCATTTGAAATGAACCTTACTAAGTACATTAATTATATACATGAGAAGGATGGTCAATGATTGATCTTGAGCCATGAATCTCTGGTCCCCAGCGGTGGTTTTCATGCCACCCAACCGCATGGAATCAAAATATCCACTCCCATGATGCCACGAGATAGTCACGCAGCCCAATCACACACATTACACATGGGGAGAAAGGCAGACACTCACCTAAGCATGAAGAATACATAGCACCCAAGTGTGAAGAATATAAGGCAGCCAAGCATGAAGTATACAAGGCATCCAAGTATGTAACAGAAAGGAAACACAAATATTAAAGGAACAATTCATCTTTCAAGTGCTACTCAACTACTCAAGGTTAGATATTAGAGAGTGAGAGAGGGAGTGTCATCATGCAGCATGAAGGTATGGCTCATGCAGAATCGAGTTGTCCTCTTCTTGGAATGAGGAGATTCAGTCATATCAGATTAACACTCTACGAATGGCCGTGTCTTTCCAAGTCATCTTGAGTCTTTACAAGCACTTGAGGCATGAGAGGGGCATCCATATGGTAGTTGTACGATTGTGACTGCAAGATGATTGCACAGTATTTGTAAGAAAATTGTGTAGTAGCGATCAATTGTAAAGACATTGTGCATATGGAACAGCACATATAGATTAGAGTTTACATGACTAGCTTGGGCTAAGCAAGGCAGAGTGAGCAGTCTTGGGAAAACTGAAACCTGTTTTAGAAGCTCCTCTAGAACCCAACGTTGACAACTGCTGAGAAGCATATTGATAATCACTATAAGTAATGTACAGTTGCTTTTACTGTGGTAACGAGGAAAGGAGGAGGTGGGATAGTTCTGTTTGTCCTAGAGAAACCCTGCAGTATTTCATGCTTAGAGTGATCACTTTTTAAAGGTATAGAGCCAATTACCTCTAGTCATGAAAACAAAAAATGGGAGTGAGTTTTTGGAGTCTTTACAGGAGCAATAATATCCTCATTTTTTATTTCCTAGATAGATCAAAGGCAACAAATCATTGTAGTGTAATGCACGTGGTAGTCTACTTCAATCCATAATTGGTGAGAGCATTATCCCCTCAGTTAATGAATAGGACTCTTAAAGCCACGAGTTTGGTGACATTAGATATAGTTAGGATTGACAATCTAGGAAATGCTAACTTAGAATGCGATATCAGGATAAATGGGTTGGTAATGAGAAACTCAAGTGTCCTAAATATGCTGTTGATAATTATTCCCTAATACTTGTTTCTGAGAGATTGTATGAGAATGGTCTTCCAAAACGTTCCCAAAGGAGATATCATGTTACTACAGATGCAAATAAATTGGATATGTTTGCCTTTCCTCTTAGTTTTACTAGATAAGATATTCACATGCATGTCAAGACCTAAGCCAAGGAAATTCACTGTATCCTCACACTTTCATAATTTCAGCTGAGCCTCAGGGAGGATAATCAGCACCAGTATGAAGGCGGATGCCTCAATTTTAGCACAATCCTTCCACCACCACCAGTTTTGCTTACCTGGCTCTGGTTAAAAATATTAATATTTTTGGAAGAAGATTCTGAATTGTAGGTTTGGCTGGTTTTTTAATTTTCAAGAATCAAAATTTCAACGAACACAAGAAGCATTGTATGTCTCAGATAAGCCTTATTCATGCATGGTATTTTTGGTCTTGGAAATTATTTTCTGAGAGGAAAATGAAATTCTTTTTGTGAAACTAATGCACTTTTTATTTCCTAACTTCGGGATATATGTTGTTTGTTGTTAGAATTTTTTCTAGGATGGTATGGGATTAATTGGTATTGTTGGTGAAGGATTCTCATGCATATGTAGCTTCTTTTTCCATTTCTGACTGTCATATACTATTTTGCAAAGCAATTTGTGTAATGGTTCCCCTGAATTTTTTTCTTTTTTTTTGAGAGTAATTTTGCCACACAAAATGATTTGCCAACACAATTGAAAATACTTGCAAATTAAATCTGATCTGATTTCTTTATTCATTGAAGCACAATAAATGGTCTTGGCAACATCTTTATAAACCCAAATTGAAAAGAGCAACACCAAACATCAACTCAATTTAATTTTAGTCACTAATCTATGGATTACCTCAAATAGGCAGCCAATGAAGTCATTGCAGGTCTGTTGCAAAGTGCAGATTTATAATAATCATGATCAGCATTGTAGCATGGCCTTTAGCCATTGAAATCAGACCTCTAGGAGGCTGCAATGGCACCAAGAACACCTCCAAAAAGGTAAATAGATTCTCCAAGCTTCTCAGAAATGTAGGACAGAAAAAAGAACCTCTTATTCGGACTGGATAATGCTCAGGAAATTTCTAGATGAGACTTCTGTAACTAATTTGCTGCTACTTTTCACTAGAAAAGCTGGCTATTTTTTCAAAATCCTCTTCTTCCAACTCCAAACTACCTTATCAACACATGCTATCACCTTAATAAGTGTGACCTCCTCAGAAAAATGAACTTTTAATCCTAAATCACACCATAAACCTTTGGCAAAGACTACAATGCAATCCACACCCATACGGCCTGCCTGGGAGGGACAATTTCTTTTAGAAAATTCAAAATCTCATCATACCCTGCAAATAACCTATGGAACTTGGTCGCCCGGCTGAGGAAAGGTCAATGTGAAAGTCCCTAGAAGCAGATAATCAATGCCCTAGGAGATGTGAGCGAAAATGACAGTTCAACTATGGCTGGAAGTGTACGGCCAGTTATGTCTTTTTCTTCCAAAACTGGCAAAATGCAACAAATCATTGAAAATCACCAATCACACCCAAAAACCTGAAGCCCAACTCAAGATACTTCATTTATCTTCATTCTTGCAAAACCCACAACAGCAAAACTCAACAAAAACTAATGTATTCTCTGCTTGGTACAGTAAACCATATTTGATGGGTCTTTCGTAACCAAAACTAGAAAAATTTCAGACGGTGTCCTAAACAACTCCAAAGTTCATTTTATCATCTCTGTTTGTGTGCAAACTTAGAAATTAGAATGAAGAAATGAGAGGTCAATCTCCAATTTATAAAGTATGGACGGAAATTAGGGCATTCAAAATTTTAAATACTTTTCCCCCCTTGGAAGGTCCCTATAACACCTTTTTAAAACAACTTTAGTCCCCACAGCCTACGCGTCCAACTTAAGTACATTTACATAATAAAATATTTAACACTAAATAATAAAACACTTCGTCAATACTTAAGTGTAAATATTTTAAAATAATTCCAATCACCTTATAGGAACTCACCAACACACTTGACATAGAGAACCGAACATGCCGAAACCAATTGAAGTTGAAAGATGATAAGTGATGCCAACGTGAGCACATACTATAAATAACAGTGTTCTTTGAGAACAAAATAGAAAATCTCTAGAAAAACTTAGAAAGATTGGTACCATGCAAGCACTTACTATAAATTGTAGTGTTCTCCATGGACAAAAGGGAACAAACCCAAAAAAACCTAGAAAGATCAATCCCATGCAAGGACTTACTATAAAGTATAAATAGTAGTGTTTTTTGATGACCAAAGAGAACAAACCCAAAAAACTTAGAAAATTTTCTATAATTAGCAGTATTCTCCAAGGACCAAAGAGAACAAACCCAGAAAACCAAAAATAGTACTGTTCTTAGAGGAACAAAGAGAACAAATCTAGAAAAACCTAGAAAGATTGATGCCATGCGAGCACTTACTATAAATAGAAATTGTTATCGAACCCCACTGAAACTGAGAATTGAGCTCACCATGAACATTAGAACCCTCCCAATGCATTAGGAAACCTATGGAAACCACTGGAAACTGGCTAATGCTCATAGAGAAAGATGGAGAAAAAATGAGGACATTACATTTTGGCTGTTCGTTTGTAATATGTATAGCTTAGTAGTTAGTTTATCTGTGGTTGTACTTGTAATGGAGATATTAGTGCAATCTACATGGAGCTGAATTAATTCAAGATGTAATTTACCCATATATTATTAACATTGTGCTTGCTGATTTGTATTTTGAATGAGGAAAATTCTGTCACAATTAAAGTATTTAAAGCAGCGTAGTGTATTCTAAATAGGTGGCTATTGAGCTCATTTATTTCAGCTTTAACATATTACTTTAAAGGAACTTTTTTACTATCCATTGGTTCAGTTGTACCTGTAATGGAAAAATACATCACAGCCTTCATTGAGCTCTACTAAATTGTGGTGCAATTTGCTTATATTTTACTGATATTATCTTTGCTGATTTGTGTTAACAATGAGGAAATTATGTTATAATCAAGTAATCTAAAGCATCATATTAAATTTTAAATGGAAAGTGGCTGTTGAACTTGTGTAAGCCAGTTCCAACTCATGTTCTAGGAACTGTTTTTGGTAGATTTATGATATCTTTTGGTTCAGTTGTACTTGTAATGGAGATATTAGTGCAGTCTGCATTGAGCTTTATTAATTCGAGATGCAATTTATACATATATTAGTAATATTATGTGTGCTGATTTGTAATTTGAATGAGGAAAATCCTGTCACAATTAGATTATTTAAAACAGCATAGTGCATTCTAAATGGAAAGTGGCTATTGAGCTCGTTTAATTCAGTTTTAACATATTACTTTAAAGGAGCCTGTTTTGTAGATTTAAATTATCCTTTGGTTCAGGTGTACCTGTACTAAAGATATCATCACAGTCTTCATAGAGCTTTACTAATTCATAGTGCAATTTGCTTATATTTTACTAATATTATCCTTGCTGATTTGTGTTAACAATGAAGAAATTCTGTTCTAATTAAATAAGTTAAAACATCATATTAAATTCTAAATGGAAAGTGGCAGTTGAACTTGTAATAGGAATATTAGAGCAATTTTCGTTGAGCTGTATTAATTCAGGGTGCAATTCACTAATATTATCCTTGCTGTTTTGTGTTTACAACTTTACAGTGAGGAAATCCTGTCATAATCAAAATTTAAAACATCATATTGAATTCTAAAATGGAAGTGGCTGTTGAACTTGTATAATTCAGTTCAAATATAGCACTTTCCAGGAACATTTTTTGTCAATTTAAATTATCTTTTGGTTCACATGCACCTGTAATAGAGATATTAGTGCAGTCTGCATTGAGCTGTATTAATTCGGGATGCAATTTGCATATATATTGTTAATATTATCCTTGCTGAATTGTCTTTTAAATGGGGAAATTCTGTCACAATTAATTGATTTAATATATCTTACTAAATTCTAAATGGAAACTGGCTAGTGTGCGTATTTAAGTCAGTTCTAATATATATCTCTTTCAAGGAACCATTTTTTTGTTCTTTTGTAGATTTATCTTTTGGTTCGGTTGAATACAGTGCAGGGGGAATGTCATTATCAGTATTGATACCTATGACAGTGCAGTCATTGTGTATGATGGCAAGGGATACTAAGGATTCTGTTCACATATGGTCTCTGCATGGTCTTTGCCTTACAACTGAAGCTGGGGGTCTCTCTTGTGTTCCATATGTTCAAGTGAGTCTAATCATCTTAAAAGCTCAACAATAATTAGTAGGATTCAAATTTAATTAGATTCATTAGTTTGGGACATATTTTAAATTTATATATTGTATCTGCAAATGTGATTTTAAAATCTTATTCCAGTTTTTCTCTGAAGAAGCAGGATCAAATTTACAGAAATTTGGTTATGTTTTCCATACCTATTCCATGTTGGATTCAGTTGTTTTTACACTGTTGAAAGACAGTCTTTGATCAGTGAGAGGATGTATCTTATTTTCTGCAGGATACTTTGTAGTGCATTATGGTCGTCTAAAATCGTTATTTTGTCTGTTGTAAACATCTTGTGTTTTTGATATTCTGGATTTTGCTTTTTGTCAAACAATGGGTAGTGACTTTTTAAAATACTTTTCTATTGGTTTAGATGTGAAGTCTCCAAATTTATTCTTCCATTGTGATTAGTATTTTTCTTATCGATATTATATTTTATCATACTAAATCTTGTAAGTATAATTAAAGTGCAGTAAGTACAGGAATAAATAAGAAGATCCGGGGCTCTAGCTTAATGAAAAAGACAAGGAATTCTGCAACTGAATCCTGTCTTGAAGTAAAGGAGATTATATTTATTCATTACCAAAACTTAGAGCCGTGAAACAAAACAGATTTACATTACTTCTGATGGAATGAAATGTAAAACTCCGTATGATACTAAAAACCACTGTATAATTCAACTCTGGTGAGAGATAAATCCATCTTACACAGAAACACAATCAACGCAGAATTGCTGTTCAATAGCCAGTTGTGAGATATTTTCGATTTTAATTGACCATATCTTTTGTAGGGATTGAACCTCTGATTCAAAATTAGCAAGACTATATGTAATGTCTTTTCGAATCTCAAGCAAAAGAGACCTGCATTGAAGCCCAAGCCACAACATGGTATCATGAACAGCTAAAACGAAATCCACTGCCATTGTATATATATTTTATGAATATAGTAAATATCCATAGCTGCAAGATTAAGTGTTAGTTGAGTGGCTACTTAATTGAAATTCTTCATATTTGCAATAATGAGTTTTAGCTGATCAATGTCTGGAGAGTGTCTTGTAGATGTTCATTTTGCTTCGTGTACTGATTTAATTCAGGTCATTTGGTTATTCATATTATGAAAACTAGTATTTAACTGTGATGGAATATGGTTATGCTCAGATTCATACAGACAAACCTGTTATTGACTCAAGAATAATCATTTGATTGCTTGTAACATAGTCTTCTAGATTACAGACACTGGCTTAGATATCCTTTTTCTTTTCTCTTCAAGCCTTTTTTTTTTCCTGGGGAAGGTTTAAAGTTTAAACTAATGGAAAAAAATTTCATAGATCAAAATTTTCAGCAGTTTGTACTATTTCACTCTCTCCTGCACCATTGGTGCTACATATTTAAAGCAGTTTTATTCCTTTGAAGAATAACACGTATTCTATTCAAAAATTTATGAGATAACATTATCTTTTGTTATGGAATTGTTGAACTTGAGATTTCACTGTGTCTTTTTTGAATTTGTTATTTTCTTGTCCTTACCTTCAAAATCATGCTATCCAATAAATGCAGCTTATCTCTTTGTAATGGAAGGTCCTTATGCTTAGATTCAGAATCAAAGGCTTTCCAGAAATTCCATTAATTTCCAAAACAGAAGCATAATTCGAAAGAGCTTCAGCTCAACTACAGGGTTGGTCATTTGCCAACTTGCTTTTGTTTCTCCGGAGAATAATGTGTGTCAATCCAGAAGTACGTATATACTTTTAGACTAAGACATCTGAAATATCATTTTTGCAGCTTGAGATTCTAGGGAAAATCTCTAAGTTTCCAGTTCTGGTTCAGGTTGAAGTGTTCAGTTTTTGGATCTGGCAAATTTTGTCTGGGTTCAGATTCATTCCATACTATACATGTTTGCAGCCTTAACTTAGGAATTGAGTTCATAATTCAGATAGCATCATCTAATAAGTTAGACCACCATAAACTGCAATATCATGATAATATAATTATTATAAAATATTCGTTCAAACTAAAGTATAAAAACAACAATGTTGAGTTCAACAATAAGGTTTCCTATATCATATGGGTCCTCCAAAACATCATTGTCATCATTGACATTAGATGATGTATAAATATGTTAAGAACCACGAGTAGGGCCATTGCTAGTTGCACTAAAAGTGTGCTCAGTATCTAGCTCCTCAAACACAACATATCTGGAAGTGGAAGGATCAAAGTCATCATGTTCTCAGGTTAGATCTCACAATCGTGTACTCTTCCTTGTAGTCATGCTGTTTATGTTAAAGAAGTCACAAATTAGAATGCACTGTACACCAAATTCTCTGCCTTTACTAAGAGCAATTGGTTGCATTTATTAAGTGGATGGAGGAGGACTATGTGCTCCAATTCTGCTTAGATATAGATGAACTAGCAACCTATTTAATATCGAGACAAAGCTAAAGAGTTAGGAAATTTAAAATAAAAAAGAAACTTCAAACTTGAAATGTTTTAGTTCTTTTATCTGGCTTGGTGGTCCATCCCATGCAGGACTTGGGTCCTGGTCCGACTAGATCCGCTATGGGTCCAAACAGGGTACTTGGCCCAGACTTTGGGTCCAGCCTTACTGAACTCGGCTGGACTCGGGCAGAATCTGGCCCTCAAAAATATGTCGTTTGCTCAACCTGGGCAGAATTTGAGTTTTTTAAACCCTTTTTTTTAATGTAAAAAGTGCAATTCGACTCCCCCCTTAAATTTGTCGATACCAAACATCTAAAAAGCAACACCTATCTCATTTTTGCTATTGTGAATGAAAAACAAAAACATTTTGCTCCACTACTGAACTTATTTTTTCGCTTGTCATTGTGCAAAGAGAGTTAAGATTAATCGTTGAATGCTCCGAGATGGTTGTTGTGCTATTCCTGTGCATTTGCAAGTGTTGGTTTTTTCTCAAAGAGATCGTAGAGGAAGATTTGTTCCAAAGAGGTAGGTTTTTGGAAACTTTTGGTTTACTTTTTATTTTTCTTATAAATCAACCCACTCATTTTGTTTTGAAATTTTTAATTCTTGATTTGTGCTTATCCATGTTTATAGAACTTGTTGTGTTAGGTATTAAAATGGTAATTGCTTCTAGCTCCAGGAACCAATCCCACTTTAAATAGACCCAATTGCTCCCCTTTAGAAATATGTTGAAATGGTACAACTTCCTGGTGGAGGAGGTTACTCTTGGATTTGTGGTCATTGTAAAGCAAAATATAGCAGATCATATAGTCAAGTGAAAGCACATTTGTGCTTTATCCCTCAAGAAGGCATCAAATATTTTTTGACCACCCTAAAATGGTAAAGGCCTTGTTGAGAAACAAGTCTTGGCATATATTGATGATCAAGGAAAAGCAAACCAAGTAATAGGGAAACAAGCTACAATTCATCTTTTGCTAAAGACTGAGAAAGGATCAAAGGTGTTTCCATTGCCTTCCAATCTTCAGCCTATAGAGGGCCATCCATTTTTGTCTGTACCTAAAGAACATGTCACCTCTACACATAAGAGATCAAAAGGATTGTTGGAATTGACATTTCATAATGAGTCTAGATCAACATGCATTGCATAATTCATGTTATACTCCCTTGAAGTCTCAATGTAGACAAATCAGTCGAGGTTTGTCACCTCTACACATAAGAGATCAAATGGAGTGTTGGAATTGACATTTCATAATGAGTCTAGAGAGATTGCTAATCAAGACATAGCTAGATGTGTCTATGCTAATTGATTGACATTCAATGTTGTTCGCTCATCATATTGGCAAAAAATAGTGAGATCAATTGATTAATGCTAATGGATTGAAGATGTGTACTACCTTATTGGACAAAGAGGTGAAACATGTAGATGACAACTTGAAGCCCATAAAGATTTCATGGGTCGAAACAAGGGTGTCCATTGATCCTAATAGATGGAAAGATGCAATAAATCACCCATTGATCAATGTTATTGCAGTCTCCCCTTAAGGGGCAATATTTTTGAAAGTAGTGATTTGAAAGATATGTGAAGGATGGTCCATTTATTGCTATTATTCTTTGCCAGGCCATTGAGGAAGTGGGCCCTCAAAATGTTGTGCAAGTTATAATAGATAATGCCAAAATTGTAGGGCTGCTGGTTTATTGGTTGAGGAGCATTATTCACACATTTTTTGGACATCTTGTACTGTGCACTCCATTAACTTAATGCTGCAAAAAATTGGCACCAAAAATGAATGGATTAAACAAGTGTATGTTGATGTCGAAGAGATCTAAATGTTCATGAGAAACAACCATATGTCATAGGGCATATTTAAATAGTTCTTGAGATTGGAGTTGTTTTTAATTTTAATGTATGTAAATTTAATTTTTGTTTATTTTGATTTTGAAATAGATTGCTAAGACTCGTTTTGCTACAACACACTTGTGTTGAGACGACTTTTGCAGGTTCATGAGGGATTATGTAATATGGCAATCAGCCTTGTTTGGACCATATGGAGGCAATCTAGCACTACAAGGGCAAGAAAGTTTAAGAAAATGATCCTAGATGACATTTGGTGGGAGTGTGTTGAGTATCTCCTTAGTTTGACTAAGCATATATTGAGCATGATCCATTATACTAACGTGGATAGGCCTTGTTTGGGTGAAGTGTATGTTGGCATCGACTCAATCTTGAGAACATCAAAGTCATTGTTAATGCAAATAAGCAAGATCTCGAAGAATAATTCTTCAAAGAACTACAAATCATGGTAGAGAGATGAAACATAATGACCACTTTGTTGCATCTTCTTGCCTTTGCATAGAGTCCCAAATATTATAGTTCTCGACTCATTGTTGGCACAAGAGTTCCGCCAAATAGAGATCCTAAAGTTGCTAAGGGTACAAAGGAACTACTTTGTAGACTCTTCATTGATCATGACATGCAGGATGCAGTGAAGGCTGAGTTCATGGGTTTTACAAGCAAAAATGGTCGTGGTCTTGTTGCACTTCAAGACAAGTATATGGTCGATGCTCATAGTTGGTGGTACTTCCATGGAGAATCATACCTGAACCTACAACTTCTTGCAATCAAAGTTTTAGCACTATTTTTATAAACAAACTTTTATCTTTTGAGTTTTATTCATATTTTAAATTTATTTGTAACTCTCAAGTCTCTAATTTTGTCTTGATAGGTTGCTAGTTAATCTTCATTCAAGAGCAATTGGAGCACATACTCCTCCATTCACTCAATAAAGCACAATAACCTACAATCGGAAAAGGCATAGGATTTGGTGTTTGTGCATTCAAACATGCGACTCCTTACATACAAAGGAAATGCCTACAAAGAAGGAGAGACAAAGAGGTGGGATAATGAGCGAGAGTGTATTGTGTTAGATGCTTCCATTTTCCACCTTGTTGCACTTGGAGTTGATGATGACTATGAGCCACCTAGTGAGCATGAGAGTGCTAGTGCCAATGCTAGTGCTAGTGTCAATGCCATCACCATCGCTATTGACACTATTCGTGGTTATCCTAATTTTCCACAACATAAATCATCGAATATGGAAGAGGATATTTTGGATGACCCATATGATATTTGATCAATTATGGCTGATTTGTCATTATTATTTATGAAATTCCATTTCTATTGTGAGAGTAAAGTTTTTGACTAATAGTTGACTATTGATATGGCTCTTTATTTCGCTATGTTGTTTGACTATTAGTAAAGAGGTGTATTTTTAACTTAATTACTGCTGCAAAATGTATACATATATTTATGTTTTTGTATTGACAAAACTAAAACGAATCCAACCCCAATTTTTTTTTGCTCGAACCTGCAAAATGAACCCTCGAACCTGAACCCAAGCTCGAACAAGAACCAATAGGCTAGTCGTCTTTTATTTTAGCTAAAAAACTTACAAAGCTTACTCACAATCAAACTTTTATTGGAAGAGGTTGTAGGTGATGTTATTGTTGGGCATGGAATGACCACCAACCGTGACTGTAATGTCCCTTTTCTAAGGCCTTACTTAATTAGCTCTCTAATTCCTGAATTTTAGTTTGGATTGTACTTGGGAAGGTTTACTTGTAACTTCCTCTTAATTATCCTCAAATATTATATCCTGTAAACCAGTGTTACTCCCCAATTTCTTAGTAGCACTATATATAATTCACCTCTCACTATCTCCTCATAAAGTTTTAAATGTATGTATATTATAATCTCTTGATTCTAAGTCAGGTATTCTCCCTAACTCCTATTTTGGATTTATATTGATCTGATCAATACCATGTGTATTGTGACCCGACCTAAAAGTATTTATTATGCTTTCCTTACTAAATATTAGCTTATTCCAAGAATAGACAAGTTTCCAATTGGGTAGGGTGTTCTCATACACTTTTACTAAGTCTCTAATTTATTCTTTATCCATAACTCTTGGTGTTTTGTTTCTTGATCGAAATATGTATTCTCTGCTGATGATACCGCCCTGCTGTAGGTTTGGGTTGCCGTATATAGATTGTTGATTGTATTTCCTTTGTGGATGCTAGTTGGTCTATCCCATATTTGCTGACAGTATATTTTTAAATAGTGATGTTCGATGATGGATAAGAGAGAGAAAACGCTCCTGCCATAACCCGTAATTTACTAGTGATTATCTATATTTGATTATATCTGCCCCAACAGTCATATCATTTGGAGTAAGCATTTCTTGAGGAGACATGCCCCAACTTGCTTAATCGCAATACTATTTGGCTCCTTTACTAATCGTTGACAATTTATGGGTTTAAGTATAATTTTTGAGCACCACTTTGGTAATTTGTACCACTTATGTGTTTGCTTAGACACATAAGCCTAGTAACGTATTTAAATGTGTTAGAATTGGCTACGATTAATTTAGTTTGTTTTCCCTGACCAAAAAGTGTTTGAAATTACAATCACTATTATTCCTCTTCATATCAACCTGATATCCTTCTATTAGGATTGTTGTTTATTACTCTAACGATCTAGTGATCGATAGGATATTGTTGAGGGATGTTTTAAAGTCATTGTTACTATTTCTGTCGATAAATATTAACAATAACAATGCTGTATAGTCCGGTACTTATAAACATTATCTTCCAATGCTACTCTCTTCAATAATGAGATTCGTGACCTTGCTTCCAAGTATGGAAATGATACTGACTATTCCTTATTTGTTCCAGTGATAATCTTCATGACCGACGGTTTTTTAAGATTTATGATATTATATTATTTATTTTAATAATATATTATTATATTAAGATTGTATTAATATTTTAATTATATATCATATTATTGTTTTAATGAACATAATAATATATTTTATTATTATATTAATAATAGATTTTATTATTATATTAATAATAGATTTTATTATTATATTAATAATAGATTTTCTATTATTAGTTTATTTATTAATATTTGAGTTATTATTATTTATTTATATTTATATTATAAGATTTAATATTTTAGTTTTATAATCGTTATTTATTATTATTGGGTCTATTTGAGAAGCGGTCATGACAGTGACCATCTTTCTTAAACATTTCATGAATTGCTAAAGCATTTGACCATTAAAGTATACAAAATCAATAAACTCACTTGAGATTATATCTTGCAAATCAATGTCAGGGAAGAGTCTATTAAATGTTTCCTTGTACTTGTTGGCGAATTCTTAAACTATACATGGGATAATTGCCATTAGCATATAAGAATCTCAACAGTATTGTGTTCTTTTCTTACTGTGTGAAGAAAAGATGTCGAGGAAAAGTTTCTTTAGGATCTTTCTCTTTTGCATTTATAATCATTATCTGCTTAATCATTGAGTTGATGCCATTATATATTTCTCACAAACAAAGGCTTATACATGCTGGTATAATGGGTCATACTCAAATGGACTTGGTGAACTATGTAGATATTTCACATGATACCCCTAAATGTAATCTTGGATCATCTACTTAATATTTGTTGCCCTCTCATTGTGATTGCTTCCATTTAGACCAATTGTGACTAATGATCATGTTAGAAAGTGCCTTTTAAACCTTCATATGTCATCTGGAGACAATTATGTCGGAGGAAAAATGTCTCAAGGCAATCTATTTGAAACTAAAAATAAAGTAATTTAAATAAAAACTTCAAGGATGAAATTTAAAGAAGTTATATCATTTTTTTAAAGTCTAGGAATCGGGTATAACACCCCCTATAAACTACAGTGCGTTGGGCAAACATTTTAACATGACCGGTGAAATTAAATCAAATTTTAACAAAATAAATTTCTATTAATTGAAGTGAAACATAAAATTTTATACTATTTCACTTACCTTCAACAACTCTAATTTCGAGGATTTTGAATATGCCCTACATCGTGTGCAAGTTGGTGATGAACACATTTGGATCTCTTTGGTGTATAGTACACCTTTTTGACCCAATCAATTTTGTTACCAATGTTTTGTAGGATAAGGTTGAGGGAGTGTACACTACAATGACTCAAAAAAAAAAGGTGTGAATAGTGTTCTTGAACCGGCAAAGTAGCCGCTCTATGATTCTTTGCATTGTTTGTTATGACTTGAACAACATTACAAGGCCCCACTTTCTCAATGGACTAGAAGAGGATTTTAGCAATAAATTGGCTATCCTTCGCCTCCCCTTCATAGTCAATGACTTTCAAAAACTCTGTCTCTTGAGTGGTCGTTGCAATCATAGTAACCAAAGGCTGATATTGAGCATCCTTCCATCCATTGACAATTCCTTTATAGGCTGCAATGAATATTCTATAAGTTTGAACTGTTTTTCCAATAAGATGCCATACACCTTTTTATAACCAAGCTCTTCTACTAAATTGGAGCCTCATTATTTTTTCTCACTAGTTCTTGCTAGTATGTTGAGCAAAGAATAGTAAAAGCTAATCCATTTTTATAAATGCATCTTCCTACATGTTGATCAACAATCGCTCAAGAGTCACTTTCAAATGCCATTTCCAACAACCTCCTTGGTCTTATAGTTTTAACAAGATTTTCATTAGTTGTGACTAAAAGTGGGTGGTCCTTGACATCCTTTCTTTGGCAACAGAGGCTAGTTTGCTCTACAACTTCACGCTTCATGTGCTTGCATGAACAGGCTCCTGTACGCACATTGGAATAGCAATGTAACTACTTTGGAACCCTTAGTGATCAATTGTCAACTGTATTTGTGTAATGACAAACAAGAATGAATGTTCAGAAAAGAGGAATTGTTTGTCTTCAGCAATCAAAATGAGGTAAAAAAATCTTGTTGTAGTGTTTCAGACAGTTTAAGGCATTTTCAGAGTTGGGAATTTATTTTGGTTTATTTTGCTCAAACTCCAAGTCTGAAATATATTAAGAAAAGCAAGAAAGAATAGAAGTATTTTCTCAAAAACTTGACGGGTTTGCTGTTAGTTTGCCATGATCTTCCTAGGTTCTTTTTAACTTCACATAGGTTCATCTGAGACAAACCTGTAGACAAAAAGGTATGACATACTGGAAGCTAATCTTGAATATAGCTGCGATACATATTGGACCTAGATGTGAGGGCAAGTGACAAATCACTAGCATAGGCTTAGTCTCAATCAGAAAAATATTATAATACTTTTTTATGACACGGAGTATTTTTTAAGACAAATTCTTGATTTGAAATCATTGGCGAATTTGTTCAATGCAAAGAGTTTGACAGAACTTCCTGTACATTAGAAGGAACAGGGTTCGACTTCCTAGGGTAAGGCAATGCAAAAGCACCTTTAAGTGATGCAATTTTTTTTCTGGTCGATAAAGTGATGCAATTTTTTTATTATTGACCTGTTGTGCCCTATGATTATGAAGAATACACACTTAATTTATGTCCTATAGAGGTTTTCGAGATCATTAACATTTCTTAGTACATCTAACTGTTCTTTTGGCAAGTGTTGAATTCAATGCTCATACATATTTTTCCAAGTTATTGTCTTTGGGTTTCAAAGTTATTTTATTTTAAAACTCTGAAGGTGGACTAGAGAAATGAACTCGGATAAGGGGCATGGATAAACTTTCCTCACTTTGATCAGTCCCCAGTGTCTAAGACTTTAGATCGCCCATCCCTATTGAAAAATCAGGGAGTGTCCTGAAAATCCTTTGATAATCCATTCCTATTAAAAAATCAGGGACTGCAAAAGAAATGATAAAATAACCATGGGCTACTGCCACAATCTTAACAATTGTTTGAACTGTACCTTGCATGCTTTCCATAATGGGTGGTCAGAATCTATGAACACGCCGATCAGAATTTGGATCTTCAAATGGCACAATTATTATTTAATATGTTGTATCCTGAGAATCCATATTAAGCTCAGGGTTTATGTGGGCTTACAGTGTTGGCAATTTGGCTAATGTGGATGCATAGATGTTGTCATTATGGCAACATATTATCTCTATTGAGAGTGCAGAATCTGGAATGCAAGTATGGCAAGTTGAAGGAAGAAATTGTCTAAGTATGGATACAGTGATCCTGACAGAGCACCCGATGAAGATTTAGTTGGCGACGTCCACTGGAGCAATATTTTTGTTTGCGCAGTTAACTGAAGCTTCTACAGAGTATGAGGATACCCCATCTCAGTGCGCATAAAGTTTGGAGCAGTACGGACAAAGTTATTCAAAGTTTACCGAAGACAGTTTTTGCAGACAGAACAGTTTTGGAGACAGTATTAGCGAAAGAGTTAAGGGATTATTTTTGCTTGTCAAAATAATGACTTAACATTATGAAGGGACGACATCCTAGATGTTTACTCTTGGATAAAGATTTTGGAAGCCGACCATGTAAAGTTATTTGCTCTAATAACTCATATATTAGGCATACTTGAAATGTAATGAAAAATAGATGTTATGTGTAAAAAGAAAGAAAAGATAACTTGCGATAGTTGTATATTGTGATAGCAGCAAAGGCTATTGATGCGAAGTTGTAAGCAGTACCATATTACAGTCAGAAACATTTTGTATTACCTGTTTGGGCAGTGAGCTCAGCTGGTGATCAGGTTTTGTAATCTAACTCCTAACAGGGTTAAGGCTTCTAACAAGGCCTAAAGTCCTTTAACCAGGACAGATCTACTATATATTGTAAATTGACTCCTAACAGGGTCCAATATCCCTAACAGGATACTTTTGATTAGTGATCTTTGTGGGTACCATCCCCACCGGGGTTTTCCCTTGGCCAGGGTTTCCTTGAGAACATATCATGTGTTATGAGTTCTTTCTATTTACTGCTATGTTTGTTAATTAGCTTGATAATCTTTGTATGCACTAAAATAATCTGTTATATCCATAAGTGGGCAAAAGAAAAAGTTTGTGAAATATTGATTCACCCCCCCCTCTCAGTATTTCCTATTTCTAACATACAGATCTCAACTATTATTAATGGTTTTATTTGACTGATAGAAAACACTATAATTGATAATTGGATTTGGTAGATGCTTCCAAGGTATAGAGGTGAAATATCATACTCATAGGAGATGAATAAAGAGGCATGCACTTGCTTCAACATTTTGCTAAAGTCCTCTGGAAGATAAATCAAACACTAAAGGTACTGGGATGAATGTATGGATTCTTCATGTACCTCTACATACTGTACTATCGAGAAGATTACTATTGTGTTAGTTGAAAATAGCTCAGAATATAAATAACTTAGAGAATATTTCGTTAAAAACATTCATTGGTTACTTTTTTTTTATATGATAAGAAGGCAAAACCATATAATACCTGCATTTCATGAGAGCAATACAAAACATTTGTTACTTGCAATGTCATGGGATTATCACTAGTTTGGTTTAGCTTAAAATACTTCTAGGTTTGGTTTCATTGCTTGGACATTAAAGAAGTTAAATCAGATTAAGATTTTTTACGCATCATCAGAATTTAAACAGGAATCTTGTAACTCCAATATAATTACAAACAAGAAGTTGGGGTGCTGTGAAAGGATAATCATTTCCAATTTCACTTAAGTATTAAATATCTAAGATTGATAGCCTAAAAAAGAAACAAGTATTGGGACCACCATTTGTAATTGGACACATGGTTCTAAGTGTGGGAACCCCCAAGTTACTGGACATAGCCTAAGATGGTTGGGTATGGAAGAAATGTTTTGTAACGTATTCGATACAAATATTTTTACGTATCATCAGAATTTAAACAGGAATCTTGTAACTCCAATATAATTACAAGCAAGAAGTTGGGGTGCTGTGAAAGGATAATCATTTCCAATTTCATTTAAGTATTAAATATCTAAGAGTGATAGCCTGAAAAAGAAACAAGTATTAGGGCCACCATTTTTAATTGGACACATGATTCTAAGTGTGGGAACCCCCAAGTTACTGGACATAGCCTAAGATGGTTGGGTATGGAAGAAATGTTTTGTAACATATTTGGTACAAATTTTGTTTTGATTTATAGGTCCAACAAATCTTGTCAGTTTAAGGGGGTGCCTTACCATCTACTCCATCATCATAATTTTACTACTACTAGAAGTTTATTTTTTGAAAACTTGAACCTTTGGCAGCCTACAGTGCAGATTATATTGATTCAAGTTCATTCTTATAGAGATCGTCTGGTTTCTAATTTTTTGTCTTGTTCAATCCAGACAATATTATCTCTTGTGATGGACATTCTATTATATGAGGAACATCCAGGAATTGAGCTTCGACAAAATATTGGCCGTTTGGTAAATGCTATTGTTGCAGTCTTGGGTCCAGAACTTTCTCCTGGGAGCTCATTTTTCTCTCGTTGCAAGGTTTGCTTTCATTTTTCACTTAATGTATGTTATGTAACAATTTTTCTAATATTATTTCAAAATCTTATCAAATTCATTTTCATGGCATTCCTGCCTATGGTATAATGATGAGTCATTGGTTTCTATTTATAATTGGTTATGTTGTTAGGTTATCAATTTTAATAATTTCTATTTATATCTGGGTTATGTTGTTAGGTTATCATTTTTTATAGTTTCCAAGGTTTTGTGCATTGCTATTTGTAACTTAAGGAAGAGAACTTTATGGGTCTTTTATTTTTCTGATAAATACACATTTAAGGTAGTTTGAAGCTTCATTTTTTGAGTCTTTCTCAATCATGCCACTTGGTGTATGGAGGAAAAATCAAGTTTCAGTTTAAATCAACCTTCACTAACAAGAGTTTTTTGAAATGGCAGTCTGTCATTCAAGAGATAAGCTCAGGGGAGGAGCCTTCAGTTCTACTTGAGTATGTAATAGTCTTGTTCTGTTACAATGTTTGTAATTTCAATTGACTGGATACAAAGATTCTGATTGATTGCTCTGCTTATTCTTCCTTCACTATTTACAATGATGAAATCTTCTTGATAAGAACCAACAGATTTTTCTCTTTAAAATATATAATATGACATCTAAAAAGTGATAAGAAAATTGATTCTCTTGCATGCAAATGTGGTTGTATGTATTTTTTATCATTGTATGTGTATATAACTTGCATAGATGTTGAAGGAAACATGGTTGATGTGAGGTTGTTAAATATATTGATTTAATCATGTTATTACCAATTAAAGCTAACATTTTTTTATCACTTTCTTTTTAGGTGTGTGCGATTCAACCAGCAACTTGTACTTTTTGCTCCTCAAGCTGTTTCTGTTCACTCCCATGTGCAAACACTGAGACCGACACTTTCATCTAGACAGGTTGTTTGTCTTACAGCATAATAATTCCTATGCTGACAAGCAAAATACTATATAATCTTTCTGTGCCTAATCACTTTTTCTGCTAACAGCCAACACTCCGGCAAGCTGCTGTCTCCACTCTACGACATTTAGCTGAAAGGGATCCGGTGAGATATGATTATTTAACATATTTAGTCCTATACTACATTCCTAGGCTATTGTCTTGTAAAGTTTAGTGGCTTTTTTGTGTTCCCCGTTTCACTTGTTTTTGGTATCTAGTTATTTTTTGTCTTTTCAATTTAAGGTAAGCAAAGTTGAAATTCTTATGTGACAAAAAGGCTATTGTTTAAGATATACTTCAGAAAAATTTAGGTATAGAATCCTCAATGAAGGGAGCTAATATATGATAGATAGATTGGAAATTAGATGGATGTAAAGGGCTGCCTTCTTCTGATATGTTTTGTGTCTTCCCTCTTACTGAAACTTTGTCAAACAGTTTGCTTGCAAGGTATTTTCTGAGTTTTAATTTGTATCAATTTGCAGATGTTTGTTTGTTCATTGTTATATGCTAAGGGTTTTGCAATCATAATATAAAGAAATACAATTCAAATATTGCATCCAAGCAATGGTAGAAATATGATTCACAATATCATTTATTTTCAGATTTCATCAAACTTTCAAAAATTACAAACAGAATGTAATAATTGTTGCAGACCTGTTACAGCAACTGCAATCTGATAAAATTGATCAAAACTGATATTCAATGTCTCCTATCACATACAAACTGCTCCAGTATCAGCAATAGTTCCCCCACAACTTTCAAACTTCAAATACATGTCTTCAAACCCTCCCAGAATGCAGTCAATACTTCCAGAATATGGACGGCTGCCTGTAGCAAGAAAACACAGAAAGAAAATGTCTCCAAACTGCCTGCCCAGACCACAAAATCCCAACGGACCGCCTCAATAAGTCTTAAACACAACCCAGGAAGTGCTGCGACCAAGGAAGAGATAAGTACAGCCAGCAATAGATGAAAATTGCAGCTTCCAGAAATTAATACCAGGTACGGCCAGCAAAGGTAATGCTCACAACTTGGCTACACAACTCCAATGATTCTTCTTGGCAACTAGATAATGGCGACTCAACCATAAACTTCTGATTTAACTTGAACTCATACATACAATAGCTCAATCTCTCAAATCGAATCTGCCTGGCAACTAGAAATAGAAATTAAAATAACAAGCTTACACAATCATCAGATTTTACCTTGAAGCTCAAGATCAAGTCTCAAGACCATATCTTTCAATGGCATCAAGATTGATAACATAGAGGGTTTGCATCTTCCAAGCCCTAAGAATAATCTCCACAATTTCTCCAATTTCATATGATATCCAAGCATGCTGAAGAATGAGCTCTTCACTTTCTTTTATAACTTCTTCTTAGAGATCTCTCAATCAACCTGTGAATGTGGGATAAATAACTTTTCCCTTTAAAATATCATTTCCCACTTAGTGAATAAAATGTTCTTTTAATAATAAAGTGACTTATATTCATATGTACTTTAATTTAATAGTCACTTTATTAATAAACTATTTAATCTTTAGGCATTAAAATAAATAATCAGTCAGACTTGGAAAACCATGTGTGAGAGTTCATTCGAAAGGTCTCGGCAAGACGCTTCAAGTCCAATACTCAAGTGCCAAAATTACTGAACCGTGCTGACTTACTATAAATAGTAAGTATCTGGAAACCCTGCTGAATCAACTTCGATTGGCCTGAAACTGGAATTGCCTAGACAAATTCCTGTAAAGTCCTGGCTAGCCCACAGGACTAAGGAAAAATGGGCTAACAAACCACCACGAATTAATGGGCTAGAAAAGGGGACATTACAAAAGAATCCTTCGAGGAAGTTTTGGTTGAGTTGAATTTTGATTGAGTTTCCAGAGGAAAGCCTGGCCCAGCTTGAGGGGAAACTGTCCTAAGAGTTTGACAAAGGGAATGGATCAATGCCATATTTGAGAACTTGAAGACTTCCAAAGAATATTGCTAAAGCAAGAGCCTCTTTGGGGATTGCAATTAGCTGAGAAGGATCCCTCAGCCCAGTAGGATGATTATAATGCAACTTGTATGCACTGGTTGGATTTTAGAAATTTAGACATAGAACATAATTTTCTGTTTCAATCAGTAGATGGTGGCTTATGGGAACTCAGAAGTCCTCTTTGTGTCTTGTACTTCAAATTCTACCTTGTTTTTGTTTCTATGAATGTGAAGTAATCAATGAACAATCATTGTTCAGACTGAATAGAAATTTGGTTCATGCAAAGTCAGTAATCATGTTTATATTGAGACACTTGGTTTGTCTCTTCTGATTAGTGAGTCGATGACTCTATAGTAATTTGCATCCTGACCTAATCACTGAGCAAGACATGAGAAGCTTCAGGATATTGAACAATTCAAGGAATTATTTTGATATTGTAATGTAGGATATGAAGAAGGCTTTTCAAAAAATTGAGAATAGGTGGATTGTGTAGGGTCAGTGTGTTTGAAGAAAGAAATGTTACATTGTTAATGGGATGAGTTACTTGGAAAGAAAAATCAGTTATTATGGAGGATTTTATTGGCAGAACCTCACTGTCAGTAGCTGGAAATCGGCTACTGGGAGTTGCACTTTTGAATTTGATTACATTTTTCCAATCAGGCTGTCACTTGTCTTTGAGACTTTTTATGTTGGGAGTCCTTTCCCCTTCATTCATCTAGGCAAAAATGTTTAGCTACAGTAAGGAAGAAAGATATTACATCGATGTCTGCAAGTAAACAAAACAGGTCAATGAGAGCCTGAAAGTACAATCAGTTATGAATGGAAAGTACCAGGACAAAGGATCTTAGGCCACGAGTAGTTATGAAACACACAAAAAAAGAAAGGTGAACAAAGCACGAGGGTGTGGGCGTATAGAACTTTATATTTGTTAGCCTCTGTTATAACTTATGTAGTCATAGTCAAACTTCTGTTTTATAAATAAAACAGGTGGCAAACTGTGTTGTCTGAATAAGCATAAACTTTTTATTTGAAATTGGTTAGACATAGGCTTTGGAGGAAACAACTTTTTTATGTTAGAAATGGTGGTTGGCTCTATAGGGGCTGAGATCACCTGTGATAATTCTTCTACAAGACAGCAGCACACAATAGCTGGAAACTAGAGGAAAATATGCAAAATGAATATTGGTGCATTCATTCACTAATTCGCAAATGAAAAATACAAAGAGATGTACAACCATATTTGCAAAGAATAGACAAAGTGGGAAAAGAAATCTAATAACATATCGCAAGATTGACAAACTAAAAATAGTAAAATAACTTCTAACTAAGACTATGTAATAAACTTGATATAATGTGTGAATATAATTTCACACCAATCCCCCTTAAGTGCATCTTTGGAAGGCTAAGCGAAAGTTCAAAAGGAAAGATGGGTCTGGAGAACAAGGTACAAGTGATGGATCAGAAACAACCAAGTCCATCACAAAAACATAATGAATACCTTCCATAGGAGAGATCGAATGAAGAAATTCTGAATCTTCTCCAACAAGTAGCCTCCGTACCAATGATGACTGCTTGAACACATAAAACAGTCCACTGCTTGCAAAGAATATTTCTCTCCTTTGGAAGAAACAGATTCACTATTAATTGTAGAAGCCATCCTCATAATCTAGATGAATAGGGAATCCACATTGAGATAGGTACTTCTAAATGCAACTTTGATGTCCTTACGGTTGATAAAGATGTCTCCTCCAAAATAGGAAGTAAAATGCCTAATTAGAGAAGCAGAAGGATGATAGCAAAATCTGAAGTGCATTTGAAGGCACAAAAGATTGGATGACATTGCTGCCATCAAAGAGAAAGCACAAATACTCCAATGTATCCTTTGAATATATAATTGAGACTCCACAAATAGGGATGTAATGTTTGAGAAATAGGAATCCTAATAAGGTGGATTTGGAAGACTAAAACTATCCTATTGCAAAGAATTGTTCGAAACTCTCAAACGAGCAATACTGAACTTTGGAATAGCAACAAGTGATGTAGTAGAGATCTCAGTGCATGTCATCTAACTACATTGTTCATCCCTAAATGTAGTGTCTACACAAGATGTTTGAGTGAGAATATCAATTGTATTTGCAGATACCGAATTAGAAGAATCTGGCAAATGGATGCCATTTTCTATGCAAAGCTGTCTCAGTTCATAAATTTCGTAAAGAAGTTTTATGTTATCAAGCTCCTTTTGCAGGCATTCATTTATTGTATGCCTTATGTATCCATAATAATCATGTTTTAAGTTTCCATGGACGAGGAGACATGATTACAACGAGCAAAAATAAATGCAGTATTAGTGAACTAAAATAAATCCTAGCCAAAAGATGGAACTTCTCTAGGCGTCAAATATTCAAGTTTATCAATTAGAATGTAAAATTGACATATTAAATAAAAGATATCCGTGGCTCAATCTGAAAAAGTACATAGATGTTTGTGAAGAACTTGTCAGTACCATTCCAATGCCTATTCATCTGAATTCTATTCGTCAGTAACAAACAGGCTTGTAGAATTAACACAAAGCAGCCTCCAGTCATTGGGAAGACCTTGGGTGAAGGATAGATACTGTCTTCCTTTCAGTTAAGCTATACCACACATGTACCTGTCACTTAACATGGTTATACTCTCTCTTTTCAAGATTTGGATAGATTCTTGATGGTCTCTGAGTCCCCCATAGCCATTGAGTCTGTAGAAGGTTGTTGAGCCACTGCTATCATGATTTAATTTTTCTCACAAAGAACCTTAAAGGAATCAAGTCAGCTGCATCCCTTTTGGGTTTTAGTAGACTTTCATCTTTTATCTTTTCTTGGCCCAAGGAAAGGTAGGTTTGCATGTCTTCTATGTTTAATAAGGACTTCTTTGGAATCCTTCTTACTGCAATACAAAGCCTTAATTTTAGTGTGTGACGTACACACTACAAAACTTGGTTGAAGGATAAGGACACATACGTATACCAACATCTGCTGAGGATGATAAAATGTAATGTACCATATGCTTAATCATATATTCTCTTACCCTTTTCACGATGACATACCTGTCCTCTTCTCACATCCATATCCTCCGTCTCTATATGACTGTTTTATGAGCAGCAATGCTATCTAGTGCATAAGGGCATAAGGGAACATGCATGATTTCTTCCTGATACTTGTTTCTGTAAAATAATTTTCACTTTTCTTTCCATAGGAATTTTTGATCCATTTTTTAGTGGAACTATTCTTCGAGGTCTCACTATGTTGTATTTTTGCCGTAGTTGACCTTAAACTTTACATGTTCAATGTAAATGAATTTTTATCTATGGTAGGCAAGAGAATCGCCAGCTTTAATAGGTTGTGACAAGGATTAAAAGTACATTCTGTTTATCAATTTTTTCTTTTTCTTTTTAAAATTATTTGAATACTTTCTTGTGGTTTTTGTTATTTGAGGTTACATATTGTTTTGAAATTTTTTGAACTATTTTAATTGTTTTGTTTGCATTCGGTCATGATATTCTTTGACTATTGAGCATGGCATATATTTATGGAAAAACATATTCTGCTCCTCTTGTTTGTGCTAGCTAATTGCTTTTGCTGTTCGGCCTTGTCTATCTCTTGTTGATAGATTTGTTTCTGTTCTTCCAAATCTGAAGAGTGCAGTTTGCATGTAACCCATGAAAATAATGTTGAATATTTTGTCATTGATGTCAAAGCTAGTCAGATTCCCATGTCAAAAGTCTATGGTCATATTCTGGAGCGATTTTCTTAATTATTGGCAATTATATTTTATCCTTGCTATTGTTTGGTGAAATAAATATCATTTTCTGGTTATTTTAATCAACATTCAAATATTGGCCGAGTTCATCTAGAAGTTGTGGAAAATCTTAGGTATGTAGAGAATCTAATACTTCGGCTGGGCATGGTGATATTATTGTGATGGATATAGTGTTATCGGATAATTGGAATTGAATTCTGAAAATATTATTGAATCTGCATATTAAGACAGATTCATTCTGATATTTGGGGCTATGTCAAGACTAGAATAGCGCTTCTAAAGATCACAACATTAGGCTTCTTAATAATTTTCTGTCAACATGATATGTATATTTATCCCTGGAAGCAGTGAATAAATATGATGGTTGCATTTATAGTATGATATGTTTGCGGATGATATTCTGGCTGGTGCATAAGGATTGGAATGAGGAAGGTTGTTTCCTTTACTTATCCATTGGTGTAAAGAATATATTTGAAGTGGAAGTCTTTGCTGGTACTATGCTGTTGTGATCAGATCTTCTTAGAACCACTACATCATTCTATAGTGGCATGAATGAAGGATTGCACATGAACTGGGTTGTACGGTGAGGATTGAAGTCTCGTACGGTAGGCAATGAGAGGGCAGTGCGGTGTGGGGGCTGTATGGTAGGAGCGGAAATGGGCCCGTAAAGTGCACTAGGAGGACCAAACAAAATGCAGCATGGCCATAGGGACTGAAGGATGATGCTTGGGAACGATTCTTGGTGTCCGATTCAATCTGGCGAGCAAATATGACGACTCACAGGATCTCTTGAATCTTTCTATGGGGATAGGTGTGGAATGTAGGGTTTGCCAGCGATAGATGCAAAACATACACAAAATACAACTTGATACAATTTCGAATGATCACACATTGTAATGTCCCCGTTTTTTCAAGCTCTTGGGGTTAGCCTATCATGTGACCCTCGTAGGCTGATGAGGATGGACAGAGGGTCTCTTTCAGTGGGCATCTACTTCAGGATTCAATATGCTTTGGTTTGGCTTTGGTTTGGTGTCATTTAGACTTCATTTGCTATTGTTTTGCCACGTTTACTATTTATAGTAAGCTTGATGTTGTTCGAGAAGGACCCTTTCTATTTTTGGAAAGTGCATTTGGTCACATGGGGAAATAATGTGTGACTCCTGTTTCAGACGGCATATTAAAAGGATAAGTATTTTGGGAGTTATTATTATTTTGGTGGCCAAATTATTATTAAATCATTAAATGACTTATTATAAAGTTATAATTTCACTTAAGTTGAGGGTTGAGTCATCATGGGAAGGGGCCATTTATTTAATTAATTCATGGAAGCCTAAGCCAAGGTATTAATTTAAAGTATTGGAGTAAATGAATTATTAAAAGAAAAAAGTATATCTTTTTATCCCACATTGGTAAGAATTGTGTTTGAGCTCTCACAAGAAAGAATAAAAAGGGACTTGAGAGCTCATTCTAAGATATCTATTGTTCATTTGATAAAAATTTTATAAAGCTTCTTGGCTGTGAGAAATGGCTAGGGTTTGAGGATTGATTCCTCTCTTTGGCAATTTGAATCATCACTGATTGATGGTGAATTTTGCAAACTGAATTTTGGAAATTTATTCTGATTTTGTGGATGCAAATTTGGTGCTGCTGTATACCAAATTTGAAGAGAATTATTAAATTGCTGCTGTTACAGAGGTATACATAATTCTGGTTCGATTTTCTGATAATATCTCGTGTCCTTGGAAGGCTATTCTATCTTCCAGTTTGGCTGTGTCTACATCAGAGGGTGGTGTAGCATATTTATAGAGTTGTGTCAAACTTCAAGAGGGCTGCGTAATACTTATGAGAAGGCTGCGGTTGTTATTGAAGGCTGCGTAACATCCAAAGAACGCTGCGAATCATTTAATGAAGGCTGCGATAATAATTTGGGAGGCTGCATTCTTCATTTGCAGCTATTCTTCAATTCCCTTGGGCTGCGTTTTTTTTCCAGCAGTCACATGTAATTAAAGGTGCCCAAATTTATTTGTGAATGCTTGTAATAGGGAATTAATTTGATAGTTATTGTAATTCTGATTTTTTGTAAGCATTCAGCGGTGAATTAATGGTTGTAGTTATTTATCAAGAGGTTAAAAATTTTAGAAGTATCATTGAAATTCATATTTGTAATTCATTAATTTTTATAAATGTTTGGAAAAAATCTAGAAGTGCAATTTAATTTGTGGAAAAAGTTAGTTATAAACAAGAGCCAGCCAAGGCTCTTTACAGTGGTATCAGAGCATGTTTCCTGCCATCCTGTGGGGAATGAATTCTTTTATATTCTGATGATATTTTAAAAGTGATCAGCACTCTCTCTTTTCCTAACTATGGATAAATATAGGAGGCCTAGTTCTGGAAGTCGTCATAGCAGTAAGGGAAATAGAGAGGAATTAAATGCTTTAGTAGAAAGCATGGAGATACTTAGACTGCATCAACAGAGATTAGCAAAGAGTTTGTCGGATCTAGTTACAGTAGACAGGGTAGCGAGATATATGGTCTCTGCCTTTAGAAGGCCGACATCGAGTTTGCAGGGGAGAAGGCTGGAGTTTTCTCCGACAGTAGTCCATGATGCTGATGTTCCTACATCTAGTTTAGCACTTGCTATTCCCATCCGCAGTAGTGGTGATGGATTTATTGCATAGGAGCTAGTGGGTGTTATAGTTCCATTGGTTGACAGCAGCGCTGAGCATTACCAAGTTGAGGCTCCCAGAGCAGTCACTACAGATTGTACAGAGTCAGCTGATGTTGCAGTTATCACGGAGAGTTCAGACTCTGTCATGGAGGGAGTTATTATTGGAGATGTCTATGTCAGCTGTAGTAGTGCTGCTTCAATTCAGGAGGCAGTTGCTTCTTCAGTTGGGACCGAAACATGTGCGGAGTCTCCTAGTGGTGAGGTTGGTGATTTGGGCATTACAGCGGGGTCATTTGATGACAGTTCGTGCTCCAACATTATTGGTGCACATCCTGATGTTGAGCCATGTGTGCAGAGTCACGTGTTAGCAGTTGAGATTTCAGAAGGAGACGTGGGAGTTGATAGTTTAGACACATCTAATGACACTTTTGAGGATGCTGTGAGTTGCATTGGAGATGACACCCCCTGTGAGTTGTTGGGTGATGATTGCGAGGAGCGTATGAGCTCTGACAGCTCAGAGATTTATGATAGAAGTTGCTGTGTGGGATCAGTATAGGAGATAGTGGTTTTCTCCTGTGTTGAGGATGTGAGCATGGAGCTTTCTAGTGATGACACTCAGGATGGGAGTGTTGCAATTGATTTGAACAATGTAGTTTCATGCCACAATTCAGTTGATTCACATGACGACATTGAGTCGTGTATGTAGCCGGAGTTAGTGAGGAGATGCAGATAGATGATGTGTACACTGGCATTGCAGATATCTCCGATGCTGAGAGCGAGGATGATGAGTGCTGTAGTATTTCTGGCTTTCTATATTTGATTTTGGGGGTAGATTCAGCGTTGTCATATGGTGGTGGTGGGTTCCAGGATTCTGTGCTACAGGGACTCACAGATGAGGACATGGAAGCTTATGAGTGGCAGGAGTTTGTTACAGTCAGGGCTTCCACTTTTAGAGACTGGGTTACTTCTTTGGTAACTCATGAGGATGTGTCTCAGGATTTGGATTGTCAGATGGTTGCAGAGGACAAGGTAGTTGGAGATTGTGTTGAGTCAGATTCAACAGCAACTTCCTCGGGGTTAGATGAGGACGTGTCCGATGCCTATACTCAGTTTGTTGATGTGTACTCAGATGAAAGTACACAGAGAGGCGGTGATCTTGAGGGGAGTTTGTTGGATACAACTTCCTCTCATAGTGTAGACAGTGCGTCTGAGGTTGTTCATAGGAGGCCTTTTGTGCAGAGTCATCATGTGACTAGTCAGTTGCGAGTTGATGAGAGAGATATTACTTCTACTCTCAAGCATTTTGATGCCGCTCGTCAGTTGTTGGCTGTTTATGGTTGGGGTGCTCCTATGATAGATGAGTCTAGCGGTGTTTACCTCTCATTGACAGAAATTCATTCGTTGCGTGAGGCTGTCAAGATTTTGAGACAAAATTACTTACAGATGGTAGCCGACCGAGATCACCTAGTGGAGTGGGGGAGTACAACTTATGAGGCACTGATGGATAGAGAGGAGGTGAGTGACCTTACCCGGGAGCTCACAGCGACTACTGAGGTGTTAGAGGACACTCAGCGGGCTCTTCAGTAGTCGCAGATCCAGTTAGAGGAGGTGACTGTGGAGTTGGAGCATATATGGTCCACACCAGCCCCAGACCCAATTTGATTGCACATTGAGGTGGTTGGTGGTGAGTTTGCTCCTACAGTTGGTGTTGAGGAACATGATGTTGTGGCAGACACATCTGTTCAAGATATGGGAGCACTTGGTACGGTTGAGGTAGGAGTACTAGTGGAGTCGAGCTCTCAAATTGATTTGCTTCCCTTAGCTGGGAGTGAATCCATTTCATCATCTCACATAGTTGATAGCATGAAACAGTTGGTTGTACCACATTTTCAGAGGGATCAGCTATGGATTGCGGGGGAGCATGTTGACGCTTCCACGTATAATTTCTACTGCACAGAGTGTTTTATGGAGTATTTACTCGAGAGTGCAGATGTTCGACAAGATTCTTATAGTGTCTGAGGGTACTCTCATCCGAGGCTCTTGTGCTATTTGGAGGTTGGCTGGGAAGATTGTGGAGACTCTTTCTACTATGCTTCCCCATAGGGATTTCGAGGTTGGGTTTGTTGAGAGGATTGCTCAGGTACCTACCTAGCCTACAGTTATGCGGAATCAAAGATTGGAGCCATCTCTTGATTCCCAGTTTGGTAATGATGAGCCATTGACAGAGATTGGGGTTTCTTACCGGCATTATACGGTGGGGTATGCTCATCATTTTCTTTTGACCCACAGGTGGAAGATTTGATCTCACGCAGGGGTAAACCGGCTTCAGTATCTTACCATCCATTATGGGATGGATTAGCACCATCGTTTGCAAATGGATTTGGCAGTTCCAAGTTAGATTACTTGTAGTATCCACACACTCAGGACTGTTTATCAGACGACAGAGTTGATAACAGTGATTCAGGAACATTTGGTCACTGTTGTTTTCCCAGTGCAGTTGGGTGTGAGTGCCGGATAGATAGGCACTCAAGTTTTGACAGAGTTGATGTTTTAGTTGGGTTGAGTTCTACTAAGTTGTTTCCTGCATCGGCATCTACAGTTGGTATTCAGACGATGTTTTCAGTGATGTCAGTTATTTGGGTGTTGAGTGCAGTTTTTCAGATGCTGTTGTTCGTACTTTCGATGCCGATGATTTCTTTACAGGGGTTTGTTGATGATAGGGACATTACACATGACCATCCTTGGGATCCAGGTGGGCGGTGATGTTGCTTTGTTTTTCTTGACTGCTTGAGGACAAGCGATCTTGGGAAGGGAGGACTGTAATGTCCCCGTTTTTTCAAGCTCTTGGGGTTAGCTTATCATGTGACCCTCGTAGGCTGATGAGGATGGACAGAGGGTCTCTTTCAATGGGCATCTACTTCGGGATTCAGTATGCTTTGGTTTGACTTTGGTTTGGTGTCATTCAGACTTCATTTGCTATTGTTTTGCCACGTTTACTATTTATAGTAAGCTTGATGTTGTTCAAGAAGGACCCTTGCTATTTTTGGAAAGTGCATTTGGTCACATGGGGAAATAATGTGTGACTCCTGTTTTAGACGGCATATTAAAAGGATAAGTATTTTGGGAGTTATTATTATTTTGGTGGCCAAATTATTATTAAATCATTAAATGACTTATTATAAAGTTATAATTTCACTTAAGTTGAGGGTTGAGTCATCATGGGAAGGGGCCATTTATTTAATTAATTCATGGAAGCCTAAGCCAAGGTATTAATTTAAAGTATTGGAGTAAATGAATTATTAAAAGAAAAAAGTATATCTTTTTATCCCACATTGGTAAAAATTGTGTTTGAGCTCTCACAAGAAAGAATAAAAAGGGACTTGAGAGCTCATTCTAAGATATCTATTGTTCATTTGATGAAAATTTTATAAAGTTTCTTGGCTGTGAGAAATGGCTAGGGTTTGAGGACTGATTCCTCTCTATAGCAATTTGAATCATCACTGATCGATGGTGAATTTTGCAAACTAAATTCTGGAAATTTATTCTGATTTTGTGGATGCAAATTTGGTGTTGCTGTATACCAAATTTGAAGAGAATTATTAAATTGCTGCTGTTACAGAGGTATACATAATTCTGGTTCGATTTTCTGATAATATCTCGTGTCCTTGGAAGGCTATTCTATCTTCCAGTTTGGCTGTGTCTACATCAGAGGGTGGTGTAGCATATTTATAGAGTTGTGTCAAACTTCAAGAGGGCTGCGTTATACTTATGAGAATGCTGCAGTTGTTATTGAAGACTGCGTAGCATCCAAAGAATGCTGCGAATCATTTAATGAAGGCTACGATAATAATCTGGGAGGTTGCATTCTTCATTTGCAGCTGTGCTTCAATTCCCTTGGGCTGCGTTTTTTTTCCAGCAGTCACATGTAATTAAAGGTGCCCAAATTTATTTGTGAATGCTTGTAATAGGGAATTAATTTGATAGTTATTGTAATTCTGATTTTTTGTAAGTATTCAGCGGTGAATTAATGGTTGTAGTTATTTATCAAGAGGTTAAAATTCTGAGAAGTATCATTGAAATTCATATTTGTAATTCATTAATTTCTATAAATGTTTGGAAAAAATTTAGAAGTGCAATTTAATTTGTGGAAAAAGTTAGTTATAAACAAGAGCCAGCCAAGGCTCTTTACACACATGCAAGAAGAATTGATATGAATAATGATAGCACTTCAAATCACATGAAGGAGCACAAATGGGTTGTCACCAAAGCCAGCGATGCAAATTTATTTCCCTTTAGACAACAGCTTCGGACAAGAGCCGAATGATTACAAATTTGTCTTGGACAGAAGACTTCACAAATTTGTCGCACAATGATGGCGCTTCAGATTTGCCAGATTCGAAGCTGAGGAAACATAGAGCAGAATAGGGTGAGGGATGAATCCCATCGAAATTGCACAGCCAAATAGGGAATATCTTTCACTTCCAAAATGGCGAACAAAGAAAAACTCCAGCGGGAATTCACAATACAATAAAATAATCCAAGATGCATACTAACAACTTCCTACATGCCAGACATAAATACCCTTTCAGAGAAACTCCCGAGGGTTTACAAAAGAATGCCAACACGATAAACACCTACAAACAATAAGATAAAAATGCCCCTTCCCCCCCTCGTCTGTCGCCTCATTAATTAATTAAAGGTCCTTAATAATATTTCTTTTAAATTGGGACCAATTAATTAATTAATTTACTTTCTATCAATTTGGGGACATTACAGCACATCTGATGATGTACTGGACACGACACGGGTCTTTACTAGTTTTTGACTTTTGCGTGAGGCATTAGGTATTTGAATAAGAATGCTTGCCAAAGTTATTGTTAAAGCACTCAATATATTAATTCAAATCACACCTTTTGGGAGATGCTTGTTTCCAGAATTGGCATAGCACCTAAGTGTTTGTGTACCAGCAAAGAAGACATATTGGGCAATTCATAATAATGGTGTGTTCTAGATGTTATATGAGGTGGAAGCAATGTTCAAAAGAATTGAAGGTGTTTTTATTATATTCTTACAGCTTTAGAATTTGAGGCTTGGCGGCTCATTAATTTATTTATCCTTTTTTCTTTGCGATGATTTCAGAGATTGTGAGTGGGGTGGCTGGTGGCTACAAATTCTTCCATTGACTATGAGTGGGGTGGCATATTCCCGACGATGACAATGTCTAATGTTTTTCAGCATTTAAGAACTGTTTTTGAATTCTAAAGGAATATATAGAATCGTAGATACTTCGGCTAATCTTTTCTAATGTATATATGTGATGAAGTTGAGCATGTATTGTTTTGTGTTGAGGCCTTGAGCTTATCAAAATTATGCTTCTACTGTTATTTTCTATCTTCACTTTGACATAGGACACATTTTGATTGTCATTTTCAACGTGTTGGTTACAAGTAGTCAAGTATTGTTTCAGGTTTTAGTGCATTTTGAGTTTGTATGAAAGCTGAAGTTGATGCTTCGAGGAGGGTTGGTGCTCTCTATGAGTTGGTGCTCACTTATGTAATCTGGCTTGGTGCCTATTTGTTTAATGAAAGCTATTGATCTGCTGTAGTTTTTTACTTGAAAGGTTTTTCCACGTGAAATTTGGTGTTCTCCTTGTTGATGTTTGGTCTCTCTATTCTAGCTTTCTTTTATGTAGTTTCATGTGTTTAAAAGTTCTAAAATACTGAACCTCCCCACCCCCTCTCAGTATTTTCTGTGTGCTTTTCAAATAATTTAAGAATTTGACAATCAAAATGATGTTTCATTATGAGAATGTGATTAGCTTTGGCAGGTCTTGGGCATATTTAGATTACAATGTATAAAATCCACATATGAAGATTTCATTTTCTCGACAATTTCTCTAGTAAAATCTCGATGTTTATAGTTTATTTATTTGTTAGTTTTCTATTTTTTAATATTCAAGATCATCATAAAATTATGTATTCGACAATGATTTTTGTAGGTTGTCATGATTGATGAACGAATAGAGGAGGATCTCTTTTCAATGCTTGACATGGAAACTGATTCAATGTATGTTTCTCCGTCTCCTCTTTTGTTTATGTAGACAAGGGAGAGGGTATGAATGTATACATGTAAATAACAGTTGACTTGCCTGACTTTCTAGTATCAGTATGACTATGTATGCATGCAGGCCTATACATGTGATCTTGATTATCGTTCTACTATCAGTATAAATGATTCTGGCATTATGAATGAAATGATACCTAGGATATATTTTTGGAATGCAAAATTGAGGTATTATGGAATGTCATAGCGTATTGCATTATTTATAGAGAATTGGATTTGCTTGAAATTAAATTCAACACCCCTCTTCTCTAAAATGTCTGTTAATAAAATTGGAGTTGACAGTTGTATACATACAGATAAGTCAGTATGATAAAGCATTGCTTTAACTTTTCTATCATTCATGATTGCATTGATTCCCCAAGAATTAAGTTCAGTTTTACATTTTGAGCTCCATGTTAATATGCTTCTAAGTTTTATGTGTGAAGTTTAAATTGGCTTCAAATAGCATTAGCATGCATTGACATTTTGATAATTTGTTTGTATTTATTCCCATCTAAGAAGTTGCCGCCACTCTTTCAGATGCCAAACAAATTGACTTCAAATTCATATTAATGTTTGTTAGTTACGATATTGGACAGTGGGACTTATATCATCTAGAAATAATGGTATTGTAAGTGCCCAGAAGGGGCTAAACATGTCCACAAAGAAAAAAATACAATTAGAACAAGTACAAAAGTAGATTAAAAATTCCAAAGATCCATTGTTGAAACAATAGTTGCAATGCTGAAGAATATAATGAGACAGATGCTGTGCCCTGATTTGTAAAGAGGAGCAGCTATTAACTGCAACTTTGATAGAACTTCTGCAGCAACTTTGTATTAATGAATATCACATGTGTTCAAGATGTGTACCTTTATATATCTTTCCCGGTTTTGATTATATTCTCATATGAGTTTGTTTGCAATTTTCATGTGTAGCTATATGCATGTTGACACAATATGTTTGTCTTGACAAATATGAATTTTCTTGCAGGATTGGAAAAATTGTTCGTGCAACCATTGATCGACTTCTTGATGCAGCATGCCCTTCATTTCCTTCACGTTGGCTACAAATATGTCGCAATGTGGTATTTTACAATGACTTCTTACACATCTGGAAATTTTTAAGCTTGATCTTGCAAGTTCTTTTGTACGCACCCTTATTTGTAAATGAAAATTACTAAATGTATGTTTTGAAAATCAGTACTTCATTCTTGATCATATACAGAGCCTGACTGAGTATATTTGAAAGAGGAAACAAAAAGGTGATGGAAAGCAAATAAATATAAAATTATAATGGGAAATGTGAAAAACATTGAAGGATTTTTTGAAAAAGAGCATCTGGATGGATGATATATGTGTAGATATGTGTATGGTAATTATTGTTTGCAAAGCCAATGTGATTACAAGGCAACCAATCTCCATGAAACTCAAGCGCATTGTTGTGCGTCAGATAATTCCATCACTATTTTTGTATGATTATCAGCAACCATATTAATAATGTCTCACAAAGGTTGGATGGTTTCTTGTAAAGCACTAAGAGTATGCAAAAACCAAGTTAGCATTGTGCAATGATCCCCTAAAACCTTCACCATAGGGGAAAATGTTATTACAGTGTTATGCCTTTGATTATGTCTTTCCAATCAGTTGCTTCTCAATTTTGCGTTTGGAGGATGCTCCAACACCAACCAAATATGTATAATCCATGATTATTGTGGAAGGATATAAAAGAACAAGAAAGACAGATATAACTTCTATCTTCATTTTGTTAAGCGTAACTGAAAAAGAGTCTTCCTTTTTTTTTTTAGTTTTTATTAATTTAAGAAATGAGGTCATATGTACTTACATTGTATGTACTGTTTCGACATTATTTAGGTGCTTGCAGCATCAACCAAAAAAACTAAAAGTGCTGATAATGGTTCTCTAGAATCAGAAAAAGGTCATTATAATGATTCCTTTGGAGAAGACGATGAAGGTATGATTGTGAACTCTAAGAAAGCAGAAGGTTCAGAATCCATTTCCAGTCGTTTACACAAATTTGATAAAGGTGATCAACTCCCACGATACAGGACTCGAGTATTTGCTGCAGAGTAAGTTTTTGTTACTATTTTATTTGTAGGATTTTAGTAACTGGATGTGATAAGTGAGAACCAGTTTTACATTTTAAAAACCGTCATGGGACTATTTAACAATATCTAAATATATTCTGGTAATAAAAGCTGAAGCAAGTGCAGAAAACAAATATATCTGCCGAAGTAAAGGATTCCATCAAATGTATGAAGTAGCTTCTGAAATTTCTAAAGATAATGGAATCGTTTTTTTTGCTATTTTAGGGTATCTTTAATCTTATTGTATTTCCATTCTTGATATTATTATCTTATCTTTGGTTTTAAACATTTGCTTCTTGCCAAAAGGGCTCAAGTATTCCTGTGTGTTTTCTTGTTATTACTTGTGATTTTTGGTACTGTCCAAAAGGTTTTCTTATATTCTTTGATGGCAATGCATACTATTTTGTTTCCTTGTCTCATTGCTGCACAGAGAATAGAAATATAACCTACTAATCTGTATCTGGTTTTATGTATCTTCATAAATTCCCTAGCCTGCAGGCTATGAGAGCACATTGAATCACCTTGGAAGATCTTCTTTCTCATATAGATTTTAAATGTCACAATGGCCAAGGATGAATATTTTTTTACTGTTAGTCTGATTTTGCCTACTTCTGTAGAAAGCCATATATCTTCGTTTTAGCTTTGATGAGAAAATATTTAATGTTTTTTTCATATCATCATACCCTTCATCAATGATGTTTCACTTTGCTTCCATTTTTGAGTTGTAGTTTTGTGAGACTTTCTTTTTTCTATATTTTACCAGTGTCACAAGGATCCATTCTTGGGGGTTGAATATGCAAAATTAGAACATTTCTGTATCAGATTTTCTAACCTGGGTATCAAAATTTGTAATGCTATCATTTTTATCTGCTCAGCTGTCTGTTGGGCATGTATTAGATGGCATTCTCTCTTGTGAAGAATCATCCTACATGTTGCCTCTATATGGTCTGCCCTTAATCATTTTTAACTTGTCTGGTATACAATTTCGTAGAACTCTATTTGGTTCCTCTTTCTATCTAAAATGTTGCATGTCTTTGTAAGCTTGGAAATTCTTTTTAGGATTGCACTTCTTTGCTATCATTGACAGGTTTTTGAATTGCTTCCTTATGCGCCTCAAATGGCTGGTCAGTTATCTTAGTTTATATAATGTTTCATTAAATTCTCTTGGCATGCTCACCATATAAACACCAGTTGATGAATGTCAACCATGTGTTTTATTTGGTAGTCTCCATACAATCTCCTCTTCTGGTGGCTTCTACTTGTAAGTATAATTTTTGTTATGATATAAACTACCTTTTCTCAATCACCATGTCTTTTATTGTGTAGCAGCAATTTGTGTATTATCTATCTTCTTTATATTCTGCAACTTTCATATCTCCACTGAGTAATTGGCATTTGCTGATAATCTTCTTTGATTGATATTTGCTGATCAAATAGAATGTTTAGCTTTGTATTTTGTTTGGTGATTGAAAAACCCTTGGTAGTCATTGTGCACAAAATCTCCCCCAATGTCATATTAAAATGATCAATGGTTGCAAGTCTTGGATATTTTAAATTGTTGCTGATCTCAATGTTTGTTTTAGAGTTGCCATTTTTTTGTGTGCCCTTTCATGCACTGGTTGCATCTCTATTAAATTGAATCCATTATCTCTTTTGGCATGATAGAGTCAATTTAGAAGAACAAATCGAAGTGTGGTGTTTAGTTCTGTGAAGCATTTGTTGAATAATTATGCAGAAATTGTTTTAAAACTAAGTTATTGGATCCTTCAGTTTGTGTGATGAGCCCAACTGGCTCTCAAGTACAAACTGAATTTTTTCTTTAATTTCAATTGCAGTTGTTTTCATTTATTTCTAACACATGCACTTTTGTGAAATTTTTCCAGAATCATGAAATGACATCAACAGCAAATTGAATTACAAAAAGTTAAATTTAATATTTAAGGCATCTTGACCAATGTAGGGCTGCTGATGATGAAACACAGCCCTTGACACAGCCCTCAAATCCTCTTAACTTGGATGCAGCACTTCAAGGAGTGACTCCTCCTTGACGCAAGGTAGTGGAGGTGATTCTCTGCAAACCATATGCTAGAAATTAAGACTTCCTTCAATCCCAAACTCCAACACAACCTGCCGTACTCCTCTCTGCTGTGTACAGCTCAGCGCAGGTCCGTACGACACTTCAGAACAGGCCAAAGATTCAAATAGATTGCTAGCAATTCGCTGGCATACAATCATCCAGCTCAAAGCACATGGAATCTTGAAGAAATCTGCGTTTCTTCAAGGAAGGAAACTCAAACCCTCAACACCACTTTCGTGTTTCCTCAAGTTCTCCGATTAATGCTAATAAATTCTAACCAGCACCACATAAAAATTCTGATTATTTACCATTCAATGCTCATGGCAAATTGATGAGTTCTCTCCAAAATCTGAAGACCAAACTCTTTGCAAACCCTTGCTTCCTTGAAGAAATTTGATTTCTTCCTTGGACAAAAACTTTTCACTTTTTCAATTTCAATAAAATGACATAAGGTGAATGAAAAAGCTCTTCATGTTTTATTTATAAGATTTTTAATGAAGGCTTCTCATTTACACTTTTCACTTAAGAGCCTTCTTCAACACACCTTCGAATTATAACATATAATTGCATAGTTATTAAATTAAAGTAGACTTAATTTAATAACTTCAAATATAATGCAATGTTATAGCAACTTATGACCATCACATCTTGAATTCTGACATAGCATCCAAATTATACACTGCTCTGCCAGAAATAACCATTTGACCAAAATAGACTTACTATAAATAGTAAGTCTCTCAAATTGGAGATTCTGCAAGGAAGTCTGAATCATCTGAAACCCCCGCCTAGGTGCTCTGCCAAACATAGCAATACTCGAAATACCGCTTACTATAAATAGTAAGTCATCCAATCTGACCCCAACAAAGAGCAGACTTGGCAACTAGAACCTCCAGAGTGAAATCCAACCACTAGCTCTGCCAACAGACCCCCTCTAACAACCTGATTAGCTTACGAGGGTCACCGAACTAAGCTAATCCCAAGAGTCTAAAAAACGGGGACATTACAGTTTGGATCTTGTTTCGGGTGCGAGCTTGATCCTGATCCTGCTCGGATTCCGGCCGGGCATCCAGAACCCACAAGGAATCCGGATGCTCGGCTGGAATCCGCACGAATCCAAGTCTATGGGTGCCCAAACAAAGGCCCCACATGCCATTTTTTTTTTTTTTTTTTGTCTGAAACATGTTGCAGGTCTCCAATAAGCCGCTACAAGTATTATGCTTGCACTGTAAATGGCATAAGGCCTCTTAAGGAGTGGTTACTGAGTATGTGCACGTCATTTTAGCATTTTTTTTTCTTTTTTGTTGGAATCATAATTGGAGCAATGTTGTGAGTGCCAAAAGGGATGAATACCATGTTTGCCCGCTGGGGTAAACTTAATATTGCATAGACATAGTATAGGAAATATAATAACACAAAATATATCAAAGAATAATAGATGCTTTCATTAATCATTCCAACGCATGAGTACATTCACATCATCATAATTCCTTCACCCGTAGGTGTTACATATTTATCTACTCAAAGGGGTGTGACCAAACGTCACCACCCAACCCAATTGCCCTTCGGTAATAATTAATTCCCATCGGGACCATATAACTAATATGTGACATAACATAAAGTAGTCTTTTCGGCTAACATCATCCCCCCCAAAAAGAAAGTCGTTTCCGATGACTCACAAAAAAAGGGAGATGAAATACACTACATAGAATAAGAAAATCACTGAAAAGAAGAGGTGGAGGGACGTCCCTGAAGGAGCTGAAGTGCCGCCTTCACCATCAATGCTGCTCTAAGTAGTTCTTTTTCGGTCACATCACATTCCTCCCGTGCCTGCACCAAACTTGTCTCCAAAACACACTTTTCAGCTGTAGCCTCTACTAACTCTTGATCAAACGATACTGTCTCCCTAGCCAATCTGACCACGATAGTCACCTACGCCGCCTTCTCCGCTTCCAACTCTTGGGTACGCTAAGCCAAGTGTCGCTCTACTGCCTCCAACCGGGTGGTTAGCTCCTCCCGAGCTCTCTGTGCATCCACCAAGACAGCCTCACGTCCAACCAAAACCTACTTTGAGTGTCTCAAAGCGTAGTACCCCTCTCGAAAGGCTTTCTCCATTGCTCTCTTCACCTCTGGCGTGCAGACACTCCATGCTTGCAGCAGATCCGGGTCTCATCAACTGGTCACACTCCCCAAAGGCTGGTAACTGAATTGAATAATTGTCTGTGTCGTATGACTTCTTGTTCTTGCAAGGCCGTCATTCTTGCAATGCCTTCCCTCGAACTCTTTGGTTCACAACCTCCAAATCCGTCTCCCTCTGCGGCTTAGGGCTTTCCTTCCAATGCTTGGCTTCAAGATTCTCTCTCACCATAGGAAACAAACCCAATGCCTACGTTGACTGCTCCGATGCCCCAACTCACATTTGTAGTGTACCACGAAAATAAAATGGGGGTCTGGGGCAACACCCCCAGCGGGGTCGAGGGGTAGTGCCATGTACCGTACCATTCCTCGCTGCTACCACTCCTTGTTGTTCAGTCTCTGGTCTCTGTTTGTTCATATGACAGTGAATTGTCACCGGTGACAGTCACTGTTCGATGACATCACCATTCGGTGACAGTCACCATTCAGTGAATTCACCATTCGGTGAACTCACCATTCGGTGACTTCACCATTCGGTGACTCATCGTTCGGTGACTTCTGACTATTCTTTTTTTAAAAACTTTTTTTTTAATAAACTCTAATTACCTTCCAAATGCTTCTCCAGTTGCCTGTTTGACCTCTCGAGTCCCTTTCCATCCTCTCGGTTGCTTTGTCCCTCTTCTTGGGTCCATCCTCTCCGGATAAGGTCTCAATTTTGATCCATTGATGGCCTCATGTATCTCCAATCTGTCGAGAGTCCCCAACATGACAACTTTGCCGTAGCTGACTTCCCGAAATTTTCCAAGCTTAATCTCATTCTTTCCATTGTACTTCAATACCAGCTGGCCAGGGGAGGAACACATCTTTCATAGGTGCCAATATTTTCTCTGCTGTTGTGCGACCTTCGTTGCCCATTGTGCTATCATTCTTCTTTCATCTAATTTATTGAGAGTGTGCAACTGCTCCCTCAAGCTTTCCTTGTTGCTGAGTCTGTTTTCAATGGCGATCCAAAGACTTGCAACCATAAATTGTAGAGGGACCACGGTCTCTTGCCCGTACATAAGAAGGAGAATAAAGATTTTGAAGGCTACGATCTTCCACTCAGGATTCCAATCATTGCCGACAAGAATGATCTTAGGTTCCTCTTCTTTGCCCAGATTCATTGGTTTGACAGACGACTCCTTATACTTCATGGGGTTTTGCTCATCCAATTTATGCATCGGGACTTTGCTTACTTTTGCATCCGCTTCCTTTTATTCATAGTACTGTGGGGGAAATTTTTCTGGCTCTTCTTCAATACTTAGTAAATTGCATGCTGGTCGGAAGAGTTCGTAATCCTCTATTTGCCAGTGGAAGAGACCGTTCAATGAATCTGCATCATCCTTTGAGCATTCCCCCAATCTTAGCACACCTTCACTATTCGGTTCCCTTCTGTCCCTTCCTTCATCCCCTCGATCGTTTTCTTCTTAGGAGTCAGATTCGGAGGAGGAAGCTATCTCCTCACTCACCAACTGGTACGGAGATCAATTGTGAACTCTTCTCCTCCGCTCTCCATTGAAAGGGTATCCCTTTTCCAATTATGGTTCGCTTTGGCTGTTACTAACCACGCTCTACCCAGTATGGCGTCATAGCCTTTCTGCTTTAGAGGGATGACGACAAAGTCCAGTACAAATGGTTGTGTATCGACAGTGACCGATTGTGCCATTAGTGTCCCGAGTGGTTTGATACCCTGCTGATTTGCACCTAGTAAGTTGAAGGTTGGTGGCCACAAGGTGGGCTTTCCCCTGTTTTTTCCACGTTGCCTCCGAAAGGACGTTCACCCCTGACCCTCCGTCCACTATAGTGTCTGTTAGGATGGTGTCAAGGATGCCCATCTCGACGACTGTCGGTTACCTGCCGCTGTTTACAGCAAGTATCATCGACTCAGTTGCAGACCCTTCGGGGATGTTCGTACGTGTGGTATTTGGTTGCGTGGCCAAGTTCCCCAATAGTTTCGTTCCCAAGTGAGGCATGGTGTGAAGGAGGTCTTGGAGTTTTACTGTTACCTCTAAATGTAACATTTGTCTCAGAATGTTTTGTTCTACATCGCTCCGGCCTGAGGTGGTGGCCATCTCCCATGTTTATTTTTGTGCTTTCATGGCCTTCTCTATTTCTTTGTTACCCTCCCGTGCCTCTTGTTTTTTTGTTCGAGGGTTTGGATATGTGGCTTGTTTTGTTTGTGATTGTGTGATGGCTAGTACCCCCTCGTCACTTCTCGTTCCCTCGATGTTGAGCAAGTTGACCTCGGATTTTGGGCAGTTGGCATCCTCGTGGTTTCCAGGACCACACCAGCGGCATAGCTTCTGTGGGGTGTCGCCCTTGTCGCAGTCCATTGCAAAGTGGCCCCACTGATTGCAAGCTTGACACTGGATCATCGACCAACCCTTGGAGTCGTATTGTATTTGACTCCTTGTGTTGGTGTTGTTATTTCCCCTTCTGCCACCGCGTCGGTTGCCTCCGTACCCGGCCGAAGATGCGTTATTGTTAATCTCTGCCCCCAATGTAGATGGTTGCTCTTGGGTAAATAGCACTTGTTGATTCCTCACCTTGATGTTGTATGGGCATTCCTTGGTGGAATGGCCCATGATCTGGCAAATGTCACAAAATGCTTTTTTGGGACACAACCCCTTTGTATGGCTACTCTCCTTGTAGTCCGTACACCACATGTCATCTTCCCCCTTTCTGGTACCCCCTTTTATGGTCTTGAATTCCTTCATCATTATCTCCATGTCCTTTTGGAGTGCCATGACCTTTTTTCTTCGACTCGCCCTCACTACCACTGTCATCATCTGAAGCGTCATCTTTGTCGGATGAGGACTTGCTTCTTTTCTTCTTGGAGGTCTTTTGTTCACTGTCCAAGTCCATCGGTCGGTTATAGGCATCTTTGTATGAGGTGGGGGGCACTATCTTCATTTTCCTCCATAGGTTAGATTTCAGGCCCTCCACGAACCATCTTTCTTTAGGCCATCCACTCGCTGGCTATCCATTTTTCTGACTAACTCCTTCAATCGGCGACCGTAGGCCCGTACTGTCTCCTTTCCTTGTTTGGTGCCGTATATTTCGGAAACAATTTCATTATCATCTCTCAGGAGTCGAAACTCCTTTTGGAATTCCTTCTTGAGGTCGTCCCAAGTGGTCACCTTTGTTTTGTCCACATCGGAGTACCAGTCGATGGCTACCCCTTTGAGTGTGGCCGGAAACTGTTTCACCCATTCTGCGTGATCGACGACTCCATTTGCCAACCAGATTGTCTTGCACGTACGACAATGCCGTATTGGATGTTCCTTTCCATCTCCATGGAATTTTGGCAGCTTCTCTTTGTTAGTTGCCATGTTTACTTTTCTAGGTGCCGAGTGTGTTTGTAGCATCGGTTGTGTTATAGGCTAGGATGGTACTGCCGACGTCGATACCTCGGAATTTTTTGGTACTGTACCACTTGATGTCTTCGAACTACTGGAACTGTCCAAGCCTGGTGGGCTACTGTGATCCCCGTGCCCCTTTGTCACTTCAATACTCTTGGCGGCAACGGTATCTTGAGGCTCCCTCCGTGCAGCTTCCTCTTCTTCCTTCCTTCGGACTTCTCTTGCTTCTGTCCATGGAGTTAAGGTTAAGGACCTGAACAAGCTCCTTGTTTCCTCTAGGCAGTCCTTGTCACTTCTTCTGGCCTCCCGGTTAGATTCCTCCAGACACTCGCCTTCACTTACTCCCTTCGGTAGTCATTTGGTGCGTCTTTTGAATCTCTCCCTTCGCTTAGCTTGCTGCTGTGCGAGTACAACTTTGCTAGCGGCCTGTTCTTCTTCGAGTTCCTTCTTTAAATTTCTATTTTTATTTAATTGATTAGGCATAAATTCTATTCAATCATCGATTGTCAGAGCATGGTCTTCTTCAAAAAGTTATGTTATTCCGTCCTCATTCATCCTCACATTGATATTCTCCTCAAGTGGTATTCCCATTCATCCACTCATTTTGTCACTTGCCAGATTCGTTTGGCAACGGTGCCAAATGTTTGCCCGCTGGGGTAAACTTAATATTTCATAGACAGTACAGGAAATATAATAACACAAAATATATCAGAGAATAATACATGCTTTCATTAATCATTCCAACGCATGAGTACATTCACATCATAATAATTCTTTCACCCGTAGGTGGTACATATTTATCGACCTGAAGGGGTGTGACCAAACGTCACCACCCAACCCAATTGCCCTTCGGTAATAACTAATTCTCATCGGGACCATATAACTAATACATGACATAACTGAAATGATCCTAACCGGCCATTTACTAATTTTCACCCATAAATCACATGCAGATTCGAAACCAACAGAATATGCAATATAAACGTTGAACCAATAACAATAACCAGCAGATATATTCATATAACCAGCAAATACATTCCCATGAAATAACTCAGAAATATGGATTTGTATTATACATCAGCAATACAATAACCAAGAATTATAATATCCAATCTGAAATACAGCAAAGAGCTGTAAGACTGGATGAAAGGAATGTGGTAAAACAATGGTGAACTCTGAAGTGAATCCGCACTGGGATGAATTGGGTTTCTGTCCAATCCACCAAGAAATGCTGAAGGTTTCCGTACTCAAATTTCTGATTCGATAGTTGAAGCTTCTTGAATTCTTAGGGACAAATAAAAATCCATAAACTGAAGCATACTCAATGAGACTCCAAAACCTCCTCTCAAGGTTGCAGTTGTGACTCTTCAGTTTCCCCACTGTGACACTTCATATGCCCATTTTGTCTCTTTATAACTTCACTTTAAGTTACTTTTAAATAAAATGACTGTTGAGTTATAAAGTAAAATAATAAACAAGTGAGGAAATCTTCCGGCATTAAAACAGGGGCTTAAACGAGCTCGGATGCCGACGTGTGATAGCTCGCCGGAAAGCTCTCGACGAGACGCTCCAAGTCCACTACTGAAAAGCCAAGAATTCTGAACTCTGCTGACTTACTATAAATAGTAAGTACCCTGGAAACCTGCAGAAACTGCTCTGATTGGCCTGGACCTGAAACCACCTAGGCCAATTATCTCCTGGTGCACTGCCACACCATGGTTAGCCCTCCAGACCAAGGTGAAAAGGCTAACAACACGGCACAATATAATGTACCCCAAAAAGGGGACATTACAATAACATAAAGTAGTCTTTCCGGCTAACATAGCAAATGCGTGAGTGGAAAATGGCTTTATAGGCCTCTTGGCAGTGCTCTAGATTATCATAATGTCATGTGAGGCGAAAAGCAATAGCTAGAAGTTGTTAAGGTGGATGATTATGAGAAGTGACAGTTTGATATCTTAGAAAGCAGTTGTTTGACGACTTTGACATTTTTTTGGCCACATTTTCTCAATCTTGACTATGTCAGTTAGGGTGTTAGCTGATTTGTGCAGTGTTGGAAGACTATTTCTTTGCCTAGATGTAATGGTTTGTTTTTGTGGAGTGCAACTGTCTGTGTATTTCTAGTGGTTGTTATGGTTGAGACATCATTTAGCTTGCCCACGTAGGATTCTGGCAGATAGTCGAGTGATTATTGATGGGAAACAATTGACATGCCAAGGAACCACTTAGCTTTCCTTGCTAAGAGGCCACAAAAGGATTTAAGGCTATCAAAGAGTCTTTGGCACAACTTGGCTGGCTCAATAGACACTCTTATGTGGTTTTCAAAGAAGGATAGAAAATATTTAGGGTTCTCATGACACACAGAAGTGAGGTGAGATAGACGAGGTTGTAGGGTTGATGTACAGCTCCCTTAAGACCAATATGGCAAATCTCCAGGTATGCCACTGATTAGCAAATGGGATATTCGTAGCATACCCAACTTGGAATTATTCACCCATTTAAATTTTCTCTAGATGAAAATCTCTATTGTGTGTGTTTTGCCCATTGTCGCCCATTATTTATGTTTAAAGTTTTGAACCAATGATGAATGAACTTCAAACATGTTACATGTATGAATCTATGAATATACATATATACATACACACACACACATCTCTCTCTCTCTCTCTCTCTCTCTCTCTCTCTCTCTCTCTATCTATCTATCTATATACCCATGGTACCGGAACCCAACCAAATTTTCTTTTTCCGAATCCGAGAAGTGGAATCCAAACCCAAATCTGAATTAGAACCAGGATTGGCAACTTAGTTTTAAAAGACTGCTGGAAGGATTATTGCCAATCAAGAGCATCAGATATGACATGGAGTTACTTCGGCAATGAATTTTGCCAAACAAAGTGACATATAAGCCGATACACTCAAAGAATGAAGATTTGAATAGGAAAGTTCAAGAGTCATCAAAGGGGTTGGTAAGAGAGCTTTAGCCAATGTGTAGTTGCAGTAGTGTTAGCACCAAAGAAAGGAGGAGAATAATGTATGTGCATGGATTTTAGAGCCATCAACAAGATAACAATCAAATATACTTTTCCATTGTCTTGGATTGATGACTTGATGGGTTGTTTGAGTGCAGCAAAGTACTTAATAAAGATTGGTTTGAAAAATGGGTATTGCCAAATCAGAATTTGGCAAGGTGAGGTGCGGAAGATAACCTTCAAAGTAAAAGCTATGTTGTTGGTATGGGTACAAGAACGGGTATGTGGGTACAGACAATTTTTTTTTTCGCCCTTAGGTATGTGGGTTTGGGTAAATGTGTGTTGTGTATACAAAAAATGAAAGAAATATACATAATTGTCAAGTTAAATACATTTGATAGTATGATACTTCATCATTGATCAATGCCAAACACCAAAATGGTAGTGATAAAGATTGGCATATAATAATTATCTTTGTCAAGATTTAATATTTATCTTTTATGAATTGGCATTTAATAGTTATAGTTTTAGTTGTTTAAGTTGTTGATTCTGGTCTCCACTCCTAGACCACCTCATTGTAATCAAATTTCTTATATGACTAAAGATCCCACTAACTAGTGGGGTTTGGGTGTAAAGAGCCCGTCTGGCTCCTTGCTATTATTATTATAAATTTCCCAAATTTGCTAACACTTTGTTTAGTAATAATATCAGATTTCCACAATCCATTTTTACCATTCTTGCTATTACTTTGTTTATTGTTTTGACAAAATATGAATTTCCACATAAACTTCCAGGAATTAAATAAATTAAATATCAACTTATTCTAACTTCTACAATTCACTGAAATATTCATACTTAACTATTTGCTTATATTTAACACCAGCCAATTAACTATATAGGCGAATTGCACCTTAGGATGAATTATGTACATCTTCTGGATGGATAGCGGCTACTAGGTATGAAACGCAAGTCTCCAAAATTATGAACGCAGCTCCTTAAAATCCAAACACAGCCCCTTAAATTATTAACATAGGGCCTGAGGTATCACACACAGCCCCAACAAAGAACACGCAGCCACCATAATGATGAAGTTGCAGCTGGAAGACTTCACGCAGCCCAAGGAAAATCTCACGTGGCTGAATACTGGCCACACTTAGCACAAAGAAATATCGTGGCTTCCCAAAAACAACACGCCACCTTCAGGATTAAATCCGCATGGTCAACTTGATATACATCAGCATCAATTGGCAGCCATGAATCAACAAAAATTCTCCAGCAGAATCAAATGCACAATTCACCACCACCAGAATGATTCAAAGAGCAGCAGAGAGGAATCAGTCCTCAAACCTTTGTTGAAAGCTCTCAACAAAAGATTTCATAATTTTTTATCGAAATGAACAATGGATAATTGAAAGTGCTTTTTCGAATTGAATATATAGCTTTTTTGGAAAAAGCTTCAATTTCACTTTTTTCACTTAAAATGCTTTTTAATGACAACTTCATTTTATAACATTAAGTTATAAAGTCATTAAGTTATTAAATTAAAATAATTTAATTTAATAACGATAATTTTGAAATAAAAGCCACTGTAAACTACTGACTGCAACAAATCTGTTTCTGACACCATAGCCTCAAACTTCAACTGCCCTGCTAGAAATAGCCAACTGCTCAGAAATAGCCAACTACTAAAAATAGACTTACTATAAATAGTAAGTCTCTCAAACTGGAGATCCCTTGAAACTCGATCCTAAAACATTTGACACTCCTTGCAGATGCCCTGCTAACCCTGGCCATGCCCAAAATACCACTTACTAAAAATAGTAAGTTGACCAAATTGACCCGAACGAAAAGCAGACCTGATAATTTGAACTTCCAAAATGGAATCCCAACACTGGCTTTGCCAACTGACCCCCTCCGATCGCCTGATTAGCTTGAGAGGGTCGCCAAACCAAGCTAATCCAATAGTCTAAAAAATGGGGACTTTACAGTCCTCCCTTCCCAAGATTGCTTGTCCTCAAGCAATCAGGAAAACAAGCAAAATCACAAACCACCTGGATCCCAAGGTTGGTCATGAGTAATGTCCTGATCAACCCCATACTCCTGTGAAGAAGCCAACAACATCAACAGTATAGACACCAACAACTGAGAAACTGCACTCAACACCCAAATAACTGACATCACTGGAAACATCATCTGAAGACCAACTGTAGATGCTGATGCAGAAAACAATCCGGCAGAACTCAACCCAACTGAAACAACAACTCTGTCAATACTCGAGTCCCTATCTAACTGCCATTCACACCCAACTGCACTGAGAAGACGACAATGACCGAATGTACCTGAATCACTGTTACCAACTCTAACCTCTGATAAACTGTCCTAGATGTGTCGATACTGCAAGTGGTCCAACTTGCAACTGCCAATTCCATCTGCAAAAGATGGTACTAATCCATCCCATAACGAATGGTAAGAAACTGGAGCCGGTTTACCCTTGCGTGAGATCAAATCTTCCACTTGTGGGTCAAAAGAAAAATGATGAGCATACCCTACCATATAATGCCGGTAGGAAGCCCCAATCTTCGTAAATGGCTCATCATTACCCAACTGGGAATCATGAGATGGCTCCAATCTCTGACTCCACATAACCGCAGGCTGGTTAGGATCCTGAGTAACCCTCTCAACAAACCCAACCTCGAAATCCCTGTGAGGAAGCATAGTAGATAGAGTCTCTACAATCTTTCCCACCAACCTCCGGATAGCACAAGTATCGCGGATAAGAGTACCCTTAGACACTCTGTATGAATCCTCTTGCAAATCTGCACTCTCAAGTAAATACTCCATGAATGACTCGGTGCAGTAGAAATTATACGTGGAAGCGTCAACTTGCTCCCCCACAACCCACAGCTGATCCCTCTAAAAATGTGGCACAACCAACTATCCCATGCTATCAGCTATATGAGATGAAGAAATAGATTCACTTCCAACAAAAGGAAGCAAATCAACATGAGAGCTTGATTCTACTGGTACTCCTACCTCATCTGTAACTAGTGCACTCACATCCTGCACAAATGTGATTGTCCCACCATCATGTCACACATCCCCAACCGTAGAAGCAATCTCACCACCAACCACCTCAATGTGCAATCGAACTGGGTCTGGGGCTAGTGTAGACCGTAAATGCTCCAACTCCACGGTCACCTCCTGTAACTGGATTTGCGACTCCTGAAGAGCCCGCTAAGTGCCCTCTAAAGCCTTAGTAGTCCCTGTGAGCTCCTAAGTAAGCTCACTCACCTCCTCCTGTTTGTCCATCAATGCCTCATATGCTGTACTCCCCCACTCAACTAGGTGATCTCGGTCGGCTACCAACTGTAAATACTTCTGTCTCAAAATTCTGATAGCCTCCTGCAAGGAATGAATCTCTGTCAAGGAAAGGTAACCACCACTGTGATCATTTGTCATAGGAGCACACCAACCATTAACAACCAACAACTGACGCGTGGCATCAAAATACTCGAGAGTAGAAGTAATATCTCTCTCATCAACTCGCAACTGGCTAGTCACATGATGACTCTGCACAACGGGCCTCCTACGAACAACCTCAATTGTATTGACCACACTATGAGAGGAAACTGCATCCAACAAACTCCCCTCAAGATCACCGTATCTCTATGTACTTTCATCCGAGTACACATCTACAAACTGAGTACAAGCATGAGATTCGTCCTCATCTAATCCCGAGGAAGCTGCTGTTGAATCCAACTCAACACCATCTCCAGCTACCTCATCCTCTGCAACCGCCGGACAATCCAGATCCTGGGATCCATCCTCAGTCACTAACAACTCATAGTCCTCCCCCAAGGTCTGATAAGTCAAACATGTCTTGCTGCAGAAAGAATCATTCTCATGAGTCACCGACGAAGTAATCCCCTCTCTAGAAGTGGAAGCCTTGGTTGTAACAAACTCTTGCCACTCATATGCCTCCCCCTCCTCATCCGTGAGTCCCTATAACACACAATCCTAGAACCCACCACCACCATATGACAACGCTGAGTCCACACCCAAAGTCAGATATAGAAAACCAGAAACACTACAGCACTCATCATCCTCACTCTCAATATCGGAAATATCTGTGATGCTAGTGTCCACATCATCCATCTGCAACTCCTCCACTAACTCTGAGTGCATACACGACTCAATGTCGTCATGTGAATCAACTATACTGTGGCATGAATCTATGTTACCCAACTCAATTGCAACACTCCCATCATGAGTGTCATCACTAGATATCTCTATGCTCACATCTTCAACACAGGAAAAAACCACTGTCTCCTATAGTGATCCCACACTGCGACTGCTATCATAAACCTCAGAGCTGTCAGAGCTCATACGCTCCTTGCAGTCATCACCCAACATCTCACAGGGGGTGTCATCCCCAATGCAGCTCACAACATCCACAAAAGTGTCATCCGATGTGTCGAAACTATCAGCTTCCACATCTCCCGCTGAAATCTCAACTGCTGACACCTAACTCTGCACACATGACTCAACGTCAGGCTGTGCACCAATAATGCTAGAGCACGAATTGTCATCAACTGACCCCACTGTAATGCCCAGATCACCAACATCACCACTGGGAAACTCCATACATGCATCGGTCCCATTTGAGGAAGCAACTGCCTCCTGAATTGGAGCAACACTACTACAACTGACATAAAAATCTCCAATAACCACTCCCTCCACGGAAGAGTCTGAACACTCAGTGATAACTATAGTATCAGTTGACTCTGTACAAACCGTAGTGACTACTCTGGGAACCTCAACCTGGTGATGCTCAGTGCTGCTGTCAACCAATGGTACTGAAACATCCACTTGTTCCCGTGTAATGGATCCATCATCAGCACTGCGGATAGGATTAGCGGGTGCTGTACTAGATACAGGAACATCAGCATCATGGACACCTGTCGGAGAAAACTCCAGCCTTCTCCCCTGCAAACTCGATGTCGGCCTTCTAAAGGCAGAGACCATATACCTTGCTGCCTAGTCTACTGTCATTAGGTCCGACAAACTCTCTGCCAATCTCTGCTGATGCAGTCTAAGTTTCTCCATACTTTCTACTAAAGCATTTAATTCCCCTCTCTTTCCCATACTGCTTCGGCGACTTCTAAAACTAGGCCTCTTGTATTTATCCATAGCTAGGGAAAGTGGAAGTGTTGATCATTTTTAAAATAACTTCAGAATATAAATGAATCCAGACCCCACAGGATGGTAGGAAAAATGCTTTGATACCACTGTAAAGAGCCTGTCTGGCTCCTTGCTATTATTATTATAAATTTCCCAAATTTGTTAACACTTTGTTTATTGTTTTGACAAAATATGAATTTCGACATAAACTTCCAGGAATTAAATAAATTAAATATCAACTTATTCTAACTTCTACAATTCACTGAAACATTCATACTTAACTATTTGCTTATATTTAACACTAGCCAATTAACTATATAGGTGAATTGCACCTTAGGATGAATTATGTACATCTTCAGTATGGAAAGCAGCTGCAAGGTATGAAATGCAAGTCTCCAAAATTATGAACGCAACTCCTTAAAATCCAAACGCAGCCCCTTAAATTAGTAACGTAGGGCCTGAGGTATCACATGCAGCCCCAACAAAGAACACGCAGCCACCATAATGATGAAGTTGCAGCTGGAAGACTTCACGCAGCCCAAGGAAAAGCTCACGTGGCTGAATATTGGCCACACATAGCACAAAGAAATATCGTGGCTTCCGAGAAACAACACGCCACCTTCAGGATTAAATCCGCATGGTCAACTTGATATACATCAGCATCAATTTGCAACCATGAATCAACAGAAATTCTCCAGCAGAATCAAATGCACAATTCACCACCACCGGAATGATTCAAAGTGCAACAGAGAAGAATCAGTCCTCAAACCCTTGTTGAAAGCTCTCAACAAAAGACTTCATAATTTTTTATCGAAATGAACAATGGATAATTGAAAGTGCTTTTTTGAATTGAATATATAGCTTTTTTGGAAAAAGCTTCAATTTCACTTTTTTCACTTAAAAGGCTTTTTAATGACAACTTCATTTTATAACATTAAGTTATAAAGTCATTTAGTTATTAAATTAAAATAATTTAATTTAATAACGATAACTTTGAAATAAAAGCCACTGTAAACCACTGACTGCAACAAATCCGTTTTTGACACCAGAGCCTCAAACTTCAACTGCCTTGTCAGAAATAGCCAACTGCCCAGAAATAGCCAATTGCTAAAAATAGACTTACTATAAATAGTAAGTCTCTCAAACTGGAGATCCCCTGAAACATCTGACACTCGGTGCAGATGCCCTGCTAATCTTGGCCATACCCAAAATACCACTTACTAAAAATAGTAAGTTAACCAAATTGACCCGAACGAAAAGCAGACCTGATAATTTGAACCTGCAGAATGGAATCCCAACACTGGCTCCGCCAACTGACCCCCTTTGATTGCCTGATTAGCTTGCGAGGGTCGCCAAACCAAGCTAATCCAATAGTCTGAAAAACGAGGACATTACATTGGGGAATGGAGACCTTAATGGGTTTGAGGGGCCACAATGATAAGTTGCGAAATGTTTTAGTTTATAGAAAAACCCAATGATAGAAAGTGCTAAATGAGAAAAGGGAGAGTGAAGAGAGCAAAATGATCTTTGTATTGGATGGAATTATGTTTTTATGTGCATTCAGGGTTTTCTGATGCAAAAAGGAGGTAAAAAAATGTATGTTTTAGTTACTTTTTCGTGCTTAGTATCCTTGTGTATGCCTGATGAGTACCCAAGCATGTGTAGATGCCTAGGTATGCACCTAGACATACCTCGGGCGAACTTGTATTTGAATGTACTCATTACAAGTGTGGCATGCCTTAAGGTTGTACCCGTAAACAAAGTAAAAGGAATGCATGAATGTTTGGTTATGTGTAACAAACCAATAAATAATTTTTGCAAATAAATTTATAATATTTAAGTATTTTTTAACCAGATGTTGAATAAATCCAAATTTTGTCAATGATTTTTCATTAATATTATAACCTAGATTGATAATTGAGCCAATGAAGAAAGATAAATTTAAATTTTTTTGTTATAATTGTTAAAATCTGGAAATACATTAAAATATGCTACAACACAGTAGCAATAATACTGTATCTACATTGCTAGAACCCACCATGGCTAAATTATACAAACTTATTACAGCTGATTCTACAACAAATGCTCATTCATAACCTTTGAGTGAGAATGTCTTACATAACTAATGGGGTTTTGTCCTCTAATTCTATAACAAAAGGGTTTTCATGCACAGATTTTATTGCTTGAACTTCAGTCTTTAGAACAAATTTTGGTAAGAATTGTTTGTGTAGCATGCATAGTTCATTCAATTCAAGCATAGTTGCACAAAGAGTCGTCTCCGAACCCTAGGGACATGTCTCAAAGATCTCTATTACTGAAGACTGAGCTTGAGATGTCTCCAATTGCAAGAGACTTTCAACTGTGGTCTTTTGAAGACTACTGTTGTCTTGCACACAAAAGGTGCAAACTACCACACAAATAAAACAAATACCTAAAAATTAAAAGTTAAATGCACTAGGAAAGTGGAAAATAAACACACCACGAAAGGGAAATCAAGAGCCAACATAGGGCAAGAGTTAACATAAGCTAACAAGACCACGAGTATTTTCCATTTAGCTATTTGCAGTTTGATGCAAAACTCAAAAGATATTTATGTTTTCTATATTCTTGTTGTTGTTCTTTTAATTCCTTTATATAGACTTTGCAATATACACAATGGGGGTGAATTCTATTAGATCCTTAAGATTTCAGAATTTTCCTATGATATGCATTTTCTTTCTTCATTCTTGTGAGTATGTCTATATTCATATTCTCACATATATAATCTCTCTTCACATTCTCATATATATAACCACATTCTCATATATATAATCACATACTCATAGAAAAAGGATTTGTAGTGTTAAAAGATTCGACTTGTTAGTTTGGGCCATTGCCTTCAATTTCCTTATACACAATGTCTATATTCATATTTAGCTTTAGAAATATACACCTATTTTCAAATTTTCTATAAATTATTAAAATATATTAAAACAATTGGCATCTCCAAGTGCTCTATCTCCTCTTTTGAAAAATAGTCGTATTGGTACAGGTACTAGTCTTTGGAGTCTCCAGGTACCCCCCGGTCTTCATGCAACCTTGATTTCAAATCTTTTGGGCCCCTAATACCCCAGAGATGACAAATTCTAAATTAAATTCTATCATTCCTTGATTGGTACATTAAAGAGAACACCCATACATATTAGGCATTGGTTTCCCTTGAATTGTGCTTGAAATCGTGTTCTTGTGGGCTTGAATATACCATTGAAGCATGTATAAATGTTTTTTCGTGATCTACAAATGTCCTTTGCATAAATAACACCACTAGATTAAGGTATGCAGGCCAAGGTAGAGTATGTGACTTATGCTAAAACAACAACTAGAAAATGGCATGGGGATCTTGAGGGCTTGAAACCCTAACGACTGCATCAACGGCTACTCTAATCACCTTTTTTTCATCGTTGGAGGTGCATGAAATTCCGTGTCCTTAAGATTAAATATTATTTAATGGGTAGATATATTTGACGGGGAAGTTGTTAAGGCTACATGGAAATTTAGAATCATTAATGGTGATCTGGGTTGTGCAGGGAGGTAAGTGGTGGTGAACAATGCCAAAGATAGGAGTATGAGAGCTCAATGGTTGGGGATACCTCATAACTCTTACCACATGTTAGTGGAGTTTTGATGTTGAGGGAAATATTGAGAGTATGGAACCTCTCTTCAAATTATATGGGAAGTTCATTGCAATCTAAATAAACACTAGACACTAAGCTAAAGGCAAGTTATATAGCTGTTCACTCTATTTAATGTTTCATCAAGGTTTTAGCATAAGTGAAATAACTACCTTCTCTTTTTTCCATGAGTATGAGCACAAGTTTGTATACAATTCTACATGACGATGAGATTTTATAGATCTTGAATGAAAGCATATTACGTGACTTTTTCTCCAAGAGAAGATAAAGTTATGAAATAAACCTTTTAGAATTAAAAGGGAGAAAAAATAAAGGATAGTATAATCCTTTGGTTTAAAGAAAGATTAAAGAGTGTGAATGAAAACTCTCTTAAAAGAGAGTTATAATTATATTTATGAAAGCATAAATAAATGTGACATTTTTTGAAAGGGTGTGATGGTTTGGAAACCATGCCTTAAAAAGGTTATATAAGTCATTTATGTGATACTTGGAAGGGGCATGGAGATCTATAATGAGCCCAACTGGCTCTCTATGACAAATTGTCTTTTTTTTTAATTCAAATACCATTTGTTGTATGTAATTTTCAACATATAAGAATCTTTTAAATTTCACAATGAATGACTCGATTACAACAGCAATTACTCAAGTTCTGACAACTCTAGAAATAAATAAATTTTAACTCGACTTTAAAATTTAATAAGTACTGAATAATCATTAAAGGAAATTGGCACCTTTATTAACCAGCACTAAGGACGTCAATTCTGGAAGCTCCTAGCTGTGACGTCAATCCCAGATTAAAAAAATCGCAGCTTCTTCTATATTTAATTTTTAAACAAATCCCAAGTACCAAATCGCAGCAGCTCCCAATTGAATCTGGTCTGTATTAATAGCAATGCCGACACCCTGTTTCCACTTACAATTAAACAGCTCTTTTGCTATGATAATAAATCTGCCCTGCCATGAATGCTGAGAACAGAACGGTATTGGAAGAATTCCGTACGCGCCTGGATTTGTTTTTTTGCTGTTGCTGAATCCTATGCAATCCGCTGGTAAATGAGACCAGCTCAAAGCTTTGCAATATTCAATGAAGAAAGTTAGGTTTCTTCATAAAACTCCAAACCCTCGATTTCCTCCCCTTATCGTTTTTCCCTAACGCCAATAAATTGGCTATTAAATCTGCTCCAACTCAATAAATCCAGCCAAGAAAACTCAATAATAAATAATGGAGGTACAACAGCCTCCAAATTCGAATTCCAAACTCCTCAGAAGGAATAATAATCAAACCCTATGAGAACCAATCGATGCATCTGCAGATTTCAGACTTCTCATAATTCCAGTATTAAATCGCAATAGATTTCATAATTCATAGATCAAACCCCAGCAAGAGACAAATTCAGATTCCTTGAGAACAAATGATTCGCCTGTAGAAACAACAAATGAAGAAACACAGAACTTTTCCAAACAATTTCAGAGCTCCAGCAGGAAGACAAATCAAACCCCAGAATGAATAAATTGATTTGCCTGCAGAACAAACTTCTTATAAACCCAGTATACATCAGCACTAGATTTAATTCAGAATCAGCAGCTGCAAAATTCACCACCAATCTATGATGGTTCAAATTGCTAGAAGAGAAATCAGTCCTCTAAACCCTAGCCGGTTTCTCACAGCCAAGAGACTTTATAAATTTTAAAAAATCAACAATAAATGAATGAAAGTGCTTTTCCGAGTAGAATATATAGCTTTTTCAGAAGAAACACAATTTTACTTTTTTCATTAAAAAGACTTTTAAATGACCTCTTCACTTTATAACATTAAAGTTATAAAGTATTAAAGTTATTAAATTAAAATAATTTAATTTAATAACGATAACTTTAAAAACCAAAAGCCTCTGAATTCTGCTGACTGAAACAAACTCATTTCCGACACCAGAGCTTCAAACACCAACTGCCTTACCGGAAATAACCCACTACCAAAAATAGCCAGCTGCTAAAAATAGACTTACTATAAATAGTAAGTCTCTCAAATTGGAGATTCCCTGAGACTCAATCCCGAAACATCTGACGCTTCATGCAGACATCTTGCTAATCCAGGCCATACCCAAAATACCACTTACTAAAAATAGTAAGTCAACCAAATTGACCCGAACGAAGAGCAGATATGATAAACTAAACCTCCAGAATGGAGTCCCAACACTGGCTCCACAATCTGACCCCCCTCTGAACGCCTGATTAGCTTGTGAGGGTCGCCAAACCAAGCTAATCCCGAAATCTGAAAATTGGGGACATTACAAGATCACTCATGGAAGAAGGTGGTGGCTTGGTGAGCTTTGAGGCATTTGGAGAAGGGGAACACAATGTGTGTCCAACTTGGAGTATAGCATACATGCGGGAGTGTCTTGGATAGTGCTGCATTTTTTGTGCCGTCAAGGCATGTAGGGTTCTTTGTAAGAACCGTGATTTCTGTGTAAGAACTAGTTTTCTTCATGGGGTGTTATAGCCATAAAGGACCTAAGGCAACCAGAATCTTCTTAGAGTGAGAATGACCATTCCATGTGCTCTAGATTAAGATAAGTATTGGAAACCTTGATGCTATAAGATATTGAATTTTTTTTATATATGATTGATGATAATATGGTTGAGATATATGGCTATGTTATTCAATATATCATGTTGGATATTTCCTTTAGAGTTCTTATAAATTATCACAGTAGGGAACTCATTGTTACTTATGTCTATTTTAGATAACATTATCTCTAGTATTAATCAGTGTATTAATTCTGCTGCTTATACTTAACTAATTCTAGTAGAAAGTCCAATAATATTTAGTATCAAAGCCTAATGATTAGGCCTAACTATCTTTAAATTTCCCTTTTTAAATGTTGTGAAATATCATATCAACTAGTCTTTGAAATGATCTTTGTGTATGTCTAGCATTATAACCTTTGAGTCATAGCACTTGATTCAATAAGACCATTTTTACCAAACATCTTATCTCGAACTTTTTTATTATTTTAAAAATCAATTTATCATTTATAATATTTAAATTTAAAAAATCTGATTATTTATTTCAAATTTTGATCTTTACCTTTTGAAATTCAAGTATTTTTCATTTATAATTATTTATATATAATTATCATTCTAAATACCACCACAAGTTTTTTAACATATCCTCCTACATTCCTTAAAATATGTTCTACTTGTCACACTGCTCTTCACTAGATACTCTTGGAGCTTTGTTAGTTTTTTTCATGTCTACCTTTTGCTAGTTTTTTAATGTCTACCTTGACCATATAGCTATGTCCATTTACTTTTTTCGACCAAGTGTTATCTTCCAAATATCATCATGTCCTTTCACCTTTTTCACTTGGTCTTATTTTAAATGATACGTGCTTTGTAGAGAGGACACAATCTTTTAATAAGAGCTCAAGGGCCTCATACATATGTCTTTAATTCACAATGTTGTACAATCAAACTCACATATGCCTTTGAAATGACCATGGTTGAACCAGTATGGGTGTAGAAAATAACATTTGTTCAAATCTATGAGATTTCCACAATCCATTTATAAGACAACAGCTTCTGGATTAGATTGTGTAGAGTTTTTTTAAAACATCAACGTTTCGGATCATACTACATGATCCATCATCAGGGTGCTAGAGATCAAGAAGAAAAAGAAAATGAGGACCAACAAATCTAGAAAACATACAAGTATGTACACTCGAAGAAAACAGGATTCTTTAAAAAAGGTCATACTCTATGCATTAACAAGGCTTCCACACAATTAACTATAAAAATAATGTTGGAGTCGATAAGAATGACCTAAATGAGTTCCCTAAAGGTTTTCTAGTTGCCTATTAATAGCTCATTATGTCATTATTGTTTTTCATATGTGGATGTCGTGTTGGGAATCAGTGTTCACATCTAGGTGTCATAAATATTAGGATGCAAAAAATAGTAGTTAAGGTAGGTTTGTTATTGTTTGTTGAATAGGTTATTCTATTAGTGGTACGAATGTGCTTGCATTGAGTTCTTAAAACAAATCAATGTATTTAGGAAAGTTGGTTGTGGGAGTTTCCTGAATAATAGGATATGAGAATCCTATAAATCTGTAATGTATTTGATTGAAAACTTAAGAAAGAATCACGCCTTTATCTTGAATAATATTACTCTACCTAAATTTTTTTATTATGGTATCAGAGCAGAAATTGTTTCTTTGCTTGTGAATAGTGAGGAATGGTGTAGGCTTGTTCAAAAAGAATGTTGAGCAGACGAGATAACCGTGGTGATAGTTCTGGTCATCGCTGACAGAAGACTTAAATGACTAGTGTAAGAGCAGTATTAAACTCCTATGCCTTGGCATATAGTTAATGAGCGATGAGAAAGGCACAAGGAAATTAGGGAAGGGAAATTTAAAAGAGATAATAAAAAAATACAATAAGTTTCTTGCACATTGAGATGGCACGTTTGAAGAAGATGCATTTGCAGCGATAAAACTTGGTGTTGGCCATAGAATGTTTGCACTATAACGGATTTTGTAGATATGTTTAATGAAGGCGTATGTGTAATTGATATATTCTTCAAAGGTTGGCGATATCTATTGAGATGAAATGCAAGTTGTCCATTGAGCACAAAAATCCATTGCATCTCGTTTCTTGTTATTCGGTTTTCATAGGTTCTGTTGGTGCCCAAAAACGATGGATTTGCTTTTGGCCAACTGACAGGTAAAATGGTGATGAACCACTTGATACCTCTGCAATTTTGGCTTAATCAAGCCAAGGTTGGTAGACCTAATCGATCAACTGCACACAAAAAAAGGAAGTTCCTCCCAAGGTGGTAAACAATCCCTTGGAGGAAGAAAGGAAAAAAAATCTTCTCATAATCTCTATTATAAAACTTAACTAAACTGATAACCACTAGGATCCTAATTGTAAGGCTTTGAAATAAATGATTTAATGATCTACAAACTACAAAACATGAACTAATATAACAATTTCCAAATAATGATTAGATTAATGCCTTCTAAAAACTTGGGCTATGGAGTCAGATAACTTTCAATCTTACGTATGACCGGAGATAGTTTTAAAAAACTTGCTTTAATAAGACAAGACTATCATCTCAAGGGCTTCCACTCAAAATATAACTCAAACCAGATTATACAGTTAGTCTTATCGAATTTAACTCTGTTCAAGAGACCGACAAAAACAAGGGAAGATTCACAGATATTTCAGTTGATATTCAAACTATATATTGATTTTGAGTTATAACATTTAGGGAATTTAACACAATGAAACACTCTGTAAAATAGAATATTTGAAAGACTAATTGAAAACATATAACTTATACCCACAAATAAAAAGAAATGGCACTTATCTTTATTGATGTTGAAAAATTGGTACATAAGAGTTCATGGTTGCAGTTGTTGAACAATTCTACCCCTACTGTAAAATGTATCTCCCATCCTCCTTTTTTACATTGGTCCTGGTATCCCATATTTATAAAATTTTAGGGATGCATACGCGCTTCAGACCAATGTGTCTGTTCAAAACTAAAACCTAATCCCTAAATCAACAACTGAAACATAATAAATATATAGTTACAATATGAAATATTAATTGTTCCAATGGTTAATATATGTAATAATCATATCTTCATTAAAAGCTCCTTTTGGAATATTTATGTCTTCTTTATTCCGTAACATTATGCACGTTGATAGACTTCAAAGCTCCTGCATGAAATTTATTTAATTAGATACCTCAAAAAAAAAAACATACATTAGGGTTCCTTAATATGATAAAACTTTATAATAATTCCTTCTTGAGAATATTTTATCATATGCATAATTTAATTAAATGCTAATAATTGATGTACTTCCAATTCCACCCTAATATATATTCTCCAATATTTAACATGGGTCAAAGGTTGAATACACTTTCCATAATGTACTTTCACACCCTTAGGGCAACTTAAAAATATATAATCTATGTGTTATTAATATGCCTATCTATTAAAAAAAATCAATTTACCCTAATAAACATTTTCAATAGTAATTATAAGGTGAAAAGAATGAAAATATCCCTTTACATAAAATACATTTCACCTTTTAGGACCAATCATTTACCTTGGAAAAAATAATATTACTTGAAACCCATCATATTCAAAAAGGTGAAAAAATATCTCCATATCATAAAACATTCAACGTGAAAATCATTCACAATATTGTCCTTTTAATTACTCATAGGGTGAAGGTGTTCTAATTATATCTTTTCACTCTAACCCGTGTTCTCAAGGAATATAATAGAGCAATTGGTAAAGGGGGGAGGGTAGATAGATAGGAAAAGGGGTTGGCTTGAGAGGTCGAGTGTTCAACTCCTGATCGCCACCCTTTTGCCCAACATTATTATTATTCCTTTATAATTATTTTTTTAGTTCAAAAAATATAAATGCATTTACCACATTGAAATAAAATATTTAAGCTTTGCTCATAAATATAAAAATGGAACAATAACAATCATTAGGGCCCTTTTAATTGTTTAATTTTTGAAAATAGGGAAATAATATAAAAATTAAAAATAAATATTTTACTTCCCTGATAATTTTTGTATATATTTGGGCCTGAATTTTCAGGTGCCAACAGGTTCAACGTTCTTCTTTTTCATACTAGCCCACATTGATTGGTGCGATCTATGGTTTGCATTGGAATACAATTTATTGTCTTCGTTGATAGTTTTGTGTTCTCCCACCAAAGTTGAGGATCATTTTGGTTGTTCATCAATCTAATTTACTGAGTGCTTGAGGCGTCATTGTTATTGGCGTAGCTCATTGTTATTATCTTGTTTAAGGATTGTAGTGGTTAATCCGTGTTTTTTTATGTGTTAAGCATTACTTTGGTGTGGCAAGTTTCTTAGCTTTCTTAAATTGTGTATTCATTTTGCCCCATGGGTTTTGAAACCCTAAACTGTGTCTTCAACATTTAAGCATTAGTTTTGAGCCATTTTTCATTTTCCTTGACTTGCTTGGTGGTTTCCATAGTTACTTTGTTCGCAAGTTTGTGTGTGAGGCTTGGTTGATAGTTTATTTGCTTCTAGAGGTGTTGCACAATCTGTTGTAGAGCCACTAATTTTCCTACATGTGTTTCATCATGTAATGGTGTTGTGTATGCATTTTTTGTGGTTGGAGTTTTTGCAGTCTCTGCAGATTGTGGGAATGCTGGTGAATATGCTCGTGTACGCCCTAATATATTTGTATTTCCTGTGGAGGGATATGGGATTGCCTTACAAGTCTACAGATGTGGCGACTAGGTTGTAGCTAGTGCATCTTGGGTTTGTTGTGGTGGCTTATATTGGGCTTTGTATTGATGCTCTATTTGTAGTCATGGGGGTCCACTTGTCTGCATAGAGAAATATTTTAAGTAGTCGAAAAGATTGGTAATAGTAACCATTTTGATAATAGTGAAGAGAGTCTAATAGATTTTAGATTGAAGTTAACTTTTTAAATTAGTTTTATAATGATAGGGTGTCATTATTAGTTATTATCATTTTAGTGTTTCTAGGCATTGTTGAGTCATCTATTATTTTCTTTAAAATTCGATCTATTTGTCAAATTCGTAAAAGCGCTAAAACTCAAAAATAAAAATATATGTCAATTGGAGTGCATGATTGATGGTACCCAACACTCCTTGTAAGAAGTTCATATCATGGGGGGGAGGATATATTCTTTCCTCACAATTGATGAAATGAGCCTCAAAAGAGAATATTCCTAAGTGGCAAACTAACTGGAGGATGGAGGCACTAGAGTTTGGAGGACATTCAATGACCTCTCATCAGTCACTAGCAACGGGGTTGCAAATCGCATTAGTGACAAAATTATTTGTGCCAAAAAGACTAAAGCCAAGATCGGTTTTTAGGTGGTAGTGGCAACTATCTCATATCATTTTTTATCAGAGTGGCATTGATCTACAATGGTGGCTGCATACGTGACAACAAGCACTTTGTTCCCAAAAATTTTATATTGTGGTTGAATGTGTGTGGCCCCAATCATATTTCTTGCTTGTTAGTGAATTGATGTGTTTGTCCCCATTCACGAGTAAGTGAAGTATGTCCCCAATCACATTTGTTGGTTGTTAGTGAATGGATGTGTTTGTCCCCATTCACAAGGTAGCGAAGTGATTGGAAGTGTTTTTCCCCAATCACATGAGTTGGTGATAATGATTTGATGTGTAAGACATAATACAATTTTGTGTGTCAAGACTCAAGGCATGCAAGGTTTTGTGTAAGAATTGGTTTCCTCCATGGGGTGCTATAGCCATAAAGGATCCAAGGCCACCGGAATCTTCTTAGAGTGAAAATGATTGTTCCATGTTCTCCAAATTAAGATAAGTATTGGAAACCATGATGCTAGAAGATATTGAAAATGTTTTATATATGATTGATGATAATATGGTTGAGTTATATGGCTATATTATTCAATTTATCATGCTGTATATTTCCTTTAAAGTGCTTATAAATTATCACATTAGGGAATACATTGTTACTTATGTCTATTTTGGAGAACATTATATATACAAATTATAATATCTCTAGTATTTATCAGTGTATTAATTCTGCTGCCTATACTTAACTAATTCTAGTAGAAAGTGCAATTACAAAGCAACTATTCTAAATGCACAAACAGTAACACTTTCCCATTGACTAAAGTAGACATTGACAGTTTGATGAACACATGGTTTGAAAAGGAACATCCACTTAAACACATTATGACATATGATTCAAGATCCGAACAAGTAAGTTGCATGTAAAGGTACCACTTAGATGAATAAAGAACCTCAATAAAAAATTCAATGCTAATGTTTAGTAATAGATTAATCAAAGAAATTGGAACACAAACAAGAGTGATAGGTGGAGCGATATTTCAGTAGCACAAATGTACTGTCAACTCTCATTAAGAATTCATGTAGCACTGATCTGTAGGTTACAAAATACCTAATTTTAGGGATTTGAGATTCTAATGTGCCCTTGTATTTGGCCTGAGATAATATTTAAATGATTAAAATTCAGTTGTAAAAAAAATGACTGAATTTTATTGTTTCAATAGGTCACAAAAGTAAGTAATTAAATTTTGAATAATTCTACGCTTCTTAGTATTATATTGTAATGTCCCTCTATTAAAGCTCCTACAAAGTATATGTGTTCTAAAAATTATTACAATTAAGCTTAACTTAAATTAATCAAAAGATTGATAATATTGTTACTTTCGTTTAAATTAATATCTTGCCAATTTAATAAATTAAACATTATTAATTTATAACATTTAGAAATATTATTATTAAAATATAATTGTTAATAATAATCATTTACCAATAATATATATATATATATATATTATAATAACCATTTAATAATAATATATTATAATAATTATTTAATAATAATATAAATATAATATATTATAATATATAATTTATATTATATATACTATAATATATACCATATTACTATTATGGCGATGACTGTTCATATTAGGCTGTCAGTCGCACCTTAGGTGGTGCAACTGAGTTGCAGCCTTAGGGCTGTGACATGTCGCATCCCCTAAGGAGGCGACTCTATGGGAGGGGATGTGACTCCCCCTCCCACATTCATACTAATACCCCAACGAGTAAACAACAAGGGGGGGAAATAAAAAAACAGAATGGGATTGCAGTAAATAAAGAGAAAATAATTTTCAGCAAGAAATTTATTATTTCGGTATGTCGTTTAATAAGAATAAAATTATTTATTGATTATTTTACACACACACACACACACACACACACACACATATATATATATATATATTTGAACATTTCCATTTTAATTTATATAGATACTAATATATATATACATATATATATTATGTGAATTCTTAATTAATTTATTCTAGGGCAATTTTGGATCTCTTTTATAGATAAATTTAAAAATATGATTTTATAATCAACATTTAATGTTTGTACATTTATATGTTCACTAAAGATGATGATATGGATACCATATAGAATGAATCTTATATTCATTAGAGATGGATTCTTATATCTGGAGGGGGCTAGAGGAAATTGTTGTAGTTTCCCTAGTCTCGAGATTGTATAATCTCATGTGGCCAGTATATATACTGATACCAGTCATATGCATATGCGTAGGCTTGAAGAGCATTTATTGCTTCCAAGAGATTCTTATGGGCAATGCTCTATGGAAAGATGTGCTGAGAGCTTGATTGCTTAGAGTGGATTTTATATCCCTCAAGCCGAGAATCGAGAATTCTGTGAAGCCCGGCCTAGAGGCAGCCCCTAAGAATAAAATCCCCCCTTACTAACTTTGAATAGAGTAAGAGTCATGTAAATATTTTATAATACTTTCTACTAATGTCGGTTTTGCAGGGAATTACATAAGGAGAATAAGCAGGGACATTACATATTTATATTTAATTTATTAAATGATGAGCCTTGATTATTTAATAAAGTGACTTTATTAATGTCAGCATTGTATTTATTAAGTGGTTCTCTTTATGAGAGTGAATTTTTATGAGCAAAAAGAAACTGATATTTAAAATAAAATTGATTTTTATATTGGATATTCTCAAAAGTTCTAGGACAGCTTTAGAAGGAGGTTGTGAAAGCTCATTTGATCATTCTTGGATTTGTTATTTTTCGTGGAGAGATTTCAAAGCTTTTGCATTTGGATCACGAAGCCCTAGGATGAAAACCCTTGGGTTTCTTCTTGGTTGATTGGATGAAAACCCAATTTGATATTGAATTGTCTTAGGGAATCAATATTTCTCCAATCTTTAATATAGCAGATCTTTACACCTTCCATGGAGGACCACCTATGGATGGCATTGAAGAATTATATTCTCGACACCTTGAGTGGCTGCAAGTATTTGAGGAGGAAAGAGAACAAATAGATGTTCTAGATTTCAAATTTTTAATGCAAACGAGATGTATGATGAACATCTGGTCAAATGAGAGAACAAGATTGTAAAGGTTGCTACTTGGTTATTATTGCTACACTCCAGAAAGTTTTAACTAGGCCTCACGAGAAGAAACTCATGTTTCTTGTACATTTCAGATGTTAGATGCAAGACCCTCCTTGGGTAAAACAGCAATATTGCATCACCCAAAAGATTGGTGAGGCCCATGGAGACTTTGTAAATGACCAAGTGTGAGATGGTTTCATAATAGTTATTGTTGTATGATTTGATTTTGTAGCAGCTTTCTTGTTGCTGCAGAGAGTCATCTGTGACAGTAATTAAGTTGTTGCAAAAACTTGCCTTCACAAGTTCTGCTATTGCTACAGAAAATTGTTTGTAGCAATTATGAGGCTACTTTTGATGTTGAATGGCATCTGCCATCTTGTCCTTGTTACTACGTTGGTCAGATCATAGAAGAATCATATCTTGGCTATGAGTGCTCTTGAAAGTGGCACAACTAACTAAGCAGTTGTTTGTATCTTTGGGATATTCTAGTTATTGTTTTAATACTGGGATGAGTATGAAGATTAACTACCAAAATCTGAATCCCTAAGGCTCTGAAAAAATTTATTTAATAGATTTTGAGAATTCTGTCTTGGAGATTTTAAGAAGATGAATTTTTCTGCTACTCCATCATTTTACAGCACATTTAAATTTCTACCAGGGTTGGATGACTATTCACTTCATTTTTTAAATAGCTTTCTCAAATACCATGCTTTTGTATTTTCTACAACAACCTCCTCCGGGAAAAGCTCTTTCCCTCCTTCCCTCTTTTTATCTGCTTCTCATGCTATTTTTCTCCATGTGTACCTTTTTCTCTTTCCCTCTGTTCCTTTCAAAGTATACAGACTAATAAGAGAAAATTTGCACAGAAAAATTGCTAGATACAATTTTCTTCCATGGATCAATGCATTTTAGATAATTGACTTAAGAATTTTAAAATTCTTGATGGAGAGATTTCTGCATTACAGATAGTATGTTTTACCTTAGCATTTTTTTTCTGACACATCTGTTGCAATGCCTCACAAATGTTTCATTTCCCAGATGTTTGAGTCGGCTACCTAATGCAGTTGGAAAGGAACAAACTCACTTTGACCTGTTACAAGCACGAAAAGGGAAAATGATTCATGGTGTACAAACTAGTGGTGATTGGCTTGTTCTTCATCTTGCAGAGCTGGTCGCTCTTGCATACCAGGTTTTGTGGCAAACATTAGAGATAAATTTACTGTTTTCAATTAATTCATCGATTCATTTGGATTGTCTGGATTCTAAATGCAATTGATTGATTTTATTTTTAGTCTAGTTGAAACTCTTGTTTTATTTAGCATATAATAATAAAAAAAATGCATGTGATCCTTACAGAAATTCTTATATTGCATGAATTTGAACTTCTTGTACTTATTTAAACAATTGTAAATAACAGATCAGCACTAGCACCTTTGAGAAGATGCGGCCACTTGGGGTAACATTGCTGAGTACAATAGTGGATAAGGTAAAGTAGTAACATGATTGATATAAATTATTATAATTTAATAGTTTTTATCTTTTTTTTAATGGATAATAGGCCGTAGCCGATATATTTTATTAATTTTTAAAATTTCTTTTACAACCCGGTTCAATGTGGGCACCGATAGGAAAGAACCAGGCTAAGAAAACCTTCGGTCTTGCCCAAAACATGAAAGAATAAAATATCCAGTATTACATTACATCACAATCACCCGTTACAATCTGGGATACTGCTGTGGTATAGCATGTTTTCTTGTTACAAACATAGGAGATATGTTACAAATATTCTGTATTTCTGTCTGATATCATTATTGTAGGTCCTGTTGAAATTACATATCGAGGCAAAAGATGTTATGATTCCTCTTTTTGCCTTCAATGCCTTCTCAGATTCTGTCCAACCTGTGAGATCCGCAGATAACTCAAAGCACCTTCCATTCTATCTTACCATAGTTGATAGTAATCAAGATGTAGTGTTAGACTGAAATGTGCAAAATTTCATATTATAATAATATAATTTATTAGTTATGCTGAATATCCGTGTACTTTAAATTCAACATATTATAGTATTTTGTTTTACGATAAATTTGTTATATCAATTTGTTTTGATCATTGATGACTTTTGAAGTGGAGACAAAAATAACTTCTAAAAAAATATGTAAAATTGTATGAAGACAGTCCTGCTTTGACAGAATTTTGAAAATTTTTATTCGAGTTTTTATCTGATATGCAAAAGACATAAGTAGATATTGTTTCCGTAATAGTGTCAGAAAGTCACTGATTTAAGATGTTCCGGCTTATTCCAGTTTGAGAAAACGGAAGATCCAGAACTCCCTGGGCACTTTCTGATGGAGCAGTATCAGGTACAATTTTGATCTTTTCTTTAGATGCTCATGCATTGTTTGTGTGTTGAAGCTTTTTAATTTATCTACTGATCTTTTTCCTCAAAACTGAAGGTATAAAGAAATTGACTTCTATGAAACAAAGGATGGTAACTTTAATTCATGTCATTTTGTGAAATCAAACACTTTTTAGAGTGTTGCCATTAAACTAGCATAAATAATCAAAAAACAATATTTTATCTCAATTTATTTCTTCAGAGGTTGCCACAGGGAAAATTTGAAATAGAACAATAATTCACAGTGCTACTTATGATGGTTAAGATTTTAATGGGAATCATGAAAACAGTAACAGCAAGACAAAATATCACCTTGATCAGTTTATGTAATGTCCCCTGTCAGGACCACCTTAATTTTCTTTCAATATATTTCTAGATTAGGATTTTTGCAGACTAGTTCAATATAATTCCCTCCATATATCCCATAATCTGGTGTTAATATTGTTCTATATACCTTGTCATGAGAAAAGGTGTGTCTTTTCATTTAATTAATTTTATTATATTATTACTTATCAATATTAATATTATTATTATGTTATTATTTATTAATATTAATATTATTATATATGTAATGAATATTATATACACTTCAATTTATATATTTTAATCATTATTAAAACTTATATTTTATTATTTTATATAATAATATTTAATTATCATTTGATTAAATTTCATACTTTAACATTATTATTATAATGTAATATATTATGTAATATTATAATATAATTATAATATTATATCATTATTTATATATTGCTCTCTTTTTTTATTAATTATTTATTTATATTTTAATTATATAGACCTTATTTTGACGGGGATATCACAGTCCACCCCTCTCAAATTTTGCTTGTCCTCAAGCAAAAATCATTTATACATAATTTGTTGGAGAGCCAACTTACCAAAGTATATAATTGGATGCAAGGAGACATAAGGGATCCATGGACTATACATCTGAATGCATGAAAATATAAAGCATACATGAAGTAAACACACGAGTGCATGAAAACACGAAGTAGACACAAGGTAGACATATGAGTGCATGAAGACACAAAGTAGACACAAGGTAGACACATGAATGCATGAAGACATGAGGTAGACACGATGTAGACACATAATACATGCATTCTTGATAAATGCTTGAGCTAGGGTCAAGAAAATGATTTACAAAATTTACTTCTTCAATAGAATCCTGCAACCACAAGTGATCATTAGTACATAAGTGTATATATAAGTTCCAAAGAAAATGTGAGTTTTGATAAATTACTCCAAGCCAATCCCATACTAAGCCCAAGAGTGGAACTTTGGCCCCCTTGGCCTTTGTGGCAGGTGTTAAGCATCCACATGAGGTGACCTACTTAGCGGGATGCTTGTTTTTGTTTTGCTCTTATTATTATTCTTAGTCGAGAAGAACGCTTAGGATGTAAATAGATTGCTTAGGCACCAAGCTCAACAGTTTCCCTCAAAGTTTACAGATCGCGCCCTTAAGCCTTTCTTGGTTCGACGCCCTCAAGGCACTCGGGGTTGCTGATCCCCACCCTATCTTGGGAATAACTGATTGGCTGGATTTACACTAGCCTCTCCTGAATACACCTTTGTTATCTCTTTTTAAACTTAATACCAATTGTAATGTTCCTTGTTAGGATCAGTTGTTCATAATCATATCCAACCTTATTACTAATTCAGCTCAAGACAACAGGAGTTGATGTTATCCAAGTTGCCTAGACACCACTATCAATGGATTCCCTCAAAGTTTACAGATTGCGCCCTTAAGCCTTTCTTGGTTCGATGCCCTCAAGGCGCTCGGGGTCGCTGATCCCCACTCTATCTTAGGACAAAGAGCCATTGCTTGGAATTTACGCAAGCCCCTCCTTGGTAACATCACATCCTTCCTTTCTTAGCCTAATAGCAATAGACTGAGTATAAATACATATATTTATATAATTTTGATTTAGTTATCAATACTATTGGTAATGTCCCTTGATTGGGTTTAGTCCAAATTAATATGAATTAAGGATCTTACTATCCATGATCATTACATTCATGCTGACCTTATTATTATTTTAGTTTAAGAAGGATGTTTTGGATGTAATCAGATTGCTTGGACACCAATCCTCAATAGGCTCTCCCTCAAAGTTTACAGATCACGCCCTTAAGCCTTTCTTGGAACGGTGCCCTCAAGGCGCTCGGGGTCGCTGATCCCCACCCTATTTTGGGATCAACCTATTGGCTGGAATTTACTCTAGCCTCTCCCTGAATACATCTTTGATCGCTTTCTCAAATACCAAGTTTAATAATAAGTTTAGCATGTACATCTGTGGGTGTATATATATTAACTATGATTAGCAAGAGATTCATGTTTCTATACATACCTGATATGCATTTATATACTTATAAATACATAAATTGGTGCTCATTAAGACTGTCCGACTGTTCAAGCGATATATTTATTTATATCTTTATTCCCGTAGACTGTACTGCTCAGCATTTCCTTTTCATGGTATTGCTGAATTAATAGTTGATTCTTTTGTATTTTTTTTTTTTACCTGTTCTTTTTTTATTTCCTTCTCTGCTAAGGATAGAGCCTCACATTCCAAATATGAAGCTCCACATAAGATATTAAGCTGCCAATTAATTTTCAACAGTTCCGCTTTCTAATAAAGAATCTCCAAAGTTCATATATGGCTCCAAACTCAAGTGTCCAAGTCTTCTTTTAAACACAATGAATTGCTAGAACGGTAATATAGTTAGCATAGATGTGAATACAAGTTCAATCGATGCAAACACTTTCTCTGTACACATATTCTTTATGCTGATTCCTTTTTATATGATGTATCTGGAATGATGAGTTCCTTGGTAAGAGACACGTTCCATGTCCCTTACTCTCTTCATACCGCTATTACTCACATTCCTTGGGGTATTGTTGTGATTTGTACTTTTATCTTATAATGGTAATAATTATCGATTCCTTACTAACTTAATAGTTATGGTAGGCGCTGGTGAATTTATAGCCATCATGCCTCTTCACGGCATTAACATGCTAGGGTATTGTAAATGATATCATAATTAATATATTGACCATTCTTGTCTCTCTTAGATACTTTCCGAATGTAATCGTTGTCTAACATATACAATTCCTTTGCGGTCAGCGATGAGTTTCTTACTTAAAGCGATGCTTTTAGTCATAACCGATGTTCATTATCATAATCCAGTCTCGTCCATATGCAACCGGTGGTTGTAATTGCAATTAGTTTTCTTACTGATTGTTGTCCAATTGTCATCATATCCCTGTTAACGTTATTATATTTGGTCAGAAGTTTTGATATGAATTGATATCGAATTTATCTACTTCATAACATTTTAATAGTCGGTGTATGCTGTCGATCATTGATTATCGATTGGATTTGTTATCTCTGTCAGCAGCTATAACAAATATATCAATTCCTTGGCTATCATAATATATCAAAAAGGAGCAGTAGACCTAATATATCAATTCCTTGGCTATCATAATGTCTCTTCGAACTGAGTTTGAATAACAAATTAAAGTCTTTGATGCTCTCTATTCCCTCTGTTCACTGATTGCTTGATTTATTATTCCTCATCGATGATTTTCCCTTCTATCTACGTATCTGGACTGACTTGGTTGCTGATATTGGTTTCTTACTTGTGAATTTCCTTACTGATCACTTAATATCTCTACTGACTGGATATAATATCTCTTCTGATTAGAAATGATATTCCTCCTGTATATCCTCTTTTACCCTGCAGGATGGCAGGATCATGCTCTGATACCAATTGTAATGTCCCCTATCAGGACCACCTTAATTTTCTTTCAATATATTTCTAGATTAGGATTTTTGCAGACTAGTTCAATATAATTCCCTCCATATATCCCACAATCTGGTGTTAATATTGTTCTATATACCTTGTCATGAGAAAAGGTGTGTCTTTTCATTTAATTAATTTTATTATATTATTACTTATCAATATTAATATTATTATTATGTTATTATTTATTAATATTAATATTATTATATATGTAATGAATATTATATACACTTCAATTTATATATTTTAATCATTATTAAAACTTATATTTTATTATTTTATATAATAATATTTAATTATCATTTGATTAAATTTCATACTTTAACATTATTATTATAATGTAATATATTATGTAATATTATAATATAATTATAATATTATATCATTATTTATATATTGCTCTCTCTTTTTTTAATAATTAGTTATTTATATTTTAATTATATAGACCTTATTTTGACGGGGACATCACAGTTTAATGAAGTAAATGGTTATAAATATAATGTAAGATAGTGTACCGGACTCATCAAGAACATTGAGTTGGAATAGAAAAGTACTAGGGTAAAATTGATCCCTTGGTGCTACAAAGTGATTAAGAATTAAAACACTAAATTTTAAAACCTCACTAGAGAAGGTAAAATGAAATCTTTTAAGCCATAGCCAAGATATACATAAATTGTTGTAAAATCAAGATTGTCCTATAGAGAATATATATGAGTGCTGTACTGAAATAGATTACCATTGTGATTGATTTTTTCACCAGCCATCAATATGCATTTATATCCTTTGAATAGTCATGTCTTGAAGAGCCATGACCATACATGGCTTATGCTACGTAGGGTCATGACCTTTCATAACTGATTGTTAATATTAACTGCATTGTAACATATACAATTATCAAATGATTTTAATATATATATATATATGTGTTTGTGTGTGTGTGTGTGTATTACCATATCCGATCGTAGCTATATCTTAACACTCCCTCTTAGCAAGAGAGGATTGATTATCACAAGATGTAAGTGTTCTAGAAATCCCCGACTCAATTCGGAACTGGATTTAGAATAACACTTAATCACTCGATATCAGGGTTGCTGGCATGGTCTGGAATACAAGTTTAATGTACTAAATCCGATAGAAGAAATTTATCACAATCCCCGACTCAATTTGGAACTGGATTTAGTGATAAGTATCACAATCCCCGATTCAATTCAGAACTGGATTTAGTGATAAGTATAAGTGTCAAGATATTTGGCGCAATCCGAATCAAAACTTGAAGCACTAGTTATCATCATCCCCGACTTATTCGGAATTGGATTTTAGTGATAACTAAAACATAACTTCATATCAAGATATCTGACACAGCTCGGGACATTAATATAATGTACTCATCTTGATAGAATAGTTATCGCAATCCCCAACCAATTCGGAACTAGATTTAGCGATAACAATCAAGATATCCGGCACATTCTGGGACAACAACTTAATGTAGTCTAATCTTGATTCACATGTTATAATCCCCGACCAATTCGAAACTGGATTTAACAACTCCAAAATTTAGTGTCAGGAATAGTGACTACAATACAGTCATACCTAACACTAGGTTAAGCTATTGTCTAAGTCATCACCTAGCAATAGTAACCCAACACATATGAAAGATCGTCACCTTTTATAATATAACACAAAAAGAATGGGTCCATAAAGCCACACATATGACATCCACCTTGACTCTTCTCAGAGGGTGGATCCACCATGGCTCATCCCAGAGAGTGGAAACCAAGACTTCCACCTTAGGCTTGTCTACAAATACAAGAATCATTTAAGATACAAAATGATGGATCATAGAAGCTGAAACCTTCTTTTCAGCTAAGGCTTTACTCCTCAACATACCAAGGTTATCTGAAACTACACAATCTCCTTTCTAGCAAGGGATTTGGTGAGAATATCAGCTGTTTGTTCTCCACTGAATTGTATTTGTTTGTACTGTCTCATAGTCTTGGTGAATTCTGAGCTTACAAAGTATACACCATCTTGACATGGTACACTCCCTCTGAATTTGTATGACCAAGATCCTGGGGTGCCAACTTAATTTGATCTTCTAGCTTCTCCCTCTAACATATAGCCTTCTCACATGGTAATAATCATAATTCTCTGCTACAATTTCTTGATTACTAGAGAACCAACAAAAGATGGTTTACTCCCTCTGAATCAGGATCCTCAAATGTCTACTGATGCAGATCCTTTAGCTTCTCCCTTTGTCACGAAGGCATACACTGTTTATATACTCAACTCAGTATCACTGCAGGATGTCACTTCATACCTTCCTTCCTGAGAGAACCAATACGAATAATATGAGTAGTCATAAGGCTACATCAGCTAGCATATGATGCATTATGATCTTTTCCAAGGCCACAACATTAACACTCCCTCTTGGACTTGAGGGAAGATAATAAAGACCTCTAGTATGATGTTTATCTCAATGAGCTGTAGTCTCATGATGTAAGAAATGCCTTAATCAGGGATTCTATCCATGTGCATCTCATTGGCGATTCTATCCACTAGTTCCCACTACTATAATCTCAGAATTGTTTTACCTTCAATAGGGAACTCCCTCTCAATCAATATGATGGAGTTTGTTCAAGTTGACTAAATCATTTGTTTCCTTAGAAGCTAAATTTTGCCAACTTCTTGACCTTTATGAACATGTCAGAGATAGATTACAAATAGTTCATAAAGCTAAACTATTCCGAACATAAAAATGATAGAAGCATACAAAATTTATTGTTTAATGAATTACAAATTGCAAATTCATATGGATTAATAAAACATGAGATACTTATCTTTTCAAATATTTTCAAGTATTTCCTTTCGTAAGGTGAGCCCATTAATATGATACTCGTACCCATCATCCTTCTTCATAACATATTGGTTTCATTCTGATCCGTATGTTAATTTTCTTTTTTACAAATCACATCTCATTATGATAACTACCGATTAGATGTTGACTTCATACATTATCGGTATCTGCTTATATTAATCATTGGTTACTATCCCACTTGTACTATCCCGTTTTTTATTACTTTGTAAATTTGGAACAATTACCTTGAAATTCTCTCTACTTGCTATAATTCACATTATATGATCCCCTTATAATCAAAGTATGATAGTATTTTCAAGAACAATATATTTCTATATATTTAATGGAATAGTTTGACGATAATACTGCTCTCTCAAATTTGATGATTAAGGGAATCGGTTCCCTTGATGTTCCACATCTTTGTATAACCTTTTATAACCTCCAAACAAGGCTATATGCCAACGTTAGAGGTTATAGTGGTTAGTCATCTTGATGATTCATCGATGACTAATCCTTACCCTTTCTAACTTTCCTTAGTGATTCTTTCACTCTGAATTTCCAGTACTTCTAGCACTTGTACCCTATATATCAATTTCTTAATGCTGGCTTTCTTAAAAAGGTATGATAACTGCTTTCTATTAAGTGATGTGGCATTGCCGATTATATGCTAACTGTTCTTTAATGAATAAGACAAAAATAACTTGTCTTATATCCTTTCTTCTTAATCGTACCCTTTCCTTTGCAACTTTGCAAATACTAATTGTTGCTTTTCTTAACAAAGCACTACCTTTAGTCTGATCAACCATAGACTTGAAATTATTTTGATATTTTTAAATCACTGCTCTAACACATCGTTGGCAGAAGTCTTTAATTATGATCGCACTTCATTATTGATCACTTTATTTTAAATGGATTGGACTTTCTCTTTAGTCACTAATTTTATTAAACTTCCCATAGAGATATTAAGTCACTTTCTAATAATACAAATCGTATTACTTGTTTGACTATTTTTGCCTTGAGAAAGGCGCTGCCAGTGATACAAATTGCTGCTCTTCAAACCATACATCTTATCATTCTTTCACTGACTTTTTATCACTGTTCAACCATCTAAATAATTGCATTTCATTTGAACAAAAGAGAAAGAGAAACTATCTTCTTCTTGTACAGTCATTTGGTAAATATGAACTCAAATTGCCTCTGGAGACAAGTGTAATGTCCCGTGATATAGCAATATATGTATATAACAGTCTGTGTCTGATCTTATTCGCTGCCAGTACTGCCCACTGTACTGAATATCCAATCTTTGTTTTCTATTTCCCTGAAATAAGGTTTGATATATTGTGTTTGACCATACCAAAGTAGTCACCGCCAATTCTGCCCATAGGAAATGCTTAATATAGTAACTTGGTGTTTTGGTGTCTATCAGCATATACATAGTTGTTTTTATCACTTCTCATCTGCCGACTTAGGTCATGTTTGTAATCTTGACTGCCATGGCGTATTCCTTTTATGCGTATCTGATTTGTTGTTTCAACTGGGACATATGTTGCCATCCGCTGCTTCCTTATCTCAATTATATGCCAATAAGCTGACTGCTCAAAAAGCTGGCTCAATACTTGTTGTATTTCTATATAAGAACTCTCTGATGATTCTCAATGAAGTGGGAAAGATCTTAGTTTTGTATCTCGAAAGCTGAATGGATGACATCCCTTAATGATGGGACACTTCCTTTCACTATTGAACCAATCTATAATGATTGTTACAAGTTCAGTTCGTACTTTTTTTTATGAATATTACTTAATGAGTTCATTAATAATTATCATTGTTCCTTTTATAATTATTCCTTGAGAGTCCTTCCTCACAACGATAATTGACTTAATCATTGCTCTCCAAACTCAAATGATTCTCATTAATTCCTTATTATTGGGTTAGATACTAAGTCATTTAGTAATTGTTAACTAATGATATCAATTATGCTTGCTGTATATTGATGACAAATCTCTTCTTACTTTGACTAATATAGAATCGAACAGCATTATCACTGTCACTGGGCCACGGATAATTCTGCAGTGTCAGTGAGCCATAATTCCTACACCCGATCAATATCTCTTACTGTGTCGTGTTAAAGCTGCGATATTTATCATGCCTCCATATGTATCTTTATCATGCGATATTCACATACCGCCAGTCCTACTATAGCGTTATTTGGTGATTGTCGATAACCCCATTATCGACATTATGCCATTTCTATTCCTTAATTCTGCCCCATAAAACGTAAAGTATCCATAATTTATGTTTTGCGGTGGATGTGTTATTAGACTTTAGTCGATCTGTGCTCTACCATCATATCAATAATATATCCTTGAACCACTAACTTCATGAATTGATTAACACACCGCTGAAACTCCCGATGAATCTCTGGTAGAATATATACGATGATTTTATTAAAAAAAACTTGTCGATTCACAAATATTTATTCTCTCGCAATCAATAGATACTGTGAAAAGGGTGCATAAATGTCAAAGATATCGTTGTCAATTTATCACCGATTGCTTGTCAATATATTTTACTCTCTTATAGGTTAGGCTCTGATACCATGTTGTAAAATCAAAATCGTCCTATAGAGAATATATATGAGTGCTGTACTGAAATAGATTACCATAGTGATTTATCTTTTCACCAGCCATCAATATGCATTTATATCCTTTGAATAGTCATGTCTTGAAGAGCCATGACCATACGTGGCTTATGCTACGTAGGGTCATGACCCTTCATAACCGATTGTTAATATTAACTGCATTGTAACATATACAATTATCAAATGATTTTAATATATATATAGGTGTGTGTGTGTGTTTATATATTACCATATCCGATCATAGCTATATCTTAACATAAATGAATAGCCATGGAAATGGAAAAGGAGGATCCCTCAAAAGGGAGCATGGAGCAGATTAAAAAACAAAATTGAGGACTGATGTCGGAAACCAGTGCTATTGTTTGCTTTCATTGATGCTTGGAGTAAATTAAGAACCAAAGCATTATCTACCATGTAGTGTAGCTGTCATAAGCTAAGTTACCGGATTCGGACCCTGGACCCTCAAACCGGGTCCAAGTCCAATCTAGGTCTAGATTCGCAGACCGGTCCGTGCTGGATCTGCACAGGATCTGGATCCAGTCCACAGTATTCAAAAATATTATTTTTTTATTAAGGCAGAGTATGAAGGATTAAAAGAATTCGAAAAGGGAGGCAGCTGTGAGCAGTTGCTGCAAGACAAGGAATAACTACACTCTAAACAGCTGCTGATATCAAGTGCTGAAAATTCAAATCAGGAAATAAGACAAAAGACGAGTCACATGTTTTTATCCTAAGCATAAGAATACAGGGTTATCTAAGGGGAACAAAGTCATCAAATGATTTAGTTTTACACTTATGTATATTTCTCTTATTTTTTTGTATATATAATGCATATATATATATATATGCACACACACGTTCCATACGAATCATAATGGGAAAAAAAATTTCACGAATCCACGAATCGGAGTCTCCTGCCCAAACCTGAACCGGTAACTTACATCATAAGGTAAAACTACACAAAAGATAAAAAGTATTCAGACATCTGTACACATAAGATAGTTTTCTTCAAAATAAAAATCGAGAAAAAAGCTTCAACATTCCCTCAAAAGGGTTTTTTTATTGATGATAGAGAGGTGTTAAACCCCTAACCACATTGGAAGTGGTATTCATGGTGTTCACTCAACATATTAATTTCATATCGAACACCACTAGCTACTGTTGATATTTGTAGCTTCGATTAGATAAATATTAACTTTACGAGAATAGATAAAATTATGATATATCAATATATAGATAATAATAATAATATATATTATCATTATTATATATATATTGATATTTATTATCATTATTATCTATTATCATTATTATGTTATATGTTAATATTTTATTATTATTATGATATATATAATGATAATGATTATCATTATATCATAACTATTTAAGATTGAATAAAAAACTACATATTTAACGATTCATAAATGAATCGAACCGATTTCATTTATTAATATTGAATATCGGTTAAACTTCTGATTATTGTTAAGAGACCATGATGATATAAATGGGTCTGTGTAAAGTATTTGATGGTGACTCTATAATCACGTCTGTCATTTGCTCGTGTCATTCAAGTGCATACTCCATGCTCAATGTGTATTGGTGTGTATTTAGATGAATACTTCATAATTTAGATGCTTTTTTTCATGATGAATGCTTTTCGCATAGTTATTTCATGAGTGTGTAAACAGCCTGCCTGGCTCCTTGCTATAAATATTGTAAAGTTCTGAAATTTGCTGGCACTTTGTTTTGAATTTGGCAACATATGATTTTAAAATAAACTTTTCCAAAATCCAATGATTTAAATAACAATAAATTCTAATTTCAATACTTCACTTGTAACATTCAAACTTATAGATTTATTAAAACATAACACCTGTCAAACAATTATAAATGCAAATTATGCACCTTTATTTGAATTATATGATAAGTCAGGATGTCACGCAGCCACCAGAAGTGATACACAAGCCTCCCACACTAAATGCAGCTCCTTCAGAACAAATTGCAGGGCCCAAAAGAAATCACGCAGCCCCACAAAATACACAACACCCCCTGTTTGGATATCGTACAACCTCAAAGGGGTCATACACAGCTCATAAGACAAAAAACCCAGCCAAGGAATGTAGCCACAATCACCAAAATGAAGACACAGCAGATTTGGGTCTCCACGCAACCTCAGAGGAAGACACGCGTCTTCTTGGTATCCAAACGCAGCCCAAAGATGATGAACGTGGCTTCCAGGATAAATACGCCACCCTCCCAAAGGTAAATGCAGCTCTTGGAGGAATGTTGGCAGCTCGTACGGCCTGAATATGCAGCTTATTTTGGAGATACAACAGCCTCCTTTACACACTGAAAACCTCCAGATGAAGAAAAATCGAATCTAGCTGTAGTAGTAAATGAATTCAATTTATACTTGCACCAAATTGATATACATCAGCATCAATTTGCAGCCATGAAAAATCAGAATTTCTTCCACAGAATCAATTGCATAATTCACCACCACAAGAATGATTCAAAGTGCAGCAGAGAGGAATCAGTCCTCAAACCCTTGTTGAAAGCTCTCAACAAAAGACTTTATAAAAAATAATCTATTCCAGAATCACTTTCGATTTGCCTTCAAAGCTCTTATAAAAGCATTAAAAGAGTCTAGCTTCTTCCACACACTTTTCACTAAAGAAGCTTCTCGTTCACAATTTCAAATTAGAACATAAAGCTAAGTTATTTATTAAGTTCAACTTAATAAACAACTTATATATCATTAAACCACATTTAATGCTCTAAAATGCATCTAGCTGCTCACACCTCAGAACTGTCTTCTCTAACCTGCTAAAAATATCCACTGCCCAAAATAGACTTACTAAAAATAGTAAATCCGTCACAGAGACCCTCAAAACTCACTGTTAGCTCACGAGGGTCGCAATGATGAACTGACCATGCTCAGTTGCAAGAACCTACTAAAATGGGGACATTACAGTCCTCCCTCCCCAAGATTGCTTGTCCCCAAGCAATCGCAATTTGGGGTGCTGAAGAATATCCTCAGGTTCCCAAGTGGCATCCTCACCAGGAAGTCCATGCCACTTCACCAGAAACTCTCTAACAATCCACTGCCTCAAATGCCTCTCCCTAGTAACCAAAATAGCCTTAGGGACCAACTCTAATCTGCCCTCATCATCCAAAGGAGGTAATGTAGAAGACGATAGAACATGCTGACCCAATGCCTTCTTGAGGCGCGAAACGTGGAAAACATTATGAACCTTGCTATCCAGAGGTAAATCCAGCTCATACGCAACCTCCCCCACACAACGCACTACACGGAAGGGTCCATAATAATGGGGCTTGAGCTTCTCAGCTCCACTCTTCTTGATAGAAGACAACCTGTAGGGCTGTAACATCAGATAGACCATATCAACCACTTGAAAAGAACGAGCAATCCTCCGCTGATCAACATACTGCTTCTTTTGATTCTGAGCTCTTTGAATATTATCCCTTAAAGTCCTCATGATATCCTGACCATCCTGCAACATATCACCTGCACTAGGCACTCTACTATTGCTGCATAATAAATCCATAAAGCTAGGAGGATCATACCCATACAAGGCCCAAAACAGTGACATCTGAATAGTCATGTGGTGAGTGGAGTTATAACAATACTCACACAAATGTATCCACTTCACCCAAGCCCGCTGTTGAGAGGGAACATAATTCCGTAGATAGCCCTCCACCCATTTATTCACTATCTCAGTCTGACCATCAGTCTGAGGGTGGTAACTAGTGCTTGGAGTCAATTCTGTCCCACACAACCGGAAAAGCTCCTACCAGAATTGACTCATAAAACGGTTATCGCGGTCACTCACAATAGTCAGGGGCAAACCATGTAATCTAAACACCTCCCGGAAAAATAGCTCAGCTAATTGAACGACCGAAAAAGTGTTAGTGATTGGAAAAAAGTGAGCATTCTTAGTGAGACGATCCACCACCACAAAAATACAATCTCTCCCTTACACTTTTGGCAAGTCCACAATAAAATCCATAGACAAATAGGCCCACTTCCATTCAGGAATGGGAAGCAGTTGTAACAATCCTGCCGGATAGGTATGCTCTTGTTTGTTCTGCTGACAAATAGAGCACTCCGGAACATACTGCTGAACATCAGTCTTTAGACCCTTCCAAGTGAACCTCTCACGAACCTACCTATAAGTCTTAAAGGACCCAGGATGTCCATGAAAAGCCCGCAAAATAATCTATCTGACACCCGATCCAGGGACTAAATATATCCTCCCCTTGTAAATGATCAATTCATTTACAAGCGTATAACTACTGTCTTGTATACTGCCATCAACATGTAATGTCCCCGTTTTTCAGGCTCTTGGGATTAGCCTATCATGTGACCGTCGTAGGCTAGTGAGGATGGACAGAGGGTCTCTTTCAGTGGGCATCTACTTCAGGATTCAATATGCTTTCGTTTGGCGTCATTCGGACTTCATTTGCTATAGTTTTGCCATGTTTACTATTTATAGTAAGCCTGATGTTGTTTGAAAAGGACCCTTTCTATTTTTGGAAAGTGCATTTGGTCACATGGAGAAATAATAGGTGACTCTTGTTTCAGACGGCATATTAAAAGGATCAGTATTTTGGGAGTTATTATTATTTTCGTGGCCAAATTATTATTAAATCATTAAATGGCTTATTATAAAGTTATAATTTAACTTTATAATTTCACTTAAGTTGAGGGTTGAGTCATCATGGGAAGGGGCCATTTATTTAATTAATTCATGGAAGCCTAAGCCAAGGTATTATTTTAAAGTATTGGAGTAAATGAATTATTAAAAGGAAAAGTATATTTATTTATCCCACATTGGTAAGAATTGTGTTTGAGCTCTCACAAGAAAGAATAAAAAGGGACTTGAGAGCTCATTCTAAGATATCCATTATTCATTTGATGAAAATTTTATGAAGTTCTTGGCTATGAGAAATGGCTAGGGTTTGAGGACTGATTCCTCTTTTGGCAATTTGAATCATCACTGTTTGATGATGAATTTTGCAAATTGAATTCTGAGAATACAATTCTGATTTTGGAAATTCAATTTGCTGCTGAGGTAGAGCAAATTGAATTAACTTCTCTACTATGTTTACTGTTATTGAGAAGCTGTTTGTGAGTTTGGTCTTCATAGTTTGGAGAGAATTCTTCAGAAATTCGATAGCATTGTTGGGGATTATTGTTTAGCAATTATGGAAGATGTTGGGAGTTATTGACAAGCATCTTTAAGGCTGTTGTATGGAATTCTAGAAGGGCTGTACAGATTTTATGCAGGCTGTCGTATGGACATGGCAGGGCCGTACACTACTGATTAATGATTGCAAGTTTGAGGGCTGAAACAGGTTGCTGCTGTTGTGAATTGGTTGGAGTTACACTTGGTTAGTTTTTGAAGACGTCATTGCAAAAAGAGGAGGAGTTTAATGCTTGGTGCCAATTCTTCATGTGGCTGCATTTCATTCCCAGCATGCACGTTTTGTCAAGGTGCCATATTCTGAATTGTTTATTGTAATGGTTATTGTTAATGACAGGCTGGTTGAATTCCAATTTAAATAAGCAATGAAGTTGATATAAATTTCTATTGTTCATAATGCTTATGTTGAGAAATTCAGTGAAATATTATCTCTGATTTTTAGTTGAAATTTTGCAAATAAGTTATAAATATTTTGGATCTCTGTTAAATTACAAATAAAATTGAGAAAAGAGTTAGTTTCCAGTTGAGAGCCAGTTGGGTTCTTTATACAACAACACCAGCTGCCCACTGATCTCGAGCATACTCTGCAATAATCAGATGTCTCCAATCCTCCGCTATCTTCGTAATCACACACAAGTGGGGTCTCCGAGAAAGGGCATCAGCTACCACATTCTGAGTACCTTAGATATAGGAGATATCAAAGTCATAAGACTGTAACTTACTAACCCACTTCTGCTGCCTCTCATTAAGATCCCGCTGTCCAAGGAAATGCTTCAGGCTGTTATGATCAGTTTAAATACAAAATTTGCTGCCAATTAGGTACTGCCTAAATTTGGCCAAGGCATGCATAATGGCCAACATTTCCTTATCATAAATACTAAACAGTCTCTTAGGACCTCTGAGTTTCCGACACTCGAAAACAATAGGATGGCGATCCTGAGAAAGCGTTGCCCCAATACCCTCTCCTGAGGCATCGCAATGTAACTCAAAAGGTCTCGTGAAATCCGGCAATGCTAACATTGGACATGAAGTCATGATCACCTTGAACTTCTCAAAACACTCCTGTGCTTGAGTAGTCCATACAAAAGCACCCTTACGGGTTAGATCAGTAAGGGGAGCTGCACGTCTAGAGAAACCTGACACAAATCTACGATAGAAAGCACATAGTCCAATGAATCCCCTCAATTGTGTCAAGTTCCCCGGTGTAGGCCAATCCAGAATAGCACGAACCTTATCAGGGTCCATGCGAACTCCCTCTGCACTGATGATGTGCCCCAAATACAATAACTTTGTCATGCCTAAGGTACACTTGGACTCCTTGGCATACAAGGAAGCTCCATCAAGAATACCCAATACTGCATCCAGATATGATACATGCTCGTCCCGAGTCTTACTATAAACTAATATGTCGTCAAAGAACACAAGAAGAAATCTCCGCAACTAGCCATGGAAGACTCTGTTCATAGTAGACTGGAATGTGGCGGGGGCATTAGTCAAACTGAAAGGTATGACTAGAAACTCAAAGTGGCCACAATGACACTTGAATGCTGTCTTCTCCACATCTTGTTCTCTAACTCTGATCTGATGATACCCTGATCTCAAGTCAATCTTGAAGAAGTATTTTGTCCTATGTAACTCATCAATAAGCTCATCGATACGAGGAATCGGATACCGGTTTTTAATAGTCTTTTTATTCAACATCCGGTAATCTATACACATCCTGAGTGTCCCATCCTTTTTCTTCACTAAAACAACAGATGAAGCAAAGGGGGACTTACTCGGCCTAATATGTCCCATAGCAAGCAGCTCCTGAATGGTCTTCTCAATTTCATCCTTCAGTCGCTTAGGGTGCCGGTAAGGAGTAATCATGATGAGCTTAGTGCCCTCCAACTCAATAATGTGTTCAATTCCCTTTTCTGGTGGTCTGCCATATGGTAAATCATTAAACACCTTAGAGTGTTTAATCCTGAGCTGCTGAATATCTGGATGATAAGCTGGCCCATCTATATTATCCAAGGTAGACAACACCCTACATTCTGCTGCCCAATCTATAACATCATCATGCCGAACCAAACGCTGCATGTGGTTGAAAGAAATAGTCTTCAAATCACCGCTTTAGATAGCCTTAAGGATGTGAGTCTTACCATCCTTTATGAACCTCAATTCCATCCTCTCCGTGTTCATATAGATGTCTTTAAGTGAATGCAACCAGCTAATGCCAAGAACTATATCAGTGCTGCCCATGTCAACCACATAGAAATCTGCCTTGAAGGAATAATTATTCAGTTTTACAGGGAGCTCAAGAATCTTTTTGTTACACTTGAGAGAATAACTATCAGCTACCTGTACTCTAAGTCCTTCAAAATCTTCAGTTTCAAAACCTCTCTTGGCCATCAAACGCGAATCAATAAAATTATGAGTAGCTCCTGTGTCAAAGAGAGTAATGACTCGCTGCCCCGCCAAAAGACCGTGCATTTTGAAAGAATCTTCCTTTCTCATGCTAGTAAGGTAAACAACCTTAAAATTAGAATTAACTACTTTCTCATCATCATTCCCTGGAACCTCATGTGAATCATGCTCATAATCAGCTTGCTGTCCCGAAAAATCAGAATCATCTTCATCATCATAAAACCATTCCATCATCTTATTTTTCCCTTTTGGTTTCAAAGGACAATCGTAATTCAAATCATAGGGTCCTCTACAATGAAAACACAATATCCTCCTCCTTAGATCATTTAAAGTTTCTTGATCCAAAGGGCCTGTTGTAGGATGACTGGAATCAGCTCTGTCGTCCCTTTTAGGTGCTGTCCTGTCATAAGATGAACTAGAAGGTCTCGCAGAAAATTTATTCCGTGGAGTAGATGCTTCCAAATTGTTTGCCCGCTGGGGTAAACTTAGTATTGCACAAACATAGTATAGGAAATATAATAAACACAGAATATATCAAAGAATAATAAATACTTTCATTAATCATTCCAGACTGGCAAGTACATTTACATCATAATGATAATCCAATAATATCACCCGTGTCCATCCTCCGAGAGGGTATATAAACTACCCGAAGGGCCACGATTGAAATGTCGTGACATATCTGTCTAACCTCTCAGTTACTAACGACCAAGGCTAACATAATACTTTATTAATATATTAACCCATGCATACAATTATCCCGACAACATCATCCCCCCCCCAAAAAAACAAGTCGTCTCCGACGACTTACAACAAAAGGGAGATGAAACACACTACATAGAATAAGAAAATCACCGAAGAGAAGGGGCGGAGGGCGTCCCTGAAAAAGCTGAAGTGCCGCTCTCCCCATCAATGCTGCTTCGCAGTTCTTTTTCCGTATCATCACATTCCTCTCGTGCCTGCACCAAACTGGTCTCCAAAACATACTTTTCAGCTGTAGCCTCCGCTAACTCCTATTCAAACAATACTGTCTCCCGAGCCAATCTAACCTCGATAGCCACCCGTGTTGCCTTCTTTGCTTCCAACTCCTGGGTACGCTGAGCCAAGTGTCGCTCTACTGCCTCCAATCGGGTGGTCAGCAACTCTCGAGCTCTCTGTGCATCCACCAAGACAGCCTCACGTCCAGCCAACGCCTACTCCTTTGAGTGCCTCAAAGTGTAGTACCTCTCTCGAAAGGCTTGCTCCAATGCTCTCTCCAAATGTAGCGTGCAGTCACTATGCTTGCAGCAGCTCCGAGTCTCATCAATTGGTCACACTCCCCAAAGGCTGATAACTGACTAATTTCCTCTTGCTGTTCCGATGCCCCAACTCACAATTGTGGTGTACCTCAAAAAGACGATGGGGTCTACGGGGCAACGCCCCTAGCGGGGTCGAGGGGCAGCGCCCCCGCCGCCAAGATGAAATTAGCACCCTCAAACCCACATAGAAATTCATGGAACATACCATTTTTGTGATTTTCTTCTGATCCCATTTTTGTGAGTTTCTTTCGATCCCATACTCTTTTCTGCAAACCACTTATGTTTTCCTCACTACATGCTTATGTCCTTCCCTTCGATACCCTGCGTTATTCACTTTGAACTGTTTTGATTTGTCATCTTTTTTTTTTGTTTTTGTTTTTTAGAACCTTCTCCTCGCTGCTCCAGTCGTTGCCGTCAATAGATTGTATTCTTCCATTTTAATACTGTACCCTTTTCCTTGTCGTACGAACTCTCCTCTGTTTTTTCCCTCTTCCTGTGACCGTACGAAAGTTGTTCTTCCTCCGTTTTCCCTTGTGGCTATACGAAACTCTTCCTTTTAACCCAAGCCTTGTGTGCTGTACGGAATGCTCGATGTCGTACGGTGCCTTATATTTGTTCTTGATGCCGTACGGTGCTCACTTAGACCTCGTTTCTTCCTTGGACTCCGCACTCCTTTCATACGGCCATACTGCAATCTATGCCTGGGCATATGCACAAGCCTTTCCGCTGTACGGGTTTGCCTATCCTTATAGCCGTACGGTTCGTTTTACTCCTGTGCGCGTCCCCTCTTGTCTCCATACGGTAGGATGTACGACTTTATAAGTAGTGTAGCCTATTTGTTTTCTGCCCATGAGCCTCTGCCTTTGTCACTGTACGGTGGTCGTTTTCTTCCTCCGGCTTGCTTCGCTTACCTTTATAAAAATTAAAAAAAAACAATCACTCCCTTTTACCGTATTGTCACACATGCGTGAACTGACCGTATGGTCAGTCATCGTACAGAACACCACATAACTTTCTTGCTGACCCCATACGGAAGTCTAAATGCCTTTCCTTCACTGTACGGAAGGATATAATAATGCACCTGTCACTCGTCCCTCGCCATACGGATCAACACTCATCCCCCTTGGCCGTACGATCGCACATGTTATAAGCTGGCCGTACGGGGTCTAAGTGTCGTACGGTCAGCTTGCCATACGGTGACATCCTGTTATTTCCTGTCGTACTGCCGTACGGTGACATCCTGTTATTTCCTATCATACTGCCGTACGGTGCTTTTCCTTTTTCTTTTTTTTAAAATTTTTTTTAATTATTTTTTTCCCACTGTACGGCCATGCATAGCCGTACAGGGTTTTTTTTTTTTCAATTTACCGTTTGGATGCTTCTCTGGTCGCCCATATGGACGACTCTCGGTTCGTTTGCCTGACCTCTCGAGTCCCTTTCCATCCTCTCGGTTCGTCTGCCTGACCTCTCGAGTCCCTTTCCATCCTCTCGGTTGCTCCGTCCCTCCTCTTGAGTCCATATTCTCCAGGTAAGGTTTCAATTTGGTCCCGTTGATGCCCTCATTTATCTCCAGTCCGTCTAGAGTCCACAACTTGACAGCCCCGTCGTAGCCGACTTCCCGAAATTTTCCTGGCTTAATCTCATTGTGCAGCCGTTCCCTCAAGCTTTCCCTGTTGCTGAGTCTGTTTTCAATGGCCATCCCAAGGCTTGGAACCATAAATTCTACAGGAACCCCGGTCTCTTGCCCATACGTAAGAAGCAGAAGGAGAATAAAGATTTTGAAGGCTGCAGTCTTCCACACAGGTTTCCAATCGTCGCTGACATGAATGATCTTAGGTTCCTCTTCCTTGCCCAGATTCATTGGTTTGACAGACGGCTCCTTATACCTCAGGGGATTTCGGTTATCAAATTTATGCATCAGGACTTCGCTTACTTTCGCATCCCCTTCATTGTATTCACCGTACTCGGAGGGAAATGTTTCCGGCACCTCCTCAATACTTAGTACATTGCATGCTGGTCGGAAGAGTTCGTAATCCTCTATTTGCCAGTGGAAGAGACCGTTCAGTGAATCTGCATCATCCTCTGCGTATTCTCCCAATCTTAGCATGCCTTCACTATTCGGTTCCATTCCATTCCTTCCTTCATCCCTTCGATCGTTTTCTCCTTCAGAGTCAAATTCGGAGGAGGAAGCTATCTCCTCACTCACCAATGGGTACGGAGATCAATTGTGAACTTTTTCCCTGCATTCTCCATTGAAAGGGTATTCCTTTTCCAATTATGGTTCGCTTTGGCTGTTACTAACCATCCTCTACCAAGTATGGCATCATAGCCTTTCTGCTTCAGTGGAATGACAGCAAAGTCAAGTACAAATGGTTGTGTACTGACAGTGACCGGTTGTGCCATCAGCGTCCCGAGTGGTTTGATACCCTGTTGATTTGCACCTAGTAGGTTGAAGGTTGGTGGCCACAAGGTGGGCTTTCCTAGTTTTTTCCACATTGCCTCCGGGAGGACGTTCACTCTTGACCCTCCGTCCATTATAGTGTCTATTAGGATGGTGCCAAGGATGCCCATCTCGACGACTTCCGGGTACCTTTCGTTGTTTATAGCAAGTATCATCGGGTTCGTTGCAGACCCTTCGGGGATGTTCGTACGTGTGGTATTTGACTGCGTGGCCAAGTTTTCCAATAGTGTCGTTCCCAAGTGAGGCATGGTGTGAAGGAGGTCCTGAAGTTTCACCGGTACCTCTAATTGTAACATTTGTCTCAGAATGTGTTGTTCTGCCTCCCTCCGGCCTGAGGTGGTAGCCATCTCCCATGTTTCTTTTGGTGCCTTCATCGCCTTCTCTATTTCTTCCTTACCCGCCCGTGTCGCTTGTTTTGCTTGTGACTGTGTGATGGCTAGTACCTTCTCATCACTTCTCATTCCCTCGATGTTGAGCAAGTTGACCTCGGATTTTGGGCAGTTGGCATCCTCGTGGTTGCCAGGACCACACTAGCGGCAGAGCTTCTACGGGGTGTCGCCCTTGTCACAGTCCCTTGCAAAGTGGCCCCACTGATTGCAAGCTCGGCATTGGATCATTGACCGACCCTTGGAGTCATATTGTATTCGACTCGTGTTGGTGTTGTTATTGCACCTTTCGCCACCGCGTCGGTTGCCTTCGTACCCGCCGGAGGATGCGTTATTGTTAGTCTCTGCCCCCGATGTAGATGTTGCTCTTGGGTAAATAGCACTTGTTGATTCCTCACCTTCATGTTGTATGGGCATTCCTTGGTGGAATGGCCCATGATCTGACAAATGTCACAAAATGCCATTTTGGGACACGAACCCTTTGTATGGCCGCTCACCTTGCAGTCCATACACCAAATGTCAACTTCCCCCTTGCTGGTACCCCCTTTCATGGTCTTGAACTCGATCATTCTCTCCATGTCCTTTTGGAGTGCCCTGACTTTTCCCTTCGACTCGCCATCACTGCCACTGTCATTGTTCGAAGTGTCATCTTCGTCGGAAGAGGACTTGCTTCTTTTCTTCTTGGAGGTCTTCTGTTCGCTCTCCAAGTCCATCGCCCGGTTATAGGTGTCTACGTATGAAGTGGGGGGCACTATCTTCATTTTCCTCCATAGGTTAGATTCCAATGGCTGGCTATCCATTTTTTTGACTAACTCTTTTAGTCGGCGACTGTAAGCCCACACAGTCTCTTTCTTACCTTGTTTGGTACCGTATATCTCGAAAACAATTTCATTGTCATCCCTCAGGAGCCGAAACTCCTTCTGGAATTCTGTCTTGAGTTCGTCCCAAGTGGTCACCTTTGTTTTGTCCACATTGGAGTACCAGTCGATGGCTACCCCTCTCAGTGTGGCCGAAAACTGTTATACCCATTCTGCGTGGTCAGCGACTCCATTCGCCGACCAGATTGTCTCGCATGTACGACAATGCCGTACTGGATCTTCCTTCCCATCGCCATGGAATTTTGGCAGCTTTTCTTTGTTAGTCGCCATGGAATTTTGGTAGCTTTTCTCTGTTAGTCGCCATGTTTACTTTTCTAGGTGCCAACTGTGTTTGTAGCATCGGATGTGTTACAGGCTAGGATGGTACTGCCGGTGTCGGTCCTCCGAAATTGTTCAGTACCGTACCGCTTGATGTCCCTGAACTACTGGAACTATCCAAGCCTGGTGGGCCACTGTGATCCCCGTGCTCCTTTGTCACTTCGACACTCTTGGCGGCAGTGGTGTCCTAAGCCTCCCTCCGTACGGCTTCCTCTTCTTCCTTCCTTCGGGCTTCTTTTGCTTTCGTCCGTGGGGTTAAGGTTAAGGACCCGAACAAGCTTCTTGTTTCCTCCAGGCGGTCCTCGTCACTTCTTCGGGCCTCCCGATTAGATTCCTCCAGACCCTTGCCTTCACTTACTCCCTTCGGTAGTCCATTGGCGCGTCTTCGGAATCTCTCCCTTCGCTCGGCTTGCTACTGTGCAAGTACGGCAATTCTAGTGGCTTGTTCTTCTTCGAGTTCCTTTTTTAAATTTCTATTTTTATTCAATTCATTAGGCATAAATTCTATTCAATCATCAATTGGTATTCTCTTCCAATGGTATTCCCATCTGTCCACTCATTCCGTCACTTGCCAGATTCGTTTGGCAACAGCGCCAGATGTTTGCTTGCTGGGGTAAACTTAGTATTGCACAGACATAGTATAGGAAATATAATAAACACAGAATATATCAGAAAATAATAAATACTTTCATTAATCATTCTAGACTGGCAAGTACATTTACATCATAATGATAATCTAATAATATCTCCCGTGTCCATCCTTCGAGAGGGTATATAAACTACCCGAAGGGCCATGACCGAAACGTCGTGACCTAACTGTTTAACCTCTCGGTCACTAACGACCAAGGCTAACATAATACTTTATTAATATATTAAGCTGTGCATACAATTATCCCGACAACACAAATTCCTTGCTTTTTTCATAGCTTCTTGCAAGGTAGGTGGGTCCAAAGACTTAACCCACCCTCTAGTAGGCTCAACCAACCCGTCCACAAAGAGCATAACTCTCCTCTCTGATATGTCATAAACCATAACAGACAACCGTTGAAACTCACTGATAAAAGTCTCAAGGCCACCTGTCTGTCGCAATTGAGCCAACTCTCTGAAGTAGGTTTCAGGGTCCTTCCTATCAAACCTCTCTATTAGCCTATCCACGAACTCCTGATAATAAATAATCTGATCGTGTCGAAGTGACACCAACCCATGGTACCACCAATCATGAGCTATACCATCAAGATGCAACACGACAAAGCAAATGGCGTCCTCCTCAGACATGGGACGCAAAGATAAGTAAGTGTCGAGCTTGTAAACCCAAGCTCGTGTTGTAACCTTACCACTACCATCATAATGATCCAAAATCATCTTGTTGGTCGCCTGACGCAAATCTGTCTCTCTAGGCCTTTGTTTATCAGGTATATGTCTGCCTCTAGAATGCTCACGCTTTTGTGTAAGAAATCTGTCAAAATTCAAATTTTGCTTGATTGCATGGGATAGAGCATCCCACTCAGCATAGTGAGCAACAATGTCATCTGTAAACGGTGCGGCCTCAGTCTTAGTGCTAACCGCATCCACCTTAGGTCTCAGAAACGTAGGCCGTTGTGGCCTATCATAAATACTAGTATAACCCATCTAGTCACGTCTATCCTCTTGTCTAGTATGGTCCTCAGCCCTCATTCTGTCACCCACACATGACCTGTCATCTGCTCTAGATCTATGTGAACTGGCTGACACGCTCCTAGTACCTTTGTCTCTTCCACGATCACCAGGTATTGCAATGCGCTGTAATGTGTCAGATAACTGCTGTAATACGGTAGTAACATGATGTTGACCGTCTCCAATATTTCGGAATGCATCCTGGGCTTCTCTGTCAATCTTCGAAGTAGTACCTGCATCCCTATAACCTGTACCATCCAAATTACATAAACCACCTGCACCCCCATCACCCATACTATTAAACTGAATCTCAGGCTCTCCCTCACCAGGTGGAGAATTAGGACCTTTGCGGGTGTAGTGCATGCCAGGTCTAAATCTTTGTGCCATGCTGAACCCAAATTTCCCTGCAGGCTGGCAAGAAAACTGCTCTGATACCTCTGTAAAGAGCCTACCTGGCTCCTTGCTATAAATATTGTAAAGTTCTGAAATTTGTTGGCACTTTGTTTTGAATTTGGCAATGTATGATTTTAAAATAAACTTTTCCAGAATCCAATGATTTAAATAACAATAAATTCTAATTTCAATACTTCACTTGTAACATTCAAACTTATAGATTTATTAAAACATAACACTTGTCAAACAATTATAAATGCAAATTATGCACCTTTATTTGAATTATAAGATAAGTCAGGATGTCACACAGCCACCAGAAGTGATACACAAGCCTCCCACACTAAATGCAGCTCCTTCAAAACAAATCATAGGGCCCAAAAGAAATCACGCAGCCCCACAAAATACACAACACCCCCTGTTTGGATATCGTACAACCTCAAAGGGGTCATACACAGCTCATAAGACAAAAAATGCAGCCAAGGAATGTAGCCGCAGTCACCAAAATGAAGACACAGCAGATTTGGGTCTCCACGCAGCCTCAAAGGAAGACCTGTGTCTTCTTGGTATCCAAACACAGCCCAAAGATAATGAACATGGCTTCCAAGATAAATACGCCACCCTCCTAAAGGTAAACGCAGCTCTTGGAGGAATGTTGGCCGCTCGTACGGCCTGAATATGCAGCTTATTTTGGAGATACAACACCCTCCTTTACACATTGAAAACCTCCAAATGAAGAAAAATCGAACCTGGCTGTAGTAGTAAATGGATTCAATTTATACTTGCACCAAATTGATATACATCAGCATCAATTTGCAGCCATGAAAAATCAGAATTTCTTCCATAGAATCAATTGCACAATTCATCACCACAAGAATGATTCAAAGTGCAGCAAAGAGGAATCAGTCATCAAACCCTTGTTGAAAGCTCTCAACAAAAAACTTTATAAAAAATAATCTATTCCAGAATCACTTTCGATTTGCCTTCAAAGCTCTTATAAAAGCATTAAAAGAGTCTAGCTTCTTTCACACACTTTTCACTAAAGAAGCTTCTTGTACACAATTCCAAATTAGAACATAAAGTTAAGTTATTTATTAAGTTCAACTTAATAAACAATTTATATATCATTAAACCACAGTTAATGCTCTAAAATGCATTCAGCTGCTCACACCTCAAAACTGTCTTCTCTGACCTGCTAAAAATATCCACTGCGCAAAATAGACTTACTAAAAATAGTAAATCCATCACAGAGACCCTCAAAACTTACTGTTAGCTCACGAGGGTTGCGATGATGAACTGACCATGCTCAGCTGTAGGAACCTACTAAAATGGGGACATCACAGAGTGTGTGTTCCTTCCTAATGTATGTGCTTCATATTTGATATATCTCCAAACAAACTTATACCGTGAGTGTTTTATAAGTGTTTCAATAGCTACATTCTTTCATTCCAAGGTGGAAGGTGTATATTTAACTTCTATTTGTAAATATGATTTATAAGACATTAGTACAAATGACATAAGGACTGTTGAACGTAATCATGATTATGATAGGGAGGTGGTTAATGGATAGCTCTCTTTGATCATTCAATCATTGCTTCAGGACAAGCAATTTTGGAGAGGGAAGGACTGTGACGTCCCCTCTCTAAGATATGATTTAATAATAAATAATAAAATATAAAAAAAAAATACTCAAATGAATGATAATAGTCTGTGTCACAGGATTCGCCGAATTTTTGGCATAAGTTCGAAATTCGGCGAACCTATAAAAAACATATGAAATTCGATAAAATTCAGTTGAAAAATTTGTACGGAAGTATGACTAATTTGGTTCTGTTAAAAAAATATTTTTTAAAGTGCTTATTAGGGATTTTTTAATGCTTCTTGTTATAAATAAGGTCGCGATGCATTACATCTGTTGAAAATGGATTTTTCGTCACTCGCGACTAGGGCACAATGAATTTCTTCCGACTCAGGTTGGAAGGCAATTGTTTGTAGTTCGCGATGGTCGTATACGAAGCATTGCCCCGTGAAAAATTATATCCTCACTCTCCCTGTACTGGCACGGTTCATTTGAAGTAACGTAAGGAAAATGGATCGCAATGTGCCCGTATAGTTGTGCCTGTATAGTATTTTAAAATATTTACATTGGATTTATAAATTTATCATTTAATACATAAAATTCAACATATTTATTATTTATATAATTAATAAATTAAAATTAAAATTAAAACTTTGAACTATATTTATATTATAGTATTTTAAGATTTATTATAATATATTTAAATTTAGTAATATTGTATTTATTTTTAATAATTTTTAATTTAATGTGTAAATATTTATATTAGTTTTAAATTTAATATAATATTACTTTTTTAATAAATAATAAATTTAACTATTTTATTTTAGAATATAATTTAGTTTCAGATCTATTTAGCATAATTAAATTATTTTTAAAGTTTAATGAAATTATTATTTACATATTTTAAAAATTATATTTATATAAGGTGAATTTAATGTCGAATTTTTTTTCAAATTTTTTACCCAAGCCGAATTTCATCCGAATTTTATTGATGTCGAACTCGAACTCGAACACGAACCTTGTGACTTAGATAATAGTTAATAATATAATAGCTAATAATAAATCAATTTTTAATATTAATCATATATCAATAAATAATGTTATGCTGCCATCTTAACAGTAGTAATAAACAATACAATAAAACAAACTAAATAAGGCAGTCAACATTATAAACGAGTTACTGTGTCTCACAATATAAACAGCATCGTACATCAGCAATTAACAATAATTGATTACTGCCACCAAAGTCAAATATAACTAGGAAGTGTGATTATTTGAGATGGTCAGCAATTATAATAGTGGGAACCATAAATCTAGCAGATGACTAACACAATGATCAAGGTGGAAAATAGGACAAAAGTTGATGCCAAGTGTCGATATTAATTAAAAGGCAGCAATTACACTATACTAATACAATTCTGTCAGAAAATATAGCAAAGGATGCGATATGAAGTGTTTTAAAAAAAGACGTGATTTAGTACAGTTTATTGCCAGCATTTAAAAGGGTACAAATTAAGTTAATAAGCCAATGTCTTTTAAAATTCCAAAGGAGGTCACCTTACAGTCTTGAAGGGTATATTATAAAGCTCGATCTCACTTCAACAGGACATTGACTCTGGGAAGATCATGAAAGAATAGACAATATAATATAGACGTATATTGATCATGGAAGAATCAGAAGTTATAAAATATATTAAACTCTTCACATGGAGAAGATATGAGAATATAGATTATTAATATATACATTGCATATTGATCAAATGGATTTAGATTGTAAGGTATTACTTATGACGGGGGTACTCACCAAAAGGAGATCAATCACATTATATTACTGGCAAGCATCGTGTTACAGAAAATAACTATGCTGTAACTTGTCTATTTAATTAAATACTGACCTGCAGAATATTACATCTAAATTCGATTAGGAATAAGGGGCCAATATATGGTCTATAATATATATATACACACAAACACACACACGTAAGATTCTATTAAATATACATATAAAGATATATAAGTAAATTTATATATATATATATATATATATATATGAATAAGAACTAATATGTATTTATACAGAAAACATGTATTCGAAAGTATAAATAACTTAATATTAATATATATATTTCATTTATATATATAATAATAATAAGTGAGAAATATATGTGAACTAATTTAATATCTATATATGTTAATAATAACGAAAGGTCAGAATTCTCTCTCTCTCTCTCTCTCTATATATATATATAAGGTACAGATCAAACTGAAAGTCTGAGACTTGGACCATTGGCAAATATTGTAATTGAGTATGTACAATATTTGATGTTCATTATTTATTAGTGAGAAGTGTAGTCACAAATAAATTAAGAAGTATATATCAGATTCTGTTACTTCTTCAATACTAAGGAGAAGGCTGAAGTAACCAAAGAGGGGCAGTCTAAATCCCAAAAGGATAGTTCCCAAAATAGGGTAGGGATCAGCGACCCTGAGCGCCTTGTGGGCATTGCCCCAAGATAGGATAAGGGCCTGTATCTGTAAACTTTGAGGGAACCTATCAAGTGGTCTCTAAGCACTTTGGTCTACCTCCAATGTCTTCTCACTTCTCAAACCAAAGTAATGACAAGATCAGAACTATGAATAGTACAAGGAACTAAATTGCTTAACATATAATAAATGAACAATCTTCTCTAATTGAATCATGTAATAATATAGATATGGAATTAATGGTAATAACTAAATCTGGACCTAATAGGGGACATTACACCCCTCCTGAAATTACTTGTCCCCAAGCAATCTCGCCTACAAATAAACTCCTCCACCTAGATCCCAAGGGAAGACCTCTGCAATGTCTCTGTTGTCACCAAACAACTCCTGTAACACTGGTACATCGAACTGAACATGCTGAATCAACTCATTTTCGCCATCAGGTGTTACTGGAGTAAGAATCTAAGGTGGAAGCAACTCAGAACACTAATCTTGATTGCTTCCAAACTTGGCACAAGATATGTTGTCATACGAACTATTCATCATACGTACCACTGAACTATGCACCTAAAATAAATCATGTACATGAGGACCAAAAGTGAGTCTGCAAGTAATCCACACCATGTACACAATGCAATACACCCCGGTGAGCCCAAACTAGAATCTTGATGGACACCAAGTATTCTACTGCACACTAGAGAGTGACCAACCAAATATGCCTAGATCCCAAATCCAGAATAGAAGCCTGCCAAGAACATTCCCAAACTTTTGTTTCTCAACACTGATCCCAACTTCACCATACCAGAAGTAGTAAATCCAACCAACAAGACCCACCCAAGCTGCAGTGCTAATCCTATCACCACCTGGGTCGCAGTATAAATAAAATTCACATCCATCCATCATAAGGAGGTGAGAATATCTGGAAACATCTACTATACCAAACCTCCCTCTACAATCTATCAATCCCTCATGGGTGTGAATTCCAACCGTACTGTGGAGATAAGAACTCTTGAAGGTGTGTATCACAATCACTTTCTCCATCGTTCTCTAATATGCCATGGATGTGATGACTCTGCAAGTTGTCCCCACCAACTTGCAGCTACTGAATCCATCTACTGAAGAGGGTGTATACCCATCCCACAAAGGATGGTATAATCTCGGAGCCAATCCACATCGACGCATCACCAAGTCCTCTACATGTGGATCAAACAAAAACTGATGAGCACTCCTCACTGTTTAGTTACGGTAAAAGACTACAAACTCTATCAATTACTCATATCCAACAACTCGGGAATCGAAAAATGGCTCCAATCTCTGACCCCGAACAGCTAATTGGGCATGGCCTCTGGTGACCCTCTCTGAAAACCCAACCATGAAATCTCTGTGAGGAAGCATTGTAGTCAAAGTATCTACAATCGCTTCCACCAAAAACTAAATGCTGTGAGAACCTCGGATGAGAGTACCCTCAGTGACTCCAAATGGTCCCTCTTGAAACTACGAATTCTCAAGCAGGTACTCAATAAACGAATCTGTGCAGTAGAAACAATATGAGGCAAAATCAATTTGTTCTCTTACAACCTTCAGCTCATCACTCTTACTTTGTGACACAACTAGTTGTCTACCACCATCAACTGCATGAGATGAAATAACCAATTTTCTTCCAGGGGAGGGAAACAAATCAACATGAGAACCATAATCCCAACCAAATGACATTGTGCAAGTCCCCTATAAACATGATGGAGTAGTGTCATTTACTAACACACAACTCTCTAGAGAATCCACCACTGCCACACAAGAGCCATCAATTATCTGACTTGATCATCTGATATAGTACTAACCGTAAGAGAACTTGATGCAATAAGTGGCTCTCTACTGCTCTCAACTAGAGTACTCATCCCAGCTGAGACTACCACATCTGTATCAGCAAGGGATGTACCCACATCCTCACTACAAGTCGTGGATATCAAATCATCACCAACTGCCACTGTAGAAAGCTGAATTGTATCTAGAGCTGGTGAACACTGTGCCTGGCTCAACTCCACGGTAAGCTCCTCAAACCGTGATTGTGACTCTTGAAGGGCCAACTGGGTGCTCTCCAATGAGTCCGAAGTCACCTCAAGCTCATGAGTGAGCTCATCAACCTCCTCTTCCTTCCCCTTCAGTGAAATGTAACACCACTTGAGAAGATAGTCTTTGTCAGCCAAAAATAGTAAATAGTTTTGTTTCATTATACCGTTGGCTTTTCGAAGGGTATGAAACTCCATAGGGGAAAGACTACCATCACAATGCTCATCTCTCACAAGAGTGCCCCAACCATAGGTAGCCAACATTTGACGAGTAGCATCAAAATGCTCAATGGTTGTGGCAATCTGACTGTCATTCACCTTTAGTTGCCCAACCAAATGATGTCTCTGAAATTCATGACTCCCATGCAAACTCTCTGAACCACAATTTGCACTGGGATGAGGCTGTATCTACATCGCTCACCTCATGAAAAGTAGCATCATGTGTGCTATCATCCCCGCATGCATCAACAACTGAGGTATTGTTGCTAAGCACCTCAACAAATGGCTCATCTAATAAAGTGGAAGTTGTTGCTATAACAGACTCCTCACACATTCCCACCTCCCATGTAACTGCAAGTCTCTGCAAATCACAATCCTGGGACCCATTAACCATAAATTCATTTTCAAATTCATTTTCTAAGGTCTGATATGAAAAATCAGACTTAGTGTAGGATGAATCTTCATCATAAATTACATCATTAGTACCCAAATCTCAAGTACCAACATCATCCACATGTGAAACCTCTTCTGTCTCATGCTAATGAAAACACAACTTACTTTTGTCATAGAAATCAGAATTGTTCTTGAGCGATGAAAGTGCCAACATTCTCTTCAAAACTCATCTTTTTTTCCACTGTTTCCTTTGCACCGATAAAATTATTTGTATTCGTGTTTGCCTCTCTTTTCTCTGCAAACGAAAGATCCAAAATCTCCAAATGTTGTAGAAGTCTTGATATTTTTTATTATAATCTTGGAAGGCATTACTATAATCCTGAAAGGCATGCACGAGCTCTGGCATGAAATCCTGTATAGATTTTTTTTACCCATGATTCACACAAACCCTTTGTCCTGAATGCAAGAGGCTTCCCCCATAGTATGGTAAGAAACCGCTCTGATACCACTGTAAGAACCCCAACAGGTTCTAACTTCACCTCTATAATATCCCTTGCTATTCCTGGCACAAATTTGAATCTTAAGGAATTTTATCAAACACTTGTCATGAAACCTCTATCTTGCTGTCTTTTATTTTCATATTATTTTTGCTTGCTTGGAATGGTTTCAAATGAAGTTTAAATTCTTGAAAATGATTACTAAGATATTTAGGCAAAGAACTAAATTGCAAATGCAATCCTTTTGTCTTTTTGAATGCATACATATGATATCTACATGTAAAATGTGCACCTACAACCAATGGACATTTTCACAAACACTTGGAATGCATACTAGAGATTCAATATGAACTGAAACAAATAGCTATAGGAAAGGCATTTCAACAAACAGTTGTTGTGCAGCCTTAGAACTCCGTATTTTGATTAAAAACAACTTACAATAAAACTATTTGCAAATATTGAAATCTGAAACTACTAAGCACATAATATAGAAAACTTGGTAATGGATCACAGTTTGAGATATTATCTTAAATTGATTGCAGCTCTGTCTGAAAATTAATATCCATAAACTCCAATGTAGAAATGAGCCAATGACATTCAAAAACCCTCAAACATGCCCTCTAGAACACTAACGCCACCTTCTAGTGACTCACGTGGCATTCTTTAAATCCTGCGGCTGCCTTTAATACTCCACGTGTTGGCTTCTAATGGCTGCAATTGGTATTAATTGACGAGTCTCCAACCTTTGCAAATAATCTAATTTATATACTTGGATTTCAAACCCTTGTATGGCTGCAATATAATTAAATTCTCTTACAATTAAGCACAGTTGATAACCTTGAAATGAGTCACCCAATTAGGAAATATCAGTGTATCTTTCAACACCTCAAATGCTTGTAAAACTCTGAAGAATTCACAATTCTCCAAGTCTGAAATACTGAAACCCTTATTCCAAATTTCTTTTCACACAACAAAAGCAAATACCAAGTCATGAATGAATTTTGATTTCTCTCCAAGGCTCTTTTGTAATATTTCACCATGAATCTTCATTAGCAAGGCTCTTTAATGATTTTGATATTTTTATAATAATGAGTTGACTATATAATATATCATTAATAAAGCACACTTTAATCAATGAGTATTAATTACTCATTAGCCTCAACATGGTCCACACTTTATTATAAAGTCAATTTATAACTTTATAATATAACTTAAATAATTAAACAACATTAAAGACCATTGAAATATTAATATCTCATTAAATACTCATTATTTTGACGAGCTTTCTGAACCAGGGAGTTAACCACTGCATCCTTTGTCCATATGACTGCTTTACTAAAAATAGAAAGCATCATTCTTGATCAACCTTTGACTCACTATAAATAGTAAGTATGGCAAACGGAGCCCTGGAAATACCAAACGAAGGCCAAAACTAGAAACCAGTGAACTCTAGAGACGATGCAAGCCTCAAGAGACCCTCTATCCCAACTGATCAGCCTATGAGGGAAAAATAGGCTAATTCTCCAAAATCCATGTCTGCTAAAAAGGGGACATTACAATGCAGCACTGTGAACAGAACCTCAAAAACTGAGAACACAATATTTTGTTGAAGTGAACATTCAGTTTCTTATTGTTTTAGTTCCAGTAATATTTGTCAAATTGTTGAATTCAACAGTATGTATTTTTTTAAAAATATTCTGTCACTGAAAACACTCTCAAAACCAGGCACAACTTGTTTCTGCCGTTCGAACAGCCGTAAATGCATCTGCTGGTCCAATTCTCCTGGATGCAGGTTTTCAGCTGGCCACAAAGGTAACATCAATGTGGGTGTTAAAATTCAATTTATTATTGATTTTAATTTTCTATATGTTTAAGGATACTAAAGTAGAATTCTGGGCAGATTTTAACAAGCAGCATTGCAAGTGGGGATCGAGTGGTACTTGAACGCATGTTTTCTATGATATCACGCCCTTTGGGTGACTTTGAAAGCCTTTACTACCCTTCATTTGCAGAATGGGTTAGTTGTAAGGTGAGTGTATCTTAAAGCATTGTATTCTTTTCGTCAGATACTACTTCCCTATTTGTAAGGAAACACACGCACTATGATCCTCTAGTTGCACAACATACCCAATATAAATTTTATGCATAACCTATTTCAATGCACCCTTGTCTATATTACAAGCTCAACATTTTAAAATATGTTGATAATCCATTTTATTTCTTTAATCTATCACAAGCACTCCCAAGATAGTATACCTGATATGATGTTTTCTTCTTTAGCTGTTTATTCATGTTTAGACATTAAAGTATTTCATTTTTTTCATTTCCCCCTGATGTGATTAGGATTTGTTCCTTATTTGGGTTTTTGAATTGAAGGCATCTTTATTGCACTTTGCAGGTTAAAATTAGACTTCTGGCAGCTCATGCAGCTGTCAAGACATATGCATATTACTGCATTAAAAATGGTCTTAGTAATACAGAATATTCATCCTTAGTACCTTTTTTCTTAAAGAACTCAACCTTCCTTGGTCGTTGTTGGATTGGACTTCTTCAAGATCATGTATTTCTGCATACGCACATACTCTCAAAGAGAAAGGTATATTGATTCTTAAAATATCTGCAATATAAGTTATTCCTTTTAACATGCTTTCTAAAATAATGATGCTTTCTGCATTAAAATGTATTCTTTGGTCTTATTTGAATGGACAGTACAAGCCATTTCTTGACGGTATTCAATCAGCAGCCATTTCATCAGTTGTACATCCATATCTAAGTGAAATCTGGCCTGTAATTCTTCAAGCTGCAACCTTGGATGCAGCCCCAGCAAAGTTTGAGCATGACATGTCCCCTGTTATGTACACCTCCAGTCATGTAATGGTTAAATTGGAAACAAGAGATTTCCATTTGCTTTGGGGTCTTGCAATGCTGATTTTGTTTGAGGGACGGCATGAGGCAAAAAGTGAAAAATTGAAGCAGTTCTCCAGCTCCTGCACCTACAGCGTGAACGGAAAACTAGCTGGGGAAATACCTCCACCCATGAGCTCACAATTAGTTGCCTTATATGCAATTCAATGCCTGTCAAACCAAGGATTTTACAATCAAGAAATGATTTCTCATAAGCTTTGCCTCGAGCTCTTGCAGGTGATCATTTATATTTCTGAGTCTAGGGTGTTTTCCATAGGTTTAATTTAGCTATTTTAAATTGACTATCTGAAGAATTCCAAATTTCAGAAGCATGCTAGAACATTATTTTCTTGAACCATTTTCTAAAAGAAATATAATTAGTTATCAAAATTCTTAATTGGGTAATTATTTATGATGTTTATCTAAAGAATGCTTGACTGTAGTGCTTTATAAAAGCAGTAATTTGGTTGTTGAATTTTTCGCTTTTATAAAGTTATTTCTACTTGAGAACCTTTGATTGTTCTAACAAGAAGTTATTATATTAGAAATTTAGATCAAGCTGTGATGATAGTTTTTGAAAGTGTATGAAACAAGATATAGGCATTGATCAAGGAGCAGTAATTCAACTTTATTATATAATAATATCAGGGTATTTAACTAATTGATATCAGGTATTTTTCATATTCTATTAAAAGCACTGAGTGAGTTGTTTGAATGCATTGAATTTCAAGTTGCCAACCACTTTTGATAACCTTGATAGTTTCTGATAATATATGAGAATTCTTTGCAGTCTACATCAAATGGGAATGTGTTTGTTCAAATTTTTGTGCTTATCTAGTTTCTTAAATTTGCTATTGCAGATACTTATGTACCCTGGTTATATCAACTCTCCACAGACCATCACTTTGGTCTCGTCAATTCTAGAACAGGTATTTATCAGAACTTATTCCCAAGAAAATGTACTTGTCAAATATTTCCCCAGCATCAATAGCTGTGTTCTGACCTCTCTTCCACCATTTGATAATAATTGATTTTTGAAATATATATTTCTCTCTCAAAGGGTTCTTCTCTTAGCTAGTCATGTTTGAATCACAAATCTCATATTTTAAAGATCTTGGATACAATAAATGTATACATGAAATTAATTTATCTCATCTTTTAGTTGAAGACTTGGAGTTTATCATATTATCTAATCTGTATTAGGAGACTCCAATTTTGCAACCTTGAATGACAACTAAACCAAGAATCATTTTGCAGCACCAAACATATAGAGTTGAACTTTATGAGGTTGGTTTTCACCTTAAGCTTATATAGCAATACTATTAGTATTATTTACAATTATAGCTTCAAGGCCCTGTCACCTGCAGTGTTTTAGTATATGTCTACCTGAGAACTTAATGTTTTGTTTTTGTCATTACCAGTAATAATGCATTTTAACTCATTCCTTTCAGATTGAAGGGAAAGAGTGTACGTTTTCTTTTCTAGGAAACTACTAATAAACAACATTTTCTCGGACATCATGAAGGTCACAGTTTCACTTAGAACATAAGTCTTCGAAGTAATATGATTATTAACTATTTTGGTCTAAGTTCAGATATTCTCAATAAAGGTCATGACATGACAAATTTTGCAAAACTTGACTTTATGGAAGGCTTCGTAATGACTAAGAAATCCTTCTGTTATTATAAAAATTACTAAACCCAAGAATCTATAGAACCCCCGTCAACCCTTCTATTACCTAAAACTGGCGTCACTTGAAAGATTGCTATGCAGGTCTACCTTGTACATAAATCTAAAGTATGACTTATGTCAGAGTAGAAAGCTCCTTTGAGTGATGTAAATGATAATTCTCCCCAAAGGATGATTAAGAGCTTAATGAAGGTGGGACTAATTTGTCTCCTTCACTGTATGTAGGAACTTTTGATGGGCATTGTAAATAAGGGTGTTCTTTATTGTGTAGTTACAGATAAGACTTCCATTGTTTTGTAGGGTACAACAGTATACAGTTATCATAATTCTCAAGGAAAAAGAGGCTCTACTGCATGAAAATTGTATCACATGTTCAATCTGGTCCATACCATTATCACCTTAAATAGGCCAATTACTATCAAAATCTCCTTTGAAAACATCATCCATGGCCACAAACAAAATTTGTTTATCGCCTCATCAAGTCAAAAAATAAGGTCAAAATTGATCCATTTCAGTCATATCCCATTTTGTGCCAACATTCTCCTTTGTAATATATGAAATTCATAATCATTCTAATTTAGCTTTTATCTTTCACAAATAACATATTCAATTCATTTTTCCATTTCTATATCTCTGTGATTCTCATTCAAATGTCAATGCAACATAGCTCGGGGGGTTTATGTTAAAGTGTGTTTTTTGTTTGACTTTGTTTTAAACCTTGAAATGCAATATCTCATTTTTATTGTTGCTTTCGTTTTTAGGTAATAAGTATTCCTTAGGAGAAAGTATTCAGATGGGTTATTTTCTAATGAATGGGATATGTTTTAAATGTAACAGGTTATTGAATTTTCTCCAGATGAATACCTCATGGATGAAAGCTTTGTTTTTACAATTAGTGAGCTGTGTATGCACTGCATGCATAAATTATTTCAAAGGTATCATCACTTGGTTGTCATTTGCATTACTTGGTGAATAGTTTTTCTTCATGCGCTTCATGTTATGCCTTTTCACATGAACACGAGATATTTTGCATAAATTAATATGTTTTGACGTTTTGGCTGACCAATGGATACAATTGCTGAATGATGTATATTATGATCTAACTATTTCAACAAAATCCTGTTTTTTTATCTTATTTTGTAGTTTGTGGCTGCAAGTACATATGATTTAATTTGAAGTAATGGTTTAAGTCTTGATGTTGACCAAATTATTGTATTGCAGTGATGAATCCAATTTTCCAAGATACATTGATCTAATTGCCTCATCATTACGTATATCTGAGAGACTTGTTTGCCGGCTAAGCTCTAAGGTTTGTTATCACTTATTTTTCTCCTTATTTGTATCAAGCCTCCATCTTTCTTATATTTTTATTTAAAGAGTTGGTCTGCCACTCTAAAGTCTAAATGTAGAACCTTGAAGTTTGGGGGATAACTTTTTTGAGAAGCTTCACTCTGAAAGTTACTTTGTTTCTTTGAGTTACAAAAGGATGATCAAATGTACATATATAGCAAGGACACTTGTAAACTGAGTAAACATGTAGATGCTATGCTTTAGATGTGACATTGCATGAATCATTTCAATGGAGTCTTATTAATTTTCAAGATATCGAATTTGGAATACATTTTAAGCTTGACCTGCTTACTCTGGTCCAAAGACACAGACACAAGTGGCATCAACCCTGTTCTATGCAAGCTATGGATATATTCTTCTAGCTCCAATTGGACCATCCATCTCCATGGTTGCTGCGTTTATAGGAGACATTGCAGCTCAATTGACAACACAGTGTACTGGTTTGTAACATTGCTTCCTGAATAATATTTGCTTGCATGAATATTTTTGCTAGGTACTTTAATGTTAAAATTTTTACCCTATCATTCGGAACTTAGCTTAGCAAAGTTTTCAATGCAAGAATGCTTATTTCTACCTGCTAATAAACAAATGTTCTGAAATTGTAATGTTTCCATTGTTTACATCTATAAGCAACAGGAATTCTAGGATATTAAACCTTGTAATCTATTGGAAAGTATAAGTTCTATGGTTAAATCAAAATGGTAATCTATCTCTAAACAGATATTGTGATGGAATTCTTTTTTTTCCCTTTCTAATGATCTTTACCTAGTTTTTTTTTACACCTGTGAGTACAGATGAAAGCTGCTTGGATGAAAAGAGCAGGGACCAGATAGAGATTCTTTTAGGGTCTTTGATGCAAACCATTGGACAAGATTGTGAACAGCACTTTGAAAAACTTCACAGACAAGAAACCAGTGAAGCATCCAAGGACCTCTTTGAGAAATTAACTCTTTTGCTTGGAATAATGATAAATTTGACAAGATCAGTTCTACTTGTAAATCATTCTTCAGATGAACATAACATCAAAGCAAATATTTGGAGTGCTGTACAGAAACCTTGCATCAATTGTCTTCGTAAAACCCTTGTAGATTCAAATGTGCAGGTATGTTTTGCATTGCTCTGCATTTTCAAGCGACATAAAATGCTTAGTAGAAACATTGACAGGCATTTTTGTATTTTAATATTCTTAGGTTCAGATGGCTGGATTGCATGCATTGAGAACAATCCTGCAAACAGCTGTTGCAGAGAATCCCAAAAATAACAACTACACAGTAGCTCTTATTGTCATGGCAGAGCTTGCTAGTGATGTTTTCTCACTAATTCAAAATTCAACACAGGTATTTGTGTAGGGATGCATTTCTTTCTAGATTCATAATTGAGATATAAATTTATTAGCAAGCGACCTAATTATTCTCTTTGAACTCATTATTCCTTCAACATGTGATGGTGTTCTGACATAGTTTAGTTATAGCTGCAGAAATTAATGACAAGTGAGCTAGCGTCATCTGTTGGTGAAAGTTTAAAACTTTTTCTTCTTCTATACACTTTAATAGAAGCCAGTGAATCCCAACATGATGTCCTTAATTTGCTTTTACAAGCAATAGTTATGTCCTTCTCTGTAGACACTGAAGAAAATTCACAGGTATAATCAAGCCTGGCTCTTATTTATTAAATATAGTTCCTTAGTATTTAGTTTCTTTCTTTTCTTTTTTCTCCTTACAAGAAAAGTTAGAAATTAAGGCTTGTACAAATTCATGAGTTAATGGAATATATTGTGTTGGCACATTCCAGGCATGTACTGGGTTGAGAAGTGTGGCAATGAAGCTTGTATCACATCTTGCCAATGTTCCATCATCTGCTACACAATTCAGAGCTGTTTTGCAAGGAATGCCAGCTGATATAAGACAAAAACTTCAGGTCAATTAGCAGAGAAAACCCTTCCATCACCTGATATAATGCTTTTTAAAGTGTCTATTCTATATTTGTTACAACATATCAAAACATTACTTTTTTTCACAGGCAACAGTTTCTGTTGCCAAAAACATGCATCATATTATATTACAATACAGCACAAGAAAGATTACTTGAGATTGGTATGTCAGGTTGCTGAGTAGAGGCTCCATGTTGAGGTACCTTGCATATTTCTCTTGCTGGTATTTTGAGCTAAATGTGGCATTCACATTGTTCTAAAACATTAATAATGTATCATGTGGAAAGAAACTTGATAACCAATATAACTATTGCATTCTCTTTTTCCATATAAATGGATTGCCACTTACCCAATTTGTTACAAAATGAATGTCGGAGAGCATGATTAAATTCTTATCATATCTGAAATCAACCATTTACAAGAGTTTATTGTGAATAGGCGAAGCACACAAAAATGGCATGATAATCTTTAGACTTGTGGGCCATTTTTGATCAGTTTTTCGGCTATTTGTACTTAATGTTGCATGCATACACCTCAATATTGTTTGTATTAAGCGTTGTGTTTGTGGTCACAGGCTGCATCTAATAGCCATTCTTCCTGTGCAGGACATTATTCGAGCTTCAGTCGCTCAAGAGACCAAGTCAAGTAAGCCTAATAATAGTCTGCCTGCTCCATTGGCTGTTCCAAAACTAGTTGTCCAGTCATCAGCTGCTAAATCAGAGATGTCTTTACAGCCAGACTCTATCATGTCTATCTCCCCCAGGGTAAAAGTGGATGATAGTCTGAATGACATAGAAGATGACGACTGGGACAATTTTCAGTCTTTTCCAGTCTCCACCACAGTAATTTCTGAAGACACTGATCAATATGACTCAGCTTCAGGAGATATGCCCAAACAGGAAACTGGTTTCCCAGCTGAAGATTGGGATGATTTTCAATCTTTTTCTGAAACTCAGTTGGTTATAGGTTCAAGTATCATCGGGGAAAATATAGAAAACGGGCAGGCAAATTCTCTCTCTGGAGCTCTTGAAGAACATTTATCAGAACGGAAGCGAATTATACAGAAAGAGAATGTCCAAGAAGATGATTTAAATAAATTCAGTGAAGATGGCAGTCATGAGGATGATGGTGAATTTTGACTGGATCTTTCTACATTTCATTGCTAATGATGAAACAATTGATAACCTACATATTAACTTTATCAGTCCAGTTCAAACAGGCTGACAGAAGCAGAACCTGAAAAATCAAAATCTTTCCATCTCAGGCTTTTCAATATTTTCACAAACTTAGGGATCTGGAATTCCTGACATCAGAAACAGAGGAAAATCGTGGATATGTTTCAGAACATTTTGATTAGTATTATTTGTGGCTGAGAAGTCGGATTAATCACAATATTAGTCATGCTTTGATAAAGCAAAATCCTCACCAAAAAAACTAAATATAAATGGTGCACCAGAAAGGATGGACAGATGAGGTATCATCCTGTAACTCTAACTAATATTATTTCAACATTTGCAAAGTTGTATCAAGTATGGCTTTCCCACTAATATGCTGGACTGAATTAAGTAGTGAGGAGAACTTTAGCATTGGGCCACCCCTCTGAAGTGGCATGTGAGGACATGTATGATAGAGTAGTTGCAAAATGAAGAGCTATGGAAATTGTTTGACATGGTGATGATACAATAGAGGGCAGCATGCCGTAGATGACCTTCCCAATTATCCATGTCGAGATCAACTCTCACCAGATTTTTGTATTAGTATAGGCATTTTTTGCATTTTAGGATTGAGTTACATTTTAAATTTCTCAATCCCTTGACATGATCGAGCCAGGTGATTTGGCCATGCGGATAGCAGAGGGCAATGTATTTTTATATAAGATGTAATCATTCTGAAATTTGTTGTCATTCTTAATCGAAGTCCAAGCCCTGTTTTTTTAAAAATGTATATATATATTTGCTACCATTAATTGATATCATTTGCACATTCATTTATTTATTTATTATTAAGTTGCGGATGAAGTCTCAATAGTACTGTATTTCATCAATATTCATAGATTTCAATATAAAACTTCATAGAAGTTGGCTAAATGTGTATGAAAATGATATTTTCTGGTGTTTATATTATGCAAAAAGAGAAAAAAAAAACAAAAAAACAATGTCTCATTTTCAATAGACATCCATTAGTTTTATTTGTGTCCAAAGTATCTATGGCTTTGAACAGCCATAAAATATGGTTTCCTTTTGAATTCTGGATACAATTCACTTTTATGAAAAATGTCTTTATGACGTACAACATATATTATATATGAAAGTTGTCTTTAGAGGAGTACCAACCATGAAACATAGACATTTAATGATGGTTAATGGATTGTTTTTTATAAAGTTAGGTGCATAGTTAGTCCTTGGTTATGTATGGTGATTGCAATGCATGTGACCTATATTATTTTTTTATAATTGTCAATTGCCACATCCGTTATGTTTGCATTATATTTATGACTTTGTTTTGAATATGTAGTGCTTCTCCTATTTGCTTTCTGCATTTCTACATGACATCCTTATGGATGTAGTCCCGACATTATGTTGTGGTGGTGCCTTTGTGCAGTTTGATTAGATCTCTTTGTGATGCCTTGTTTTGACTTTTGATCCTTTATTGTTGCCTTATGTGATTGGTTGAGTTCATCTTATGTTTCGGTGGATATATGCTTGTATTTTATGATCATGTTAGACCCGTGTGAGGTTGGTGCCTTCGAGGTGATATGACTTATGTCATTGCATTGACGAGTTGCTTATTTTCTTATACCTGACTGTTGGAATCATTGAGATGTGACTTGTTGCACACTTGATTCAGGGTGCTAGACCTTCTGAGGCTACAACTCTGAGATATGTGGACTCATTGTGTTCTTGGTCAGTTGGATCCAAGCTTGATTCATTTATGATGTTCTCTGATTGTTCTCATGTTATGATTTTATTTTGGGATTATGAGATGCATTCGAGTATAGTACATTTCGTGTTTATTTTCGATATCATTGTTGATGTTATGATGGTATTTGGTTATTTTATATATGAGGATATGTTGATTATCATGATGTTATTATTGGCTCCTTGTAATATTGTGCCTTATCATGTTGATGGATATTTTATTTGGAGTTTTCACTGATATATGATTAAATGTCGTAAAATAATTATGTAATGTTTTAATTTAAATGAGATGCTTATTTATGTTGTACATTAAGGATTAAATATTGTAAAAACCCATGTGGTTCTAACTCATGCAAATTTAGTTTTGACCCTTTGACATTTTGTCAAATGGCTAGCATGCAATCCTCAAATTCTTATTTTTTGAATGTGTATGTGTTTTCTTGTTTGAATTTGAATGGTTTTGTAATTCCAAACATATACTAGTGCATGAAATGATTAAATAACAATTCCAACTTGCACATAATAACCTTATTCACTAATTTCCCAATGCAAAATATTTACATTGCCAATTATAAGAGCAACATCATTTATTGAATTTAAACTTAGAACCTAGAAAATTGAAAATAAGTAAATGTAATAATCCTCTTGTGGTGATTGCAGCTCTTAGAGATTGGTGTGTCCTAGAATATCACTCTGATTTCAATGAGAGTTAGCACCCTATAAAAAATGTGCCTTCCCTTATGTATAATTGCCCCCAATTTACTATTGCAGACTGTAAGTAGTGAAAGTCGACCCTCTAATTGAGGCAATGACTGTCCATATTCAGACGACAAGTCTTCAACAAATAATGTTGTCCCACTAATAAGCCTCAATAGCCTATAAAGTCTAACGCAACTCTTAAATATTTTTACAATCTGCAATAAAATACCACCCACACCCTATATGTATTCCTTGACAAAAGTTGTTGAATTCTTCATTGGGGTTCGATCACAATTTGAAGCAAATAGTGGCTCTGAATTAAGCCACTCAGTGGCACAATTCACTGGCAATTGTTTACCAACTCAAAGTGTACAATCTTGGTAGAATTCACAATTCCACAAGATCAAAATATCTGAAAATCCTTGGCTCTCAACCCTTCACAATTTCACAAAAACAAATGCACAATGGATGAGTTTGATTTCTCTCCAAGGCTTTTTATAACATTTCACCATGAATCTTCGCTAGCAAGGTTGTTTAATGAATGTCATTTGCATTTGTTGACTTTATAATATACCATTAATAAAGTGTATTTTTTAATCAATGAGTATTAATTACTCATTACCCTCAACATGGTCACACTTTATTATAAAGTCAATTTATAACTTTACAATATAACTTAAATAATTAAATATCATTAAGGCCATTAAAATATTAATATCTCACTAAATACTCATTATTTTGACAAACCCTCTAAACCAAGGAGTCAACCATTGTATCCACTACACATCCATCTGCCTAACTAAAATTAGTAAGTCCTTCAAAGAGAAACCATAAACCTCTGAATGTAAATGTCTCAGAATAGATGAAGGATCTAGTGAGATAAGCCCTTACAATGACCACTTGAAGAGCTCCAAAACTCTCAAACTAAACCTTCTAATCCACCATACTAGTCTATGTGGGTTAATTAATAAGCTAATTCCTCAAACCCTGATGCTCACAAAAAGTGGGGACATTACAAATATGGAATGACTAGTGTCATAACATTCTAATACATACAAACGACTACGCCACTAGACCATCCCTTTCCATTAGGTGCACTTTGATTATTATATGCATGCACTTTGGTTATATATGTATGTATGTATGTATGTGTGTTGTTTTAGTGAACACATATCAGACATCATCTATGTTTGAGTTGCAGGTTTGAGCATGTTTAATCCCTGATAGTGGCATAAGAGATAGTTATATTGGTTGTTCATGACTTAGCCAATATCGTTTTTGTATGGATGGTGTATCCGTAATTGATATAGTATACCTTCAGTACCATGTGGGTAAAATTTGGACTTCATTTGTATTACTGTTATTATATTAGTGATTGTCTGTGTATTTTAATTGACCTCAATTGTTGCGACAGATTAAGAATTTAATATTGGTTTAAATCCCTTTAGGTTGACTTTTTAGCAATTTGTCATTGTGCTCCTATGTTTGCTAAGAGTTGAGTTAATTTGAAACTTCTGGCGATTGGATTATTTTATTTATTTTCTCAAGTGGTTTTTTAGTGTTTGTTTCTATTTTGGCCAAAAAATGACTTTTATAATGAAGAATTAGATTTCATTTGTCACTTATGAATTTTAGAGAGAGAAACTTGTTCCAACCATCTTGTTGAACAATTTGTATTTTGTTCGTGGTTCATTGGATTTGGGTTGTGATTGCTCCACTTTGTATGAAAGATTATCGGGTTTTTCAGAGTGTGCAATTTATTCCATCTGTTTTTGTGTTTTCACCATTTGGTGAGGTAGGGCTTTTGATATCTTTTGTTTTACTTCATTTTTTGCTTTGAAGTAAAAAAAATTTAGTCTATGGGATGAGAATTAATATCACCCCACGTTTTTATTTTGTTATTTTGCCTAATTGGACTTGTACAAAATTATTTCAAAATTGAATGGATTATGTAATGTTATGCTGCTCAATTTTTTATGAATGTTTGAAAAATAAATTTTATTGCATCCTTGTCTTGTTGCATGTGTTTAGAGCCAAAAGGTATCTTTAGAATTTTCATTTTCGAATTTCGAATTTTGAAGCTTTTTCCATAGCTTCAATGACAATTTTGACCTTTGACATAGATATGGTATTGATTGTGACACTAAGCCATTTGACCTTATTTTTCGACTAAACAATTCAACCAGCAAATAAAAATGTTTAGGTTGGTCGGATTATAGAAGGAAAACTTTTGTTTTTTTTTAATACATGCCCGTGTTGGTCGAAATTTCGACTAACATCGTGTTGGTCGAAATTGCGACCAACACAGGCATAACTTAAAGTAAAAAAAAGGTTTCAAACCTCATTTCATTATTAGATAATTGCAGCGTGTGTGAAGGAGGTAGAAGTTGGAACAGGTTTAAGACTTGAACCACATGTATGTCATGAATTTCAGTCTTATTTCCATTTACACAATCGATTGAAATAACAAATAGTTCAACTATCATACCAATCTAAATCATCTAACTACACTACCAGATTTCTGATGCTTAATTTGTTTTGTTTTAAGTATCATTGCGAAATAAGTGATTCTCTGTCAAACCAGGATACATAACTCATTATCCTCAGCTTTGATATGAAATCCCAACCCTAGCTTGTAACTTCACCGTGGAATTCCAATGCCGCTGGATGAGAGACAAGTTACTTAGAGCCGCGTGGACTATTAAATGTGCTTCAAGGTTGATGCCCTAATCGGGTACATTACCTATGACAATCGACAGGAGTAACGAAGTTTGCAACAGTGATTTGAAATTGGAAGAGTTTGAAATTTGTTGGTTTCGGGGTCTGTGATAGTTAATGAAGACAGTAACACAAATCCCAAGCACCCACCTTCAAACGAGACCAATCGACCCTAACCTAGCCTAATCAACTAGGTTAAAGTGTCTTTGAGATTGGTTGAAGGTGCCAGATAAAGATTGGTTGTTAGTGCTTTGTGGAATCCAAATGAAACAGGGGAAACCAATAAATCTGTCCCAAGAGTTAAGACCGAAATTTTTCAACAGACCTGCAGAAAAAAAAATACTGTTGTGAACTGACCGAGAGTCTACAGAATTCAGGGTATTAACATGTTTGAGAATTTGGAGTAACTTGTAAAGTTAGTAAGTCTGGAACCAAAGAACATAAGCAAACTTGTAGTCTATCTCAAAGTAAGGAGTTGGTTAAAAAACAATGTGTTGTTAGTATTGGTGTTAGAAAGTAACAGAGTTACTTGAAAGACATTTACAAATTCCTTGGAAGGCAATTGTTAGATAGGACAGTAGTTGATATTATTTTTCACTGTTTGAGGTGACTTTGTTAACCTATGGTGTAGTAGATTGGGTCCATTAAGCCTTAGTATCTTTGTATCTTCACTTGTATCCTTGTGGATTTGGATACTTCAAGAGATCTTCTAGCTATTATCACATTCAAGGTTGCTAAACAATAGTTGGTCACAATCTCTAGATTACAGAGTCTTGTTCTTTCAATACATTGTTATCATTGTTTGACCCCTCTCACCAATCACATTAGCCACAGGGTGGGAGAGTCAATCCATTTAAGGAGACTTCAAATCCCAAAGTGTTGATTGCAATCCAAAATCCAGAAACAGTCAAACACAACTTTGTATTCTTCCTTCAAATCTTAATGAAACATGAAGATATTTGAAAGGAAATGTAAGTAAACCAATCTACAAACAATATTATGCCATTTCCAATCAAAGACACGTTACTTCAAGCATTTGAATTCACTGGTTTAATGACTGTGTCTATAGAACAATGAACCACAGGGTTGCAAGAACATTTATCTTTATTGATTCAAAGCTCTCTTCATTGGCTTCCTCACACCAATCTCTACATACCTCACCCACTCACATGTTTCTCTTCTAAAAGACCCTCAAACACTCGACAACCAATCTATAACCAATTCCAAAATACCTACAACCATATCTATAACCAATCATTTAGAATGTGACAAATTTTTGGAAGTGTGTTTGATTGTGAAGTGTGTGAGAAAAATGCCAATTGATTATTGAAAGAAATGAGTTGAAGGCATCTACATTCAAAAGTGTTTGAAGTTTCAAGTAGTGTGATAAAGGCTACTAATGGTACACATTTTTTGTGGTGGATATTTTTTTTTGTTCTTCATGTAATACTTTAAGGTTGTAGCCTCGTCTAAATTTTATCATTAAAATTGAGTACTAAAATATCTTTGGTATAACCATAAAGCCATTATTTCAGGGAGTAGTTTCTTACTTGTGTTTTAGATGTAAAATAATTTATGTAAATTATTCTATATTGTGGCTTTTCTCACTGTGGTTCTTCCCTAGCTAGGTTTTCCATATAAATCTAGTGTTCAGTTGTGCAATTGTGTATAATTCGTTATTCTTTCATTGTTACATTGTTGCTGATTCATGAAGTAAATATTTTGACATACGAAGTAGTAAAAAATTTAAGGTTTTATCATACAATTTATTCAACTCCCCCCACTTTGTTGTCTTGTGTGCTCAAAAATAAAGAAATACTACAAGAAGATCAAAAGAGAGCTTGACAAGTGTCCATATTATAATGAATGAGACAACACATGTTGAATAAAACTCAATCTAAATTGCACTCCTATGTTCAAAGAATAAATGAATAAAGAACCTTTATATAACTAATTAGATAATTTGTCCTAATTACCCCCAACATATTTTATTCTTTTGGCTAGCCTCATACTTTACCTACATTATTTTATGATATGCTACGATATGCCATAAACTATTGATCATGCATTTACCATTATCTAGATACAAGGATGAATTAGGGAGTCTTTTGGGTTTCATTGCTCACAACAAAGTTATGTGGAATGATTATATGGATATTTTGACTAGAAAACATACAAATTTGGAAGGTTGACATTCCTTTTAAAATGACATTTTTTTGTGTCTCTCTCTTAATCGTAAAGTCTTAACTTTGGATTCACTTCAAAGAAGTGGATGGTAGAGCTCTCATAGGTATATTCTAGAATGTAGAGGTTATATAGAAACAACTATTTTATTCTATTTTATCCTCCTACCATCCATATTAGATTTGACTTTGAACTAACAACATCATAAAGAAAACTTCAAACTACCAAACTGACTATACCCTACCAGTCGCTGTCCTAGGAATACCAATCCAATATTCCTAATTCAAAATGCAATGAAATAGTAAAAAGGTGTGGAAAGGTAAGCAATAACTAATACAATGTTTTTACATTGAGAACCAATCCCAAACACGTTTTAATCCATCCTAGGAACTAACTGTTCCTGGAGTGTACCATGAGACAGAGTAAATTGCAGAGAATAAATACAACGATGAGGTGATTAAGAAGCACCAGGATTTAGTGAGTAATTTTTTTCGGAGTGCAAGAATGATTTTGAGATGTATTGGTGAAATCCATGTGAAATCTAAGTGTAAGGTTATCTCTTCTTATTTGAATATTTTTGAATTGGATGTGGTAGTTTATCTAAGTTATTATTAGAGAGCCCTTAATTTTAAATGTCATGTATTAGGTAGACATAGTAGACATACACTATCAAGCAAGGAAGAGGTTGTGATCAAGGACATGGTAGACATACACTATCAAGTAAGTGGTATTAATTGAAATTTCTCTTTGCCTTTGTGAAATGAAATGATTATAGTGGTATTTTTATGCTGATCTTTTAAAGGATTATAGTGGTATTTTTATATTTTTTCTCTTTGCCATTATTCTAACAAAATATTCTCATCTTTGTAACCATTTTGTTTATATTAAGCTACTCTTTCAAGTAACCATTAGAGCTATTTCATATGCACAAGTAATGAACATGCATATTTGTATAAGCACTACTGGGAGCTTACCCTACAACACATGTACTATTGTGAAATATCATCACAAGTCCATTTGTTGTAGGGTCGAGCTCCCAGTAATGTTTGGTCGATAAATCTGCATGTTTTTCACCTATGCATATACCTTCTCTGATCGACTCTTATATGCACATGTAGTATTGTGAACATGCAGATTTTTTATAGTCGTAATGATTTTTCTTATTTCTTGTCTTTTGTCCCTTTTTTATTTCCTATGTCTGTACTTGGTGATAACATTTTGAACATTGTTGACATACTTAAATGGAATACACAATACCAAATGATGAATGCTCAATTATTGTAATGGCAAAGCATCAGAACCATTCATTTCTAAACTTTGATTTGGTATGATAAATGTCCCTTTGCGTTGAGAAAATTATAGTTGAGAAAATGGTTGTTCAGTAACGATTTGTATCTGCAAGTTGCAAACAAATCATCCTTCTTCCACCAACGAGTCATTCCATTCAAGAAAGACCATGTCTGACGATATCAATGCACAAAAAAATAGGGAGACAATTGCTAGAATGTGGTCTAACTTAAAAAGAAAAGGTGATGGAAAATCTTATTGTCCTTGCAAAATTTGTAAGGGCTTAAAGACTCGAAGATATCTAATCAAAACAACTGAGGAACATTGTAGGCAAAATGGTCACATTGAAGGGGAAATGAATTTCATCCATTGGTATGTATTTTAATAATTTATAAAATACATAAGACATGATTTGATGATGACATCATGGTCATAGTTAATATAAGGTCATCATTTTCATATAGGTCAACCTCCCTAGGTTTCATATTATGGACCATGACAATCCGGAGAATGTGGATTTCCAAATGAGGGAACATGGAGGTGTGAATATAGAAGTAGAAGGTAATGATGCCATGGAAGAAGGCCACGATGATGAAGAAGATCATGATGATCAAGATGATCACGATGATTAAGATGATGATGTTGACGCAGACCTTGATGTACCTATACTTGAGAAGGCACACAAGCCCCTATATGAAGGCTCCCAAACAACTCTTCTTGCCATTGTATTGTTGTTGGTGAACTTGAAGGTTATGAATGGTTTATCCAACGTAGCAATGAGACATATGTTCAGGTATGTCATCTTTTTTCATTATTTTAGTCGTAATTCTCTTACAATTAACATTGGGTGAATCGTGTAGCAATTAATATTCTTTAAATTAACAAATTATATTTTTGGTCATAGGTTGATAGGTGAGTGTTTGTTACCACCATCAAACATTCTACCTCACTCATACCGAGAATTATTTGCCATTATGAAAGATATTGGAATGGAGTATCAAACAATACATGCATGTCTGAATGATCATATTATATATCATAAACAACATGAATTTGCAACAAAATGCCATATTTGTCATATTAGTAGATATCAATCAGATCGAATAACAAAAAAGGTGCCTCGCAAGGTTCTTCGATTTATTCCCATTATTCCACGTCTGCAATGATTATTCAGGTGCAATAGCTTGGCACAATTTATGGATTACCATGCATGCAATAGAAGTCAAGATGACATTATGCGAATGCCTGCAGATGGTTTGGCATTTAAGGAAATAGAAGAAAAATGGCCACACTTTAAAGAAGTACCTCGTAATCTCAAGCTTTCATTGGCAGTAGACAGTGTCAATCCATTTGGAGAGATGAGATCTACTTACTCGATGTGGCCTATTTTTGTTATCAATAATAACATTCCTCCTTGGTTGTCCATAAAGAGGGAGCACATAATGTTGGCACTGATTGTTCCACATATTCTTTGATTTAATAGTCATCTAAATTAATTTATTATAAATAATCTATCAAAATAGTCATAATAATTATGTAATGTTTTTGTAACTAGGTAAGTACCAAGTTAAAGATATCAATGTATATATTGAGCCCCTTATCGACGATTTGATGGTGTTATGGAATGGGGTCACTATGCATGACATCTCTAGACCAATAGGACAAAGACAATTTCAATTCCATACAATGCTTGTATGGACAATATATGATGCCCCTGGACTAACACATTTTTGTGGTATGTTCTCTTGTTAACACCTCTTTTTTGGTATGTTATAATGCTAACACAAAGTTAACATATTTAATCCAATTATACACGATCTTGTAGGTCTTCAGACAAAGAGAAAATTTGCATGTCCAGTTTGTGGTCCAAAGATGAAATCTCGTCATTCAAAAAGTTTAAGAAAGCAGGTGTTCGATGAGAATAGACACTTTCTCCACAGAAATCATAAGTACCGAATTACCAAAAAATATCTTTTCAATGGAAAAGAAGAGACTACATCAAAGCCACGGAGAATGACACCTCGCCTATGAAAGTCAGCATACAATAAAATAAATTATCGAGGTAATGTCATTCCATCTGATGATTTTTGTTTGAAATTTATATTTTGATATTGTGTTTTATTTACTGATGATGTAATTGATGCTCGTGAAGGTCGTCAAGGCATCAATGACCAACTTTCAAAAGGACTAAAAAGTTATCCTACGCAATTTAGTAGGTTTCCGTACTATGAGCAACTCTCATTCGTGCATTTGTTTGATCCTATGCATATTGGAAAGAATGTAACAGAGACATTATGG